>VXAA01000837.1:1118655-1162649 GCA_013399115.1 Anseranas semipalmata | reverse complement strand
CAGAATAAACATGCGCAGATGGTGGAAGGGAGCAGGGTGCAGGCTGATGCTTTTTTGGCTGAGCGGGGAGTTTTATTTTTGTTAAAACAATTTTTCGCTTGTCGGCTATTGCATAGGCAGAGAGCCGCGAGTGCTGAGGAAGGTCAGCATATGGGCTGCTGTGTACGTGGTCAGAAACGCTCAGTTGTATGGGACGTGCACCTCGTCGCCGTGTCCCCCCTACTGTAATCGCAACTTTGGGCATGTCTCTAAACAAAGCGTCGCCAAGCCCAAGCAGCGCGTTTCGCACTCCGCGTGCCACTTCCAAAATACAGTTGAACAAGTTTCAACTGTAATATTTCAGTTTCTTTCTGCTTCCAAGGGAGGGCTCTCTATAAACAGAGTATTTCTGGTTCACGGACTCGCTGATTTCCTATGAACAAACCGCCGGTGAGAATCAGGCTGGTCATTTTATATGGAGGTGGGTCACGCAACTCTCTTGTGATGAGCATAGCGTGGCACTTGGAAAAACACTGCCTTAGCTGGTGACATTAATGTCTGTCCGGATCTTTGAAGATGCAGAGCGTGGTGTAAGGGCTAAGCGTTGTGGCTTGTTCTTGTCACCTTCGGTGAGGTTTTGCTGTCAGAATTTCATGCCATGAGAGATGTGTCGCCTTCAGTGTGCAGTTCCCTTCCCGAGCAAAAGGGTGTAGGGGAGGAAAGTCGTAATGCCAGGAGGTTCGTCGGAGCAGCAGGGCAGTTTGCTGTGGTTTCCATTATACAACTCCGAATTATCTTCCTGCTTGTGGTGCATGGAGCCACCTGCAAAGGTTAACTTGTGCCACTAAAGAGGTCCAGAAAGAGTTAACGCTGTGGACTTGATCCGTATCCCACTGAAGTGGATAGGAGCAGGTGTAGGTGCCCAGGTAGGTAGAGCTGGTCAGAGTTCATAGTTGTGCATATCAGGGTGGCTGTTGCAAACGAAATACATTAACCGTGGCCACTCAGTGCCTCACACATCAAACAGCATCTTAGCAAGGCCTTCGTGACGGGAGTTTTCGTGAAGTTTTTAAACTTGACCTAACAGTCAGTCGAGAAAGTTTCAGAGACTTAACTGGATTACAAACCTGGGCCTGTATAAAGAAAACAGAGCCATTCTTTATACCAGACATGGGCATATTAATTCTGAGTGTATGTGCATTTAACAGCCTACACATCAGTCGCCTTCTGGGTGTGCTCTCCTGAGTTGCAGGGAGCAGACCGGGCTGATGATGAGAAGATGTGAATGTGAGTTTTGGTTCTGCCCTCGCCCGCTCACCCAAGCAGCACGGGTGGTTCCTCCCGGCTCTGCTGTGACATTTTGGGCTGTGAAACTTCTAAAAAATTGAGGCCAGTGCTGTGCAAATCATTAAAGGGCTTCAATTCCCACTGAAGTCAATGAAGGTCTGTTCACTGACTCCAGCAACAGGAGCTCAAAGTGATAGGACACTTTCAGAATTATCAATAGGAAAAAAATTGGAATTAAGCAAAAGTCTAAATACCTTTAGAGCATCTGGACCAAAATGCTTTCTTCTAGCATTATTTAGGAGCATGGATGAAAATCTGCTTTGATCCCTTCTGCACTGTAATGCAGAACCATGTTGGACATGCATCAGTCGATTTCATCATTTAATAGATTTTTCTGTAGCATGGATGGAGCTTGGAGTGAAAAACCTGGAGTGTCTGCTGAGGTGCACTGGATTAGTGTTATAGCTGTGTTTTGCACTGCCCTGCCACCTTCCATCTCAGGGTGCCAAAGCGCAAAAAGCACCTTTAACAGAAAAGCTATCCTTTTTCCTGTAATCTCTGCAGCGGTCTTAACTCACTGTGATAAAATTAGCTACAGTTAAAAAAAAAAAAAGCACCAAACCTCTAAATCAGGGGAAAAAAGTGAAAAAGAAACTTTAAAAACATTTGATGTCAAGTGCATTGATTTGTGAATGTTTAGTCTATGTGTGCACTCTATTAATGATTTGCTCTCTGAAAGGAATCTTACATTTGAATAAAAGGTTTCTACCACATCTTTAGCCTGTGGAAAGATGAAATTGATGGAATTATTAAAAAGATCTTAACTCAGTTAATCATTATATCATTTGTGCTTCAAGGAACCTCTAATGAGTACCCAGCTCTCTCTTCCAGAGCAGCACTATGGCAGGAATTAATTATTTACATGTCCCTGTAAATCATGTCCAGCCATATTGATACAGAAATAAGCATCCTGAACTGGACCTCACCTCCAGATGTAGGAAAGTGGCTTTTCACACCCAAAGAAATGTTTCCTGCAGTGGCTGAGGTCCCTGCTGTTTGCTCTGCTCAGTGCTGGTGGGCAGTAGGGTTTTCCTGAAGAAGTTATCGGAGATGCATCTGGCTCAGGTGGTACCCGAACCCTAGGGCTGGCTGCGGCCTCCCACAGGCACAACTTTTGTTTTATTTTCCCTCGCGAGCTGGGAAGAGACTTTTGCTTGTACATCTCAGCTTCCTTGGTGATTGTGGAAGTGGTAAGAGGGACGGAGCAAAAGGATTTAAGATGGATGTTGGGGAAGGGCAATACAAGCAGAGATGGAAGGAAAAAGGGGAAGGAGGCAGAAAAATGAAGGGGGGTGGGGTGGGAAAGTTGAAAAACCGAGGACGTGAGACTATCTTTTTGTTCTGTATTTACACAGTCCCTGAGCATGTGCAATTGTGATTGCAATCTCTTGGGTATCAGAGTGTCAACAAACTATTTCGGTAATATTACTCATGAAGATGTAGCAAAAGAAACACGTGGGCAATGTGCTGATAAAATGCGGTTCAGTCCTGTGGTCTTTACATAAAATTCCTCTTAGCCTCCAAAATCAGGCTTTTTGGTTTGGGTTTGAATTTTGTGGCTATGGAAGCTGTGGCCCTGATACATCCCTGGGCTGCTCTGGCTTCATGATGCCGGTCCATGTCTAACTACAGTAACACAGCAGTGAGTCATGCTCTGTATGTGCAAGTTCAGTGCTGGAAACCGGACCTGGTCACTTCTGAGCAACTGAAACTGAGGTTACGGATCCTGAAAAAGTAACTAGGAAGAAGCACACAAAGCAAATCAAGGATAAAGTAAAATCGTTGCAGTGGGCCAGATGCTCAGTAGTTGTAAATTAGAGTCAAAACAGGTAGGCTTGAGGAAAGGATAGGATCTGATTAGCTGCTTATCTTCTTAAATTTCCACAAATTCACCTATTCTAGCTCTGCCCAATTCACAAGACTGCCTGGAGAGGGGGATTTCTGCCCCTGGGAGATGTGAAGTTTCACAATAGCAGGAATCTGATGAGTGGTCACTGAAATATAATTTTCTCACCATGTTTAACTGATATTATGTCTAAGGTATTTTAAAATTAAGATTTTGATGTTTTGAGAAGTAATGTTACACGATGTTATCCACCAGCTGATCAGAGGAAAGCCTCTGATCCATCTAATCGGATCAGGCCCACGTTTCTAAGATATCTGTCATTAGGCCTTATTGACATTAGAGTTATGATGAAGTTATCTTATTTAGGAAGGCTCAGGCTCAGTAACTGTGGAAATATTGGTGTTGTCCTTAAGTTGCCACACTAGATTCCTTACAGCTTGGTAACTAACATAGGGAGCTGCATGGATATAGTAATAGCTGGGTGGGAAGACAAGTACACTGCGATGATGTCTCCAGTACTGTTCTAAAATATAGTACAGAGAAAACTATAGGTGGTTCTGTTTTTCTCAGAGGCTCTATCGTAATTTTTGGTTCATCAGTGTCCTGGTTTCTTCCATACTCTTGCATCACTTGATGGGCTCCTGGTGCTCTCCACGACTCTTTTACACAGCCAAAGGGTGCTTGTTCGTGATGTGAAATGCAGTCATCCACAGCCCTGCTCTGACATATATTTTATTCCTCACGCACACACACACTGTCACAAACTGTTATGCTCCATCTTCCGCATTTTTGTCCTCTCGTGTCCTTCGTCATGTAACCTGCACATACAGTCTTACACTGACACACAGGCTTTTCGTGAGCAGCTCTGCCTCATGGTCCCTTCTGCTCTTGGCTGCTCAGACCTCCACGGGGGACAAGGCTGATGGAGGTGACTTACCTTGTCCCTAACTCAGGCCAGGCACTCAGCCTCGTCTTCCACCGGTGAATGCAAGAAGATGCTCGTGGTAAGGATGGGTCCTGGTAGAGGTTCTCCACGTGTTTGAGTTGCTGTGTAGAGAGGAGGTGCTGGGAGGTGCCATTAGGCTCCAGATCTGGTTGTCTCTGTTCAAAGATCTTCCCTTCTCATCAGCTAGGTGCCAAAAACACCAGTTCTTGTACTCAACCGGTTGTCATATTCAATGCAACAAATCAGCACTGGTTAGCCAGTGCATCATGCAAGTTACCCAATTGTTTTTCCCTTCTGATTTTGGAGATTCTCAAGACTTAAAGAAATATCTTGATATTTGTGCTTTCTCTGGCTGTGAAGATTGAAGAGTGTCTGATATCCACATTTGTGCTGGCATTACGAGTAATTTCTGCCTCTGTCTTATGACACCTTGGTGAGGCAGCAGAGACTATGTCAGACTGTTTCATCTTCTTCTCAGTTCAGTATTTTCCTGTTTTTTAATTACTTTAAGGAAACATTCCACAATGAAAAGAAATCTTAAGGGGAGAAAATACAGGGTTCAAAGGGCTGAAGTTCAGGCTTGTGTTCCTAGTAGGAAGGCTGTTCAACCACTGGGACAAACTATGAAAGCAAGTGGTTCTCATCTGCTCCAGGATGATTCATTTGAAGAAATCCTTCTGCCATCCAAAAGCTCCCAGACTTTGTGCAGGAATCACCAAACAAGAGCCTCTTGCCCATGGTTAGAGAGGAGGATGTTTCACTGTCCTTTCTAACCTTAAAATCTGCAACTCTGGGCATCTTACCACCAAAACCACACGGGGTTAGGGATAATTAGTGCTAAGAGGTATGTGGTACCTCCAGCACCTCTCTAACATCTCTGGGAGGAGGAGCGAAAGCTGAGATCCAGGTATAGATATGAATGTTTAACTGAATGCTGTGAAACAACTAAGATATTTTGGTTTGTAGAGAATGTAGAGAAACCAGAAAAATACTGAGACAACTTATTTAGGGTGACATATTTGTTTTAAACTAAGGAATCCTCATTGCTATCGTGTGATGTAGTTTTACTACCCAGTGTTCCTGGAAGCTTAAAAATTACTTGTCCCACTATTCGCAGTGTGAATTGCAGTATCTTATAATGTAGATTGTTGGTCTCCCTTGAAGCGTTACAGAAAATAGCAGGTTTGAGCATTCAGCTGGAATTGAAATGGGAAAAAAAAGGAAAGCAAGATGGCCAACTGATTTAAAGGCTGATCGAGAGGACTGGGAAAAAGGCTGCGTCCGTCAATGAGAAGGGACTTTTCACAGCTCTCCAAGTGTGCTTCACGGGTGCATTTTGGACAGTGCTTATCTGGGGCAACAGGGTAGCATAAAGGTCAATTTTCTTTCGTTGTCTAAAAATAAGATTCCAAAATACTCAATAACCAGAGGCTTTCAGGAAAATACATCATTTTGAGGGCACCTAGTTTGCCGTGTTGCTGTTTGGGTAGGTATGGAGTAGAGTGTTTGATTTATTTATTTATTTATTTATTTTGCACAGTGCTTAGCAGCACGTCATCCTGGCTTGGTCCACAACTCAATATAACTAATACTGAGTCCACAACTGCCCTTTGAGCAGACGTGAGCTGAGGGCAAAGCATGTGTAAAAATATCGATATTTTTTGCCTGCCACCAAGCCAGCTGACACCATAAACACACAGTGAGCAAAACCCAGAGGGACTGGAGACCTGGTGGAGTGCATGGAGCTGAACCCAGCTCTTTGGAGTCCGACAGCAATCCTTTAACCAAAAGTCTTTTCTTCCCATCACAGTCACAACACAGTGGGTGTGAGAGCCTTCTTCTCTGCAGCTCCTGCCTTCTGGAGAAGCCTGTCTGCTTCCTTCACCCTCCATCTGCTTTCACATAGGAGCTGAAATATCTCCTATCATTTTTTTTCCTTCCTTTTTGTTTCTTTTTCTCTCTTCCTCTGTGACTGACCTCGATTATTTTTGTTGCCCCTCGCAGATGATTCTGTGTACTATGTGCAGAATATTGGTTGGAGTTATTTAATCCTTTCACGCATCCAAGGATGCAATTAATATTGAATAAAGTTGTATTGTTTTGGCTTGCCTGACAATAACAAGCATTTATAATAGGATTCTGAATTTATTGCCAGTAATGGTATTCACTTAACTGGTGAGTCACAGTTTATATTCATGATTACTTAATAGGACCTAATTTTCTAGTCATTTTAGATAGCATGAAAACAAGTTAGAACTAAAAAGGTGCTGTTAGTAAACAGGTAATGAGTGAAAGGAGGGAGAAAAAGTTCCTTGGGGCAGCAATCTGTCATTTTTGTTGGAATTCAAGCCACCTTGCATTTCAGTGGTTTTCTGTAAATAATAATTAACAACAATAACAATAATTTGCAAACATATGTGTATGATTGGGCTGTTCTGGAATGACAAATAGCTCAGCAATCAGAATATTTCTCTTTTATAGAAATCATACTGTTCCTTAAAACATTTCTATCAAATCTTAGCACTGATATGTTTTTGTGTTATCTGACTTGGCGGTCCCTATAATTTTCCTCTGAATGTTGTGTCAATCATTTTTTAAAAAGAAAACCATAAATAACAGATTGTTAATAAACTTTTCAAGGCCCTTCACTGCTGCTTTTATGTTGAAAGCTGTGTATTGAGTTTTATGCCAGAATTACTCACCAGACAGATTGTATGAGGTTAAATTAAAATAATATTTTTTAGCAGATTTTTTTGGCTGAATTAAAAAGCTGTTTTTTTTTCCTTAATTAATTTTTTTTTTTTTTTTAACACTGGTTGTTCTAAGAGAAAGTTACTGGGAAGCTCTCTTGAATTTGCTCTGTGTGCAGAACAGCTGAGCACAGGGCTGGAGATCCTCTGCAACAATAGATCACTGATTTTGCTTGCTCTTTTCCCCGGCAATTTCGTATGCTACATTTAAAAACACCAACAGCTTTGGACAAGTGGACTACATAACCACAAAGACAGCTCCTAAAATACCTTTTTCAAGGATCAAAAGGGGAAGAGGCGAGTGGGAGAAAACATGCTGGCTCAGTTGTATTGAGGATTTATTTTGATTGTTGTTTGGATTGTCATACATTGAAAACTTGAGCTAAACTAAACGGTTTCACTGTTGTTCCAGTTTCCAGGAAGGACCAAAGGGAGGTCCTTCTAACGATGCAAATGAAGGCAAGCATTTACCATCAACAGCAACAGGGTGAGGCACTGTGGCACCTCTCCCCTAGACCCTTTGCATTTGCACTCCTTCTGTTCACCATTGATTCTGCTCCTAATGCTCTCCCTGATTTAGGCTGAGTATTTGAAGGTAGGTTTTTCAAGCCTGAGTGACAGAAATTTGGGAATTACATCAGAGGCTCAGGTGTCAGAATACGAGATCTAGAAACTTCATCCACAGCTAATGGGAGTGGAGCAAGGTCAGGAGATGTGGAAAGTCTGGCGTCCGAGAGCCTTTAACCTCTGTGGTTTTTTTTGGTGAGATCAATGCAGTGGTTCAGACATCACATGTAAGAGAGTTACATCCCCTGATCATCAGCAGTGGGGTGTGAAGGTTTGCAGGTCTTCCTAGGAGCTTCAATCCAAGGGTTTCTCAGACGTGATCATCCTTAAGATGATCATCCAGTATCATCCAGTTCTGCAGGGTCGTTCCGTGACGTTGGCATGTTTTAGCTGAGCAGTGTGTTTAAAACCTGCCTGCCGACCTGATGGCATGGGCATTTGAATAATGTGGCTTCCCGGCCCCACCAGCTGCGTGAGGGTCGCAGAAATGTCTGGGCTTTTGTGGGTAGCACAACATAAACTTGTGTAGCCACTCATGCTTGATTTGAAAGATTTGCAAAGGCTGAAAAGCCAGCATGTATTTTAGGTGTGGACACTAGCAAGTGAAATATGAAGGGTCTGAAATACTTTTTTTTTTGTTTATTTCTATGACTTGTGTTGGCCGCAACTGAGATCAGGCTCCGTTGTGCTAGGAATGCTACAAACGGCAGAGTAAAAGGCAGCTTATACCCAGAAGAACTTAAAATCTAAATAAATAAGACAAAAATGTTAACACAGCTTTGTTGAAGACAAGGCAGCGTGTCACTTGTAAAAAGCAGAGCTGAGCCTGAAACTTAGCTCCAGCCTTATGCAATGGGCCGTCTTGCTTTTTTCGGCTTCTGTCAGCAGCAGCTTCTTCAGAATGTATTTATTTATCTGTGAGTCACCCAGGGGCATCACAAATAATTAGTTTTTACTAGTTAAGGTTTGTAGAAGGCTTTGAAGATGCAGAGCACTGTGTCTATGCTGTTGGTAACAGCACGGGCGTGTTATTGACGTGTTGTTTCACAGATGCTCAGAGGAATCGAGGTTTTCCCAGAGCTATAAAGAGTTAGCAAAGACCAGGCTGTTCTTGGGGCGATGTGGGATTGCATCAGTGTCCATGGTGGTCTCTGGTGGTGGCATTTCCCAAGGGTCACTTCGCATCATTGATCTTTTTCCAGCATTTTTTGCCACTTCTATGCAGCATAGCCCAAAGTGGAGTCAAGTGCCAATACCAGACTCATTAGCTATGTTCCTGCCATTCCCCCCATGATGGACAAGGGCTCAAAAGAGGGAAACTTTTGGATGAAAATCTTCTGAAAAATCCAAAGGAAATAGAAACCCCCAAAACAACCTAGAGGGGAGCTGTGTGGGGAGAGAAGAGTGCTTAGAGAACTTGCAGCCACACGGGAGTCTCCAGTGGGGAAGGCACAGCTCATAATCAAGTTCATCCGTCGTTGAGAGAGCCTGCCAGAGCATCCCTGAATATTCCTTCACTCTTATTTGGAGTTGGCTTGGAGATTTCCTTCCATTGCTCATTCTCATCCTCTGCTGCCTCTCAGCTTGAGTAAATCACTACAATATACCCATCCATGAAGCCTGCAGTGTTTTGGAAATTTTGGGCACAGCGGGGTGCTTGGTGTGTGCTGTCAATGGCAGAAGGCGCTGTGAACATGTTAAACTTGTTTCGTGTTCCCTACCTTATTTTTTTTTTGCAGCATACCTCAACTAATTCAAAGGCTTCATCTTTTACTTGAGGACATTTCGTAGGTGGGGCCTGAGATATCTAAAAGACTATCTAAAGCTCTGGGATCATCGTGAGCCTCACACCTCTGCCTTAATGGGATTTCCTGCCGTAGGGGTGTAGTTAATTTGTTCAAGAGACAGAATATTTTTGAGGGGAAAATCTGACACCGTCAAGCTTCTCCATGGGCTGATGATCTCCATAAAAACACCACCTCCTCTGAGTCCAAGCCACAGTGTTTTGATACACCTTCCCTAGCATAATTACATAGCAACCTGAATATTGCAAAGCAAACAAGCTGTCCTTCCCAACACAAAATACTCCCAAACTTTAAAACCTAACAAAACAAACACACAAACCCATCTACCAGAAGGCTGCTGCATATGCACGTCCTTCTGCAGGGAGAGAACAGGGAAGCAAATAATATGCAACACGTTAGCTGAGTTGCTTGATGCACCATGGCAAGATGCTTAGATAAAAACATATATGGGATAGAAAAATGGTCTGGCTCCTGTTGGCCAAATTACCCAGGCACTGGGGCATAATAAGAATAAATTAGAACAAGTGAAATATGTTGTGTCCCAGACTTGACTTATGGATTATGGTTTTCCAGAAGCTGGATGGTGTATATTTAGAAGGGAGGGGATGCACCAAGAAATGAGCTGAAAAAAATGAACAGGGTTCTTAAAAGTGCGCAGACACAGGATACAGAGGTACTGCCGGCTGAAGGGAGGCTTCTGCTCTTGGGTGCATTCAGGTGTTTCCAAAGTAATTTAACTGCCTGGCAGAAGCTGTGTAAGTGTAATTTATGTTATAGACATAAATCCTACGCCCCTAAGAGAGAGACCCTGAAAAAAAATCTCTCAGAGCTTTATGGGCACGTCCATTGAATATGTTTTTGTGATGAATCTTATATTTTTAATGGAAAGAAAATCAATTGATTCTAGGATTCCTGAGTGACAGCTGAGATGGTTTGTACCCAGAAAGCAAACTGGTGCCCTTCTGGCACTACCGAAGGAGAATATAAAGAGTATGAAAGCTGAGAGCGTGCTCATTCTGCACGTGAGTGGAGCTACACTGGAGGCAAAGTCAGAAGGGAGAGATTTGGGGCAAAGCATAGTAATGAGAGTTCAGCTACAGGTAAATGCCAAGAAAGAGATATCTAAAATGAGATAGTTTTTAGCCTAATTGACTTCCATAGACAGCTAGCCCCCCATACTTGTTCATGAGATGCACAACTGCAAAAATTCACAGACATAGGTTCTTCAGACAGGATAGCTCGTACACAGCACCAGGCAACACTTCGTCATTGTCAATCAAGGGTCACTAAAATTACTAGCAGCTTCGGTGCCTGTTTGCTCTGGTGTGATGCTGTAACATCTTTACATAGCGTTGCCACGTAGTTATGATGAAGGTGTAGGAGCCCTTTATATATATATATAGATAGATATAGTGATATATATATACATTAAAATACTATTTATATGGTGACATATAGTGATATAGTGAGATATAGTGAGATATACTGATATATAGTGCTAATTTCTTACCGCACAGCATGTTGTTTGGCTTCATTAATAAATGCACAGAGAATGACCTGCGCCATTTGCTGAAAACTGTTTAAGAGCATTATGGAACACAGTTAATATATACTGTAGTCTGAATTTTGCTTCTTATTGGGGTTACACTTTGGTGAAGGCAGGAGACTCATGCCTGCTTATATCACCTAAGTGTTATTATCCCTGATGGCGTCTCACCCCAAATTCAGTATGAGAATGTTTGCAGAGATGAGGAGATATTTGTCCTTGGCTGCAAACAGGTTTTAGCTGGTTTCTAAATGCCTTTGTCTATGGCATGACTTCTTAACAGATGTTTTTGTGATGCCTTATTTTGTTCTTCCATCTTTGGAGATAACACTCGGGTTTCACCAATGGCTCCATGTTTCTACTGTTGTTCAGCACTCGGTTGCTTTCAGCGATGAAAGGGGGATAACAGCTTCTTCCCACCCTGTTTAACAGGGCTTTGGTAGTGCTTCCACAGCTACTCAAATATGCAGTGTTTGACCTTGCTTAGTTTGTGACCAGAGACGATGAAAAGCTCTCAGAGGTAGAGGAGGTCTTGGCTCTGTGATGCCCGTGGTCCCCCATGGCCCTCTGACTCCATTTCTGAGACTCTTCTTGTAGGTCTGTCTTAAATATTGGAAGAAAAACGCTTGCTTTGCCCCAGATTTAGACAGGAACTGTGTGGTGTTCCCTTGTTCATTTAGCTAATGGGAGTGAACACAGCCAAGAAAGCAGTGTGCAAATGGTCCTTCCCTGGTGCCACAGTTGCATCCTGCAGGTGTGCACAGCTGGGAAGCACAGCTGGAAGACAGCACAGCTTCTTGCTTTGGGTCAGTTGAGGGCTTGATTTGTTTAGATAATACACCCTACAGGTGGGGAAATGAAAGCGGTGCGTAGCGGATGGGGTCAGTTTGAGCTCGTTGGGTACAAACTTGACCTTAGCATGGGGAATGTGAATTAACAAACACCGTGCTTGGTGTTGGCAGGTCTGTCTCCTGGGAGGTGATTCACTTCTGTAGGTGGGGTGGTTGATGCATCTTCATGGACTGCGTTTAACTCCAGTCAGCACCACTGCCCGCAGGATGATGGCAGCTGCATGTTGCCGTCTCTTGCAGCATGGTCAGGGCTTGCAAAGTCATGTTGATTAGAAACCCACCGTTCTAATGTCATTATGGTGGCAAGTGCATTAGTTTCTGTAATCAGTTCCCTTTTCTGCTGTTATTTAAGCAATACCACTAGGGACATAACAGTGGCTTAGGTATTCTGGTACTTCAACTCTAAAGGCAAAATATGGAAGAGAGGGAGACTAATAGTAAATATATTATTTAAAAAACAGTTTTGCCTTTGAAAGGTGCCTGTAAAATGTCTTTCTAGAGGTCTCTCTGTGTGTTGGCTTAGTGCTCTGAATAGATCTTCCTGAAGTCAGAGGGTAGCACACAAAAGCACACCAGGCCTTTTTTTTCTTCTGATTTGCTCTTAAATCACTTGTAGCAGTGCAAAGTGACTGTAAAATCCTGCCTTTGATGTGCACAGCCTGGAGGTTTTCCTCTGGGAGTCCAGAAAGGCCTGTATTACTCAGCAGCAAGCTGGAACAGCAGCATTTTATGCTCCTTACGCTCAGGTTTCAAATGGCAATATAAAATTTCAAGACTGTGGAGAAACAGGTTGCGATTCCAGGCTGGAATAGGAAGGGGCTGCGCCTGTCCCACAGGGCAGTTTGCATCTTCTGCCAGCCCAGCAGTTTGCAGGGATGTGCTGCGAATGTGCTTACTGAAATGGTACAGGTTAAAAACGGTCTTCCAAAAAGGAGGCGGGGGGAAGGGGACAAATACAAAGTACAAGAAGTTTTACTTCTTTTCATTCCATAGAAGCTATAAATTAGCAAAGAAGTGAGATGTATTTTTTTTTTTCCTGTCTTGCATCATTAAAAAAATCATCAGCCACTGCACTGAAATGGTTTGCAAGAGCCACTTCACCAGGAATGATATCTAAGTGAGAACAATAAAAAATTGGTAGATGCCAGGTCGAATTTGTGTGTCAGCAGTTGCTGAATTCAACTTAAGAGCTGTAAATGGAACCAATCATCATTTCTTAATGAGATATATGAGAACAAAGAATCACAATGCTTGAATAATCTGTCACATCTCCATCAATGCTGCTTAAGCAATTATGCAGTTTGTTCAATGGTTTGACAAGGTAACATGACAAAATCAATTTACAAAGCAGATTAAATATAAATATGCAGTGTTTTTTTCCCAGAAATGTCATTCTCAAAGCCTTAAGGTTTTTATCTTAACAATCCCTACCCAGACATCTGCTTTCAGGACTGCTTGGATGAAGTCCTGCATGGCCCACAGTGACAGTCACCAGATCATTTGTCACTTATCCATCTCCAGCCTAATGATACTGTCGTCTGCGCCATGGTAAAAATGAATGATGCATTGCTTCAATATCCAGTGTAAGTATGCTTTTCACTCAGCACTAAGGCTGTATTTTTCCAGGGTCTTTAAGGAAGACTGGCCCTCAGCCCTTATTAACGCTTGATGTAAATCTTTCTGAATATTTTAATCGTTTGGCAGCAAATGTAGGAGAAACTTGGTGCGAGTTCCCTAGGAACTAAATAACAACCATTGTACATGGAGGTGATACGATCATCTATTTTAATACCAGACCTTTCATCATGTTGCAGCAGATGGGGACTGGGACAGTCCCATCCTTGTTCATAGCAATGGGTACCTGCAGAAAACTATGAATAAGAAGAGGTTACAGGGACTGTGACACTAAATGCCATCCTCAGCAGCAGGACGAGGTGGCTGCTGGTGAGTGCTGGCCATATTTAGGTGCTACAGCAGGTCAGTGCTGGGGAAGCCAGGCTGGGAGAGCATTAAAGAAATGAAGGATTGTTGTTTCTAGGACTGTCAGCACAACACTTCTATCAGAATTGAGAAGGTTAGGAAGGAGGGAGAAACACTGTGAAATCTGAACTTGTTCTGCCCAGTGCCAGGACAAGAGGCAATGGGCACGAACTGGAACACAAGAGGTCCCATCTGAACATCAGGAGGCACTTCTGTGCTGTGCTGGGGATAGAGCACTGGCACAGGCTGCCCAGAGAGGCTGTGGAGTCTCCCTCCTTGGAGATGTCCAAAAGCTGCCTGGACGTGGTCCTGGGCACCCTGCTCTGGGTGGCCCTGCTTTTGAGCAGGGGTTGGACCAGGCAGCCTTCAGAGGTCCCTTCCAACCTCAACCATCCTGTGATTCTGTGTTTTGCTGCTAAATGGGTGTTCAATAGCAACTGTCTTCTTTTGGGTCATCTGAGCCTCCAATCTGTAGGTTTTTTGTGGTCTTACCCTTTTCTTCCTTAAATGAGTCTCCATCCTTCAAATGTGCTAGGGTAGCATGGTGTAATGAAACTGGCACAGAAGAGATTATTTTTTCCCCATGTGAAATGTTCGCACCTCTCGTCTTCTCCATGGGAAACTCAAGGCTATAAGATTTCTGTTCCCCATACAAATAACTGTGGGATTCCCTCAGTCCATTTGAGTTTTATATAGTTTACAAGATGCCATTGACGTACCTGGCTGCATATTTATTATGCCTCTAGCTTTGTATGCCCCTGGGCTCTCACCAGAGATGTCATAAACAGCTTTTAGGGAATTGCAAGCACTTTTCTTTTTATTTCAGGCAAGGTGACAGGGTTCCCAGCAGCCTTTTAAATATACCAGAGGATTGTGTTATGGAGGAGAAGAGTATTTCTTAACTTATCATTACCATATGACTCCCATTGCTACAATTTCTGTTCTTACAAAATCTGTGATACCGAAAACTCGTATGCTTTTATTTTTGCTACATTTATGCATGACATATGGACTTCCAGTATATGGTTACTCAGTTTCTGCTCAACATCTTGTATTTTCTGGCGATTATTGAAGAATCTGAATATGTACGGTATTTCCTTATGTATTATTGGTGTTGCTGCCGTTCCTTGGTCTTTATCTTGTGGTTTGTTGGCTAACCGTCAGATACTCATGGTTTCATTAAGAAACAGATGTACAGGTCTACTCTTTGTTTTTGTAGCTGCACTTTTGACATATTGTAAATGTCCTTAATTGATTTTGTTCAGGATAATACCATCTGCTGGCATCTGTTTCTGCTGTGGCTCTTGCTGAATACTTGTGTGTATCACAGTCTGTAAGGACAAATTACTGAGTTTCAGCACAGTCTTATGCCTTTTTTTTTTCCCTGAAATAAATGAAAGCAGAGTTTGAACATTGGAAGAACTTATATCTACATAATTTAATATTTAGATTAATACAGTCTGTTCTAAAAGGTGTTTCAGGCAAGAATTGGGCCCTGTGTCCAAGTTGGTCTCTCTTAATTTATTGTTGGCATACCTGCAAACATATCAGAGCTCCCAGACAGGGAGAAAAGAAGCCTTTGAGTTTATATTTGGCTGCTCTTAACCATAGAGGGATGTGAAATAAACTTTTAGATCTGCCTGAAGCCTTGACACAAAACTCTGTCTAACGAACAGTCAAGATAAGTCATCTTTAAACATCACTTACTGTATCTGTAAGGTTGATGGACTTCTTGTCAGCTTTTAACATAGACAAGTGTGTTCTGATATGAAGCTTTTGGTGGCAAAAGCAATACCGGACAGGCACTGGATGAGATGTCTGCTGAGGATGCAACTAGGAAAATGCGTGCTGTCTCTTGAGAGTCCAAACTGAAGTCCTCCTTTTTGTGTAGCCAGCTGTCGTGTTGTGTTTAGCTCTCCATCCTCAGATCAGTCCTTTTTATTAGGTGGCATCAGCATTTATGGTAGATTTTATTACAGCTGCCATGTCCGTGTCTGAACTCTGAAATGCAATAGAAATTTCATTTCTTGGTGCATTCTGTCTCTGGTCATGACAAGTGCAGGCAAGCGTCAAAAAGTGTCTTGGCTGGGATTTATCTGTAGTGGCCTAACTCTGCTCCCAATAAAAATAATGAGAGTTGGCCTTTGATGTCAATGAGACAGCGTTAAACCAATTTTGAGACCCTTGAAAAGCCATTCCCTCTCTCCACACGACTCACATGTGGCAGTGTCAGAGGGAGGGGACATGGGGTCATGCAGGGAAATGAGAGTCCTTCAAACATCATCGAAGACAGGGAGATATGTGTACTTAGCGTTTCATCAGAAGTGGCTCACCAGTCTGAAATACCTGGTGTCGCAGCAGGGTTGGATTATCCTTGAGCTACTTTGTGATGCTTCATATGGGAAGGATTTAACAGAAATCTTAAATATGGAGAGTCTTCTTGGCCATGCATGTGTATTAGAGCTCATATGATGGTAATTGCAAAAGCACTCCTTTTAGGTTCTCCTTTTACTTTGTCAACCAATTTCTTTGGCTCAGCTGGCCAAACCATATTGGTACCACTCTATTGGTACCCACAGCTGGTCAAAAGCTCAGGAGTTTGACTTTGTACTAGTGGACTAGTGGTAGAGGCATTTATTGGGTGGAAAAGCACTAGATAATGATTCGGGAGACTTAGATTTCATTTCTGACTGTGCCACTGGGTTTTTTTATGGCCTTGGAAAAGTTGCAGTATCCCTCTGGCCTGGTTTTCCTGTCTGTCAAACAGTCGCCAACCTACTGATTTCAGATTTAACTGATTAAAGCTTGCTATGCGAAATGTTCAAAATGTGTTATGCAAGGTGTTGTTTTTGTTACGGTTATATGGTAGGAATCTCACCCATTGTCTTAAGTTATATTTGAGAACATTGGGAACTTGGCTGTAATGCCGGCATTTTGCAGATGATGCTTTTTGTGGGACATGCTTCTGCAAGAACCTGCTTCCTTTCCTAACAATACCACTGACTCCAAAAAGAGGTGGACAACCCCACCTTGAAAACACTAGAAATGGGACAAGAGAGAAAACTCAACTGAAATGCATTTTGTTTTCTGAGACTGTTATAATCTTTCAGTGTATTGGAATTCTGGCAGGGCACAAAGACGTTCCAGAAATGTCTCTTAGCTCCCAAATCCCTCCTGCTGATGGGTTTTTCAGCAGAAGTTTGCTGGCAGATGGACATCAGGGAGATGATTGGAAGCAGCTGTAAAGTTGTGAGGCAATTTTCCCCTCCTGTGCAAGCCAGGTTATAAGTGGGAGAAAAAGAAAATGAGAGTGGTTTTCTCATCATGCTGCCAATGGAGTGGGATTTGCAAAGCACTGGATACAGATTTGTATTGCCCTGAAGAGCTCTTCAGTGATAAGACAATGTGGTCTTGTCTTGAAAATACATTGGTATCATTACTGATCTGTTAGTTATCAGTTAATTATGTTTTTTATTGTCTAACAATTTTTGTTCCTCTTGAAAAATCACTTCAGCAGCTGAAGTTAATGTGGTGAGTATTCATGATGACCCTGAAGTTACAAGCTTTTTGAAACACCTTCAAAGAACAATTAAAGCAATTGGAGAAATGTCTTCATTTCCATGTCGTTGTGGGGAAAAAAGTGGTACCTGTGAGATGCAGGGGGAATATAATTGTGTTTCCAGCCACAGCAGCGTTCTGTTTTTAAAAAGCCTTTTTGTGGGCAGAGTGCATTCTGTTTTTTCTCTGATTCTGGAAAAAGATAAAGTTAGTGCATAAATTGGAAAGCGGGCTTTCATTTAAGCTGCATGATTTAGATCTGCTGGTGAAGCTTGCTGCTATAGAGCATTTGGCATTCATCACAAAAATCTCCAAGTCTAAACAGTTTTATTATGCAAAGTTATACACTTGGAAGGTAAAACACTGTGTCTTTTTCCACTTTGATGACCAGTGCCAGCTGATGTGCTCACCCTTCAACCTATGGCTGCTATGAGCAAGGAGCCCTGGGGGAAAAGGATGCTCAGCTGGGCCACAGGTAGGAGAGCAGCCTCACTCAAAAAGCCATGTAGGTATTCTCAAATAATGTGTTGAACAAGGACTGAGCTAGCAAACCACTGATGTCTTCCTGAATTAAGGTCCCAATATTTGCATCTTTCCATTCAGATTTTATTAGTATGGCTTTTTTCTTCTTACAAAATACTTCCACTGCTCCACTAGCAAAGCATACTGCACTTTCACATGAGCGTAGAGATGTGTTTGAAGTGCATTTTCCTTAGTGATTTAAGGTTACAGTTCACTAAAGCATTTATTAAGACTTCACCCTGTTTAGTGCATGATTAATTTGCTTATGAATACTGCCAGGTATGCTTACCCCAGGCACACGCTGAAGTCCTATTAGAGATGTGAAGTCAAAGGGACTTCAGCAGGAGCCAAAATATTAAGCACTTAATTGCTTTTCTGATAAGTATGGGCTGCTGAAAGGTGACCAAGAGCCTCCTGAGTGGTTGTTCTCTGTATTTCTGTACATTTCTTAATAATGTAAGGGACCAGGTTTCTAACCTCACTCAAAGCTCGTCACAGCAGCTGAAAAATCTGAGTAGGATGGGAACCGTGAACCAGACCTCACCCTGCAGCCTCTTTGCCTGATCAGGGCAGCCTGAGCCATAGGGATGGCATTGCAGAAGCAGCCACAGCTGGTGGGGTTGCAGAGGGGGACATCTGGTGCTTGGTGGCCTGCACCTGCCTGGGCACTGAGCTGCAACCAAGATGAACCAGAGCCCTTTTAAGTCATTTGGTAAAACTGCACTGCAGAAGTATCTTGGCAGGGTGAGAGGGGGAAAAGGGTATTTAGCTTAGCATGCTGTTGATACACCATAAATACTTGATGGCACAGAAACTGCAATAGGGGAACACCAGTCTTTATGAAATGACCTTTAAAATGCTGTAAGAAAACTCGACATTTTAACAGGTTTCTATTTCATCAAGCAACCCTTTAAAAATAAAATAAACTCTGAGAGCTCAGAAAAAATAACTTTCCTCCATCACAGGCAGAGGAAATGTGTTGTTTCTTATCTTTGGATAGCTTTAGCTTTTCTGGGAAGAGGACTGTAGCAGAAAGAATAACCCAAGGCAATGAATTGAGCCTTGAACAAAAACATTTTCTTGCATGTAATTTGGGTTTGTTCTCAGATGAGTCTGTGCTTTAGGTGAAATGTATAAAACTTGGTGGTCCTTCAAAATCTTAAAGAAATATGGGAAAGAACACATTATTTGTTTGCCTTGTGCATCACAGGATCTGCAGAAATACAGGAAGTACTGCTCTTTTTCAGACTAATCTGCTGTTACCTAGGAATTTATAAAAGCAGCAAAGAGGCTGGGTGGGATTCACTGGGCCGATAAGGATTGGGTGTAGTTGCCTAAATTTAGGCATTCAGTGCCATTTGGGATGTCCTAGTGTATCTGAAACAGCCACATGAAGACTAGATGTGCTGGAGATGGGCTGAAAGTTGGGTGGAATAGCAGAGAGGGTCTTAAATGGCATTAAATGGCATATGGGTATGGTCTACCTATAGGCTGCTCAGTAGCATCCCTGGACCCTGACATTTGGGTCCCGAGAAGAATGGAGAAGTAGAATCCTGCAGGACTAAGGGGGCTGGTGGAAGCACCATATTGCTCATCTGAAACCAGGCCAAGATTAATGCAGATCCTCATCACATCAGGGTGGGGGAGCTGATGTGCTGGTTTGAGGAGGAATGAGCTGGGCGAACACTGTAGTGTACACACTGCCCTAAGGTTTCTTCCTTGCCTCTTCATGGTCTTACAGGTGAGAGCAAACATTTAATAGTCTTGGTGCTCAGCTGCAGGTAATTAATTTATCTGAAACTAGGCCAAAGGTACCTCAAACTGGATCACCACAGTCAACAGCTAGCTTCAAAATGTAGGTTGTGTGATTTGTCTGTATTTGGCCTTGAGAAAATTGCTCGACTTTCATGTTTCTGAACTTGCATCACATTGCTGAGGTTATTGCTAGTCAATTAAGTTAAAGCCAGTTTGGCTTTGCAGGATTGGGTCCTTTCCGTGAGCTACACCCAGGTGTCCCAAGGATGTGATGGGTATGGCATCTTCTCCTTTCTTGGTTGGATCCAGGACTTCTAGTTTGCACAATTCTGTTGGTATTATAAAACTTTATAACTTACCTGAAAGACTGCCCTAGTGTGGCAGTCAGTGGTGTGTAGTCAGGTAGAAAAAAGGACCCAAAGACTAGTAATTAAAAATTCAGCATGTAAAATCTTCCATTAAACAATACTGGTAAAAGTAAAATTTTGTGCTTGTATCTAACTTTATGCTCTTCACTTCTTCACTTCACTTGCCAGATTTCCAATTACCTCTGGAAACTTAAGACGATCTTTTTTGGTCCTCTGAGGTTGGCGGTAGCACTGTTTTCTCTCCCTGGATTTGGCACAAAGCAGACATTCCTTTGATGTTGGTCATTTTCAAATAGGCTCTTGCAAAGAAAAAGTAAAACCACACACATCCCCACTCATAGCACTTGGGTTGTTTTCCTGAAAAACCTCTGGTGTGAGAATTTCATCCTGGGTTTGTAACCCATTAGGAAACCTCTGTGATCATCGTCTTTACTCTACAAAAGCAGCATCCGCAGTCATTAAACATTAACTCTACCTTTGCTTGAAAATAGCTGGCATCATTACTCTTTGCAGCTGTGAGATTTTTTAATTTTATTTTGTGTGCATCCTGCTTATAGGCTTTTAATGCGCGCTTTTTATCTCGGTTGGTATTTGCACTGAAAGGTGATTTGGATCTTGCGGTTTCATGTCAACATGGCCAATCTGCTTAAAATTTCTTCTGGGTCATTATGCGTAAAGCCAGGATTTTTTTGCTCCAGGTTTAGTGGCCGGTGGAAAGGGCTGTTTTCTGCCTTCATATGGTGAAATTGGCAAGAGTGGAGGCTCAGCCAGCTGGGGATGGCTTTGATTGAGTGTTTCTTTAGGGAAATGTGGGTTTGGGCAGAGGAAGGTTGGCAGAGGTATGGGTGGGTGGGGAATGGAAACTCCAGCTCCACACCAGGGCTTTCTTCAGCTCCCTTTTCTCTGAAGCAGCCTCCAGCTGGCAACAACATCCCCTGCGGCGGGGGAACAGGTGGGCACAGAAGCAATGGTTTGGTTGGTTTTGGCAGCCTGGTGCCCCGTTGGCTTTCACAGAATCGCAGTGTCACAGAATGGCTGAAGTTAGAAGGGGACCTCTGGAGTTCATCTGGTCCAACCCCCTGCTTGAGCAGGGTGCCCAGGACCATGTCCAGGAGGCTTCTGGAGCTCTCCAAGGAGGGAGACTCCACAGCCTCTCTGGGCAACCTGCACCAGGGCTCTGTCACCTGAACAGTACAGAAGTGCTTCCTGATGTTTAGACAGAACCTCCTGTGTTCCAGTTTGTGCCCCCTGCCTCTTGACCCTGCTTTGTTGGTTGCATTAGTGCTGCTGTGAGAGATCACACACATAAATCTGCCTCTTCTGCACCAAACAATGATGCTTGGCTGTTACACAGCCAGTGGCTGTGGATCACTGGGGCCAGAGTGTGAGCCCTACAAGAACTGGAAAAACAAACCAGACACCCCAACCCTATCCAGCCAGGCGAGCTACCAAATAAAATCTGAGGGGGTAAGAGAGATGGGGAAATATGAGCCATACATGGATGTGCCAAGTTTAAGTTGCTTCTTAGATGGTTTTAAAGGAAAATCACTGAAAAAGAAAAGTTTTTTGCTCTTGGATTACAGAACATTGAGAAGCACTCATCAGCACCCTTTTCTGGATTTTGTGAGCTCTGACCACACCGGTAGATGGTTTCCAGTTCAGGGCTGGCTGGTGGGAGCACAGGCTGAAACATCTCCTGTACACCTCGCAGATGCACTGCGTGCCAGTCAAGCACATACTCCTCATATCATGGTACAATGTGAAGCTCAGGAGTGGGGGCAGCTCAGACACATGCATCTTTTAAGAAGAAATTTGGTCTTTTTCAAATTTGCCAGTGGCTGCTGAGCACTTTCTGTACCTTCTGCTCTCCTCTCCAAGTGGGAAAATTGTCTTTAATTCTAGGAAACTCGCACCCTGTGTAGTGCAAGCGTCAGACCCTGTATCCTGGGGAATTTGCAACGATTCCATCATTGCAAAGAAGAGAAGAGGCTGTTGGTGGAGTGAAGCTTTCTGAAAGGCAAACAGTGCTTAAGTCAGTGAGCAACATGGGACCAGGATAGGATCTACGGGTATCTTGTGCATGGCAGCCTTTAAAAAACACAAATTGAGTAATTTTTGCCATGCATCAGTGCCAGCCTCTCGTTGCATTTTGTATTTCTTTCCTGCATGGGCATTTTGAGCTCTCAGGTTCAGGGGCTAGTGCTTCTGTGGTGATTTGTTGTTTGGCTGCAGCAGCACGGGGTCATTTCAGCATCTTCCTCATTGCCTCCCCTTGACCAGGAAGCAAATCTCAGGAAGGCATTTGCCTTGCTTGGCTGTGTGAGAGCCAGAAACGTGCTGTTTCTTTGAGGTTTTGATTTTTAACCCAACTGGCAACTGCAAAGATTGAGTTATATTCCCAAGGGAGAAGGTGTTAGTGTTGTGGTTTTACCATGCTGGGCAGCTGAACTCCACCACAACTGTTCTCTCAATCCCCCTCCTCAAAGCAAAAGGGGGAGAAAATATGATGGAAAGGGCTCAAGGGTTGAGATAAGGAAAGGCAAATCACCCACCAGTTATTGTCACATGCAAAACAGACTCAGCATAGGGAGATTAATATAATTTATTACCTATCACTAGCGGACTAGAACAGTGCGAAACTACAGGCAAACTAAAAACACCTTCCCCTATCCACCCTCTTCTACCTCCTCCCCCCGAGCGGTGCAGGGGAATGGGGAATGGGGACTGCAGTCAGTCCCTAATGCTGCGTCTCCGCTGCTCCTTCACGGTCACTCTCTGCCCCTGCTCCATGTGGGCTCCTCCATGGCTGCAGCGTGGAGATCTGCTCCGTGTGGTACCCATGGGCTGCAGGGGGACGGCCTGCTCCACCATGGGCCTCTTCATGGGCCACAGGGGAACTTCTGCTCCGGCACCTGGAGCCCCTCCTGCTCTCCTTCTGCACTGACCTGGGTGTCTGCAGGGCTGTTTCTCACTCCTCTCTCCCAGCTGCTGTGGCACAGCAGGTTTCTTGCCTTTCTTTACTCTGCTCTCCCAGAGGCACAACCAGCGTCGCTCACTGGCTCAGCCCTGGCCAGCAGCGGATCCATTTTGGAGCCGGCTGGAACTGGCTCAGATCTGACATTGGGCAATGGAGCAGCTGCTGGACTCTTCTCACAGAGGCCACCCCTGCAGCCCCCCTGCTACCAAACCCGTGCCACGTAAACACAATACAGTTGGGAGCAGCTATGCCTGCGTGACCCTGGGACAATTCAGCTCTGGTGCCAGTGCTGAGGAGTCAGATCTGGTTCATCTGCATCTGATTGTAGGCTCAGTTTCTTTTCTTCAAAGCAGATTAAATTGATTGCTTTGCAAAATAATAATAATAATAATAAAAAATAAAAACAAAACAAAACAAAAAAATCCCCCTTTGCATTGTTTTTCAGTAGCCAGCTGAAAAAACAGAAAAAAGAGAAATTACAGGGGTTCAGATGTTTTTGACTTTTAAATCTTTATTCAAAAGACTCCAGGCTACGGGGTATGAAATGAGAGGTTGCTGTACAGGTGCTCCCCTCATTTTTAATGTTTTTAATGTGACATGTCCTGCAAATGGAGAGGCAATAATGGAAATAAATATTTGCTTTACAACCCAGTAAATGAAGAGAGATGCCTACAGCTCCAACCAACTGCATTCTCTCCCTGGCAGGCCCTACGCAGACCCCGTATAATGCGTTAAAGGATTGCTATTTCTATCCAGGACACATGTGTATGCACTCTGCCATGTGTGCCTAGAATATCCTCTGCACCTGGGATGGGATGGATTTACTGCTTTTGTCTGGAGCTGGGGCTGTACACGTTGGATGAAATCGTACATTGATTTTTATGCATACACGTGAGCAATGCCTGTGGAGTTCCTGCTGACCAGGACTTTGGATGTCCTGAAAGTCTTGCATGCATTGCCAATTCTCTCTTCTTTGCACTTACACAAAATTTCCAGACAGAAAAGAGAATCTCTGTGGGGAAACTCAGAGAGACAATAACCTAAAATTAGAGTGGTGAACAATGGATTTGGGCAGGGTAGGTAGCCCAGACTCCCCCAGATGGGATTTTTGTTTGGTTTTGGTCTGGATAAAAATTGTTTTTTGAAGTGAAATATTTCACTTGGCTTGTTAAACCTTTTTTTAAACATTTTTGAGTGTTGCAAAATGTGAATGTTGCCATGAAAAGTGAGAGAATTTTTTTAAAAAAATAAAGATTTTTTTTTTTTCCAAACTGCAACTAGTCTGTAGCTAGTTCTGATGTCCTCCAAACCATATGGTCTAATGAATGTAATATTCATTACAATGTTTTTTACCCTGCAACTGTTTTGTATGTCAGTTTTTCCATCTGATAACTGAGGATAAAGAACAGGATATTCCTCTTTTCAAAACTGCTTTGAAATCCACTTTAAAAATCCCAGGCAAGTGCTGACTGCTATTGACTGCAAGGAGGGATTGTGCAGAAGAGCTGCCTCTGCCTTGCCATAATTTGATTGTAATTTGTGTTAAGTTTCCATTTACAGGTAACTTGCAAAGGGCTGATAGATAATTAGAAGATCTTTTGTAATAATAAATAAAATGGCCAGATGAGATTTATATCAACATGGTGCCAGCAGCAGCCTGGCTATAACCATCCTATAGATGCATGTGTTGCCATTACTAATACCTTTACCAGATGCATTGGCCAACTCTCCTATTTCCTCTCAGCCGTTTAATTGCGGGAATCAGAGTTTGGCCTTTGCCCACGTCTTCAGCTAATGCTCTGCCCTGGTCTTTCATTCTGAGCTATTCAGAGATTTGCTTTTTCATGCCATGCTCCCCCAGCTTAAGCTTTTTGGTGGAGTGTGATCTCTTGTAGCACGTGTGAGGGTGGCTCTACCAGGTTTTTCCATATAGGCAGGAATACATGTGGCCAGACATAAAGAGGCAAATTTACTCTCTTGTAAACTAGAGCTACACCCTGGGTAGATTTGAAATCCAGACTGCAGCTTGTTACTGACCATCTCCTTTGGTGGCAGTGCTGCTGCCACACATCACTGTTGAGCATCCATCGAGCTGGGTTTGCCTCCATTACAGCCTGAGAGATGGGACGACAGCTGGGAAGAGGCAGGGGGGAGCTGTCAGACAGAGCTGTGTTTGCGGTTCTCTTTTGAAGGCTGGGCTGAGCTGGCTTTTTGGCCAGTGATGAAGCAAAGAGGCATGAAGGACCTTGGGGTGCCCTGGAGGGCTTTTATTCCCTGATCAGTGACATTCCTTTCACCCAGGATGCCCAGGATTCACAAGCATTCCTGACCTAGCACTCCAAGAACACCAAGACCCCAACATGAGGGATAATCCTCCCTTGCCAGAGGTCAGCAGTGCTTGGGTACCCCAGGGTACCCTCATGCACACACCCCCAAGGAAGGAAAAGTGTCTGGGAGTCACCTTGAGGCTTGTGAGAGCTAAAGATAAAAGTGTGAAAGTTCACAGTGGAAAAAGGACTTCTTGGATGACTAAGGCTGTCTGCTGCCCATACTTTCCTAAAGCAATAACCGGCGGGTGGGCTAATCCGGGGCAGAGATGGAGGAAGAGATGAGAGGAGCCAGGACCATGACGTCATTGTATTTTCTTTCCTGGTGTTGCTTAAAGCATGTGGCTATGTTTATATGAGCTTGATTTTAGGGATTTAGCATGTTTTGGAAGCTACTTAATATGAATACAATTTATCCATGTAATGTTTTCCCATTTCTGTGGGATGCAGACGTCAGCAGGGGAGCTTTATGTCAAGGGAATCATTCAAATTAATGTAACTATCTGGTTGCAAATCTTGGCGGAAAGTCCTTTTGTCAGCAATGCAAAAACACCAGCTAGCAGGGTTCACTCTGGTACTTTTTAAGTACCAGATTTGTGTGGGTCCCAAGGAATTTTAATCTCCCATTTGATTCAGCAGGGATTTGATGAGCCTGGAAGCCTGTGCACACTGCCTTGGGTGCATGGTGGGAGTGTGGCTGCATTTCAGGTTGGGTAGGGATGACCAAGGAGAGGATAAGGGGGTCTTGTGTTGGGGGTTGGCTGGAGAACTCCTCTGAGGAGCAGTGAGCTGTGTGCCAGCAGCTCTTTCGGCTGCACCATGGCCAAAATCTGCTTTCCGTTTGGCTGCTTTCGAAAACATAAGCACCTAATCTCACTGTGGCTTTTTGACTTTAATGGAGTTTATTATTATAATTTTTACAATGGTGTAAGTGAGAGCAGAGTTTGGCCAGTAGCCACTATAGTGCTGCACAGGCAAACAGAACCGGTGAAACAGAGAGGGCAGAAGTAAACCCAAGGCAGGCTGACTTCAAGTTTTGAGATACCCAACCCCACTGTGATGGGCCCGGGTTTCTTGTTTTCCAGGATCGCTGGAAGTGAGCCATCCCTCCCCAGTAAAGACTCAGCATGCGTAGAAATGGAGAGTTTGGGGCCTTATTCCCAATTCTCATTCTTTTCAGACCGATTATTTCACCATCCTGAGCCATGCGTTTTGAGTTGATAAGATGTGCTGCCTTGCCAAGTGCTTCTTGAGGAGACACATGCTTATTCTCCACAAGATGACAAAGACCAAATCAGAAAGAATGGGCAACGCTGTCATTTCTGTGCAGAAAGCAAACACATGACCACTGGCTCAGGATAACATGTTGACTTGAGCGGTGGAGGCAGGAGTTGGGGCTTTCAGAAGAGCAGTAGCTGTGGTCTTTGCTAAGAAAGATTTTCTCCCTAGTGCCATCCTCCTAAATTTACCCTTTTAGACACAGATTAAAGAGATTTAAAGATGTAATGAAGTATGAAGCTGTATGTGTAGGTGTAGGAAATTGTATATGTATGCATGAGCAAGTGAGAGAGGAGGGGAAGGTGAGGACTTGACCATGCACATAATTTCCTAATGACTTCTGTTGTTCTTTATGTACTAATTTCATTGCTAATGTGATGTCAGTAGCGTTGTCTTTCCTCTTCCTATGTTCCTGGCAGTGGCCTCCTCCAAATGTTGTGGAGGGAGACATAGAAAGCAGATGTGTGGGTTATGATCCACCCTTCCCCCATACCTTATTACATATATTTTTTTGATTTCTTATGCTTCAAAGACTGATTTAAGCCCTGAATGTGACCTTCAATATGCATTCAAAAAATGTTTACTCATTAGCTGTAACTCTGTTTAGTCTCGTTATCTGTATAAATGCCCAGTAGTATCATATAGTACTATCAAGTTGGACATATGATTAATTAGCTCATGTTTTATATCTGATCTGATGAGTTTTAATCCAGCAGATGCTCTTAGCTGATCAGTGTTTTCCACTTGTATGTGGTCTCCCTCTCTTGCTGCAAATAGAAATGTGTTTATACTCATTGAACATATTGTAATCCACGCATACACAGCATGTACAAGAGGGATGTACTTTTTGGGTGCATGGCACATGGAGAACAGGGGAAGGCACCTGTATGAGCGGGCCTTGGATGCTCTCTGGGTGGTGTTTAACTGGTAGCCTTGCACTTGGAAGAGATTTCCTTCATTTGGCAGTGTCTGCTCTTTAGTACTGTTCCAATTTGTTTTCAACACAGCCTGAATGTAATTGAATGGCCTCTTTTATTTCTATGTAAAAAAATGTCTGGTTTACATGCCTCCTGAGGATTAGGCAGTGAATTAAAAGCAAGTGGTTTTAGAGAATCACAAATAAAGCTTTAACCTTCCTCTCCACTGAAACCAATGAATGATTCTCTGAATAAACAGATTTTCTCTTGTATATGTTGGGCAGGAATGAGACGAGAGTCTTTTCCCTAGCTGGCCCCCTCCAGACCACAGCTGGACCCTGGTGGTACGTGAGTTATTGTGTGTTTACCAGTCATGGAGTTCATCCTCCCTTGTGATGGAGAGCTTCTGAATTATTTCACACATGGCTTGCGTGGTCATCTGGGTTGGTTTTATCTTAAGTTGCATAAAGAGTTTAGAGCAAGACTGTTCCTCCGTGGCTCTTTGACTATTTTTAGTTAATCTCTGTGACTTCCCTACAGCTCTCTTCCCCCTAATGCAGCTTATACTAATAGGCAGAGACAGTCACTGGGGACGTTAATGACTTGTCTGTTGAGGTCTGTCACTTGCTGGCGACTTGTGCAGTCAGGTTGTTGTTTTTCCCCCTGGAGCGCTTCACGATCCTTTATCTGAGCCTCTCTCTCTTGTCTTGTTGGGATTGCTATAGAGATTTTAGCTGTAAATGCACTTCATCAAACACAAAGTACTCTGCATTGTTTGCTGGAGTGTTTCTTTACCTCCTCACATAAGCCTTATAGAAACACTTGTTGAGCAGAATTAAAAAAAATAATAAAAAAAGCTTGCTCCTCTTATCAGAGGAGTCTGTTAGGAGAGAACCAAGCATATCTTGTATTGTGAGAGCTTAAGTCTGTACGGATTAATGATGGGTGACAAAAATGCTGCAAGGACAAGAGGTGCTGACAGTTTGGATGATGTAAGTCTTGTAGCTCCTGTGTTGCTACATTTCTCTTAAAGGGTCTGTCAACAACGCCCAGACTTTTGGATGATCTCCCTTCAGTCAGGTTTTCCTTTTACATTGAACTATTGCAGCGTGCGGTTTGGGAGAGCATCTCAGGAAGAGCTGGGGGATGCCGTAACACACTCGCCCTTGAATGTGCTGGATTTTCTGAATGGATAATGCTGATACCCAGATCAAATGGCTCCATTTATGGCTCAACTCTTCTGTGTATTCTACTTAGTCTGCTCAAGCTGTAGCTGAATACCTCCTAGTAGTACAAATCATGTAGCTAATTTCTGTCATAAAGGGCCTATTTTTTCTTTCTTCTTGGAAAGACAGTAAAAAAATAAATAAATTTGAACTGGACTACAGAATTGGTAAAAATGGTACAGAGCTATTGCCATATACCACATCTGGCAGCTGTAGATATCCAGAAAATGTAGAATAGTATACCCACTCTAAATTGTCTCCCTTCTTGAATAAATACGTAAAGTAAAAATAACAATTCCAAATATGCCTGAGCTTTGGAAAAATTTGAATATGAATCCAAATGTGGCTTTGAATTAGGTAATATACTCTTCTGTTGGGTCTAGATGTGAATCCACATCTAAGCTTTGGGACTTTAGTCCTGTATCTAACCATAATGGTTTCTAAAGAGATGAAGGAATTTAATAATATAAGAAACAAATACATTAGAAACCCAGAGTGTTGCAATTACAGGGCCAAAGAGGTGAAAAGGGAATGTTGGTATGACATTTTGCATCACTGCAGGAGCCTTCAGGGGAGCAGAATTCTCTGCTGGTGTGGAGGAACCTCACCTCAGGTGTCACATCCCCTCCATGTGAGTGTCTTCCTGTACCAACAATGCTCCAAAGGCAGGGGGGATTTCCTGGGGTTGGAAGAAGCAGATGGTGGCAGTAGCAGATGTTGTTATCAGATGTAGAGCGAGCTGGGTTTGTGACACCTGAGAAGATTGCCATGGGGACATGCCTGTAGGATACAAGGGTTGATATCATGGGTGTGTAGGTGAGTTCCTGCTATTTGCAGGGGAAGAGCAGATAGTCCATGCTGGTCCTGGGGACACAAGGGAGTGTGGGTGGGATGTTCTGCAGGATAAGCTCGTGTTGCTAAGAGGAAACTGGAGTCCAGGATCTCCATGGTAGCACTCTGAGATACTGCCAATGCGACAGGTGAGGCTGGAGAGGTGGGCAAAATCTGCGGTCTTAGTGCTTGGAAGAGATGTTGTAGAGAGTCGGAGAGGTAGTCTTTGGGTCTTCAGAAACTGGAGAACATTGGGGGACAGGAAGAACCTGTAGATGGGCTATATCTTTGTCAAAACAGATTAAAATTCAGAGCCAGGCAACTGGCACCGAACAATAAAAAGGTTGTAGAGGAGCATTCAAACTGGGAGCTGGGGGAAAGCTGGAAGAAGATGCAGAGAAGTGCCTCACTTGGACTGGTGCAACCTGTGAGCTGGACGTGGTTGGTGCTCAGTGTTCATTTGGAAAGTTTGGGTGGACCACACAGAGCAAAACTGAAGTAAACGGAAAAGGCGAATCAGACTGCCTGCAAAAGCAGCTGAGTGACATTGCAACAGCATCACGTGCTGGAGTGAAGACAAAAGTACAAGTGCTCATACCCCAATGCTAGAAGCCTGAAAAAATGTTAGGGGAACCAAAGTGCTCGGTATCAAGTGAGAGCTGTGACACAGCAGGTACCTCAGGGACCTGGTGGAAAGCAGATAATTAGTGGGATGCAGTGTTGCCAGGCTACCAGTTTTATAAGAGTGCTGGAGTGGGATGTATAGGTGGAGGAGTGACAATGCAAGTGAAGGATAATACAAAGTGCAGCAGTATAGAAGTGTTATGGGAAAAGAGAGGCCCTATAGTATCTTTGTGGGTGGCAATCCTGACTCTAATAGTAAGTATAGTACTCAGATTGTATTGTTGCCCCCCACCTCCCCAGTCAGGAAATATTAAGTGAGATTAAAGAAGCTGCGAATTTGGGACAGGTATTAATAGCAGGAGATTTCAACTACCCATACATAGATTGGGTCAGTGCCTCATCAGGATGAGACGTAGTGAGAAAGTTTTGGGTAGAGTAAATAGTTGTTTCCTAGAACAGTTAATCCTAGATCCTGTAAGAAAAGATGCTATTCTGGATTTGGCCTGGAGTGGTGTGCAGAACCTGGTCCAAGAGGCATTAGCGGGTAAGCTCACTGGTAGCGAGTGCAATACAATTAGATTTAACATCACATCAGAAAAAGGCAGGCCACATAAATCCAGTATGTGGATATTTGATTTCAAGAGAGGGACAAGGTAAACATGAGGCAGACTTTAAAAGGAGCAGTTTGAAAAAGCAAGGAACCTACACGCAGCCTGGAGGCTGTTAACAGTAGCATGTGCGAAGCTAAGATAAAATGTGTGTCACAATTAAAAAGGAAAACAAAGTTGACCCCCCAACTCCCCTGCAGACTCGATAGGAAAGTTAAACAGTATGTCATGGGTAGAAGGTTGGCACTTGAGAAATGGAAAGCTTGCTCAAATGAAGAGAATTGGAAAGCCTGTAAAATATGGCAGGACAAATGTAAACAGAAGGTTGGGTTTGCAGAATGTCCTTTAGGTAGTCAAATGCCATGAGGATGATGAAGAACTCCAGAAAGACCTCGTAAAAATGATTATGTGTCAGAAAGGTGGCACACAAGCTTCAATGTAGATAAATGTAAGGTAATCCATCAAGGGAAAAGTAAACCATGCCTTTATGATGCTGAACTCAAGAGCTGGAAGTACAGCTTGGGAGAGAGATCTTGGAGCCACTGTTGGCAGTAGTCTGCAATTGCCTTCTCTGTGTGCAGCAACATCCAAGAAAGCAAACAAAACCTGCACACAGCTAAGAACAAGACATAGGGTGTCATACTGCCGCTGTAGGAGGGCTTGGTGAACCCACGTCAGGGCAGTGCTGTGCGCAGTTCAGGACGGAGGTAGAGAAGTTCCATAGAAGAGCAGCTAGAATGACTGAAGGGATGGAGTTTCTCCTTATGAGGAGAAGCCACATGGGCTGGGACTTCAGTGGGAAGACGAGAGGACAGGTGGGGGATATGTTGAAACTAGCTGGTGGTTGGATTGGAATCTTTAGGTTTTTAGATGACTGAAAAGAAAATATCCAGCTGAAAGTAAGACAGAAGAAAGTAATCCAAGGTTTTTTTGTACTTGGCAGGTAGTGAGCTTCTGGGGCGTGTTGTCCCCAGAGGCTGTGAACTTGCTCATATCAGGTTCAAAAAGGAATTAGACCATGGGTATATGAACAGATGCTAGGAATACAGGGATATTCCCTGTAATGTCCCTTAGCCAAAAAATGCATATACTGGAAGAGTAAGGACATAAAACTATTAGAGAGGGTCCAAAGAAGGGCTCCAAAGATGGTGAAGGGTCTAGAGGGCAAGACGTATGAGGAGTGGCTGAGGTCACTTGGTTTGCTCAGCCCAGAGAAGAGGAGGCTGAGGGGAGGCCTCATGGCGGCCTGCAGCTTCCTCATGAGGGGAGCGGGGGGGCAGGCGCTGAGCTCTGCTCTCTGGTGACAGCAACAGGACCTGAGGGAATGGGATGGAGCTGTGACAGGGGAGGGTCAGGTTGGATGTTAGGGAAAGGTTCTTCACTGAAAGGGTGGTCGGGCACTGGAACAGGCTCCCCAGGGCAGTGGTCACAGCACCAAACCTGCCAGAGTTTAAGAAGTCTTTGGTTAATGCTTTCAGACATATGGTTTGATTTTTGAGTGGTTCTGTGTGGAGCCAGGAGTTGGACCTAATGATACTTGTGGGTCCCTTCCAACTCAGGCTATTGTATGATTCTGTGATTTTGTGATTCTAAGAGTGGAAGGGACTGAATGTAGAGACCAGGCTCCCCTACTCTCCCTGAAGAGCACCTCTGCTGAGGACACTCCTGGGCTGGATGAAGCACTGATCTCACCCAATATGGCATTTTTTATGGTCCTAATGTGAAACCCTCACCTTGATAGCATTTCTGGGTCTGTGTGCTGTCTTCTGCTCTAGCAACTTCTGAAGCTGTATCTGCTTTGTTCCAAGCTGAGGGCTCCTTTTAAGTGTGCAGAAATCTATTGATTGTAAAGGAAAACAATCAAAAGGGGTAAATGGGCAGATGCATGGAGCTTCTGTGATCTGTGACCGGCCAGCAGCCAGTCTTTATCTAAAAATCAAACTACTAGATGATGGCAGCTGTTGATGCCTTGCAGCATAATTTGCCTTCTCATCAGCTTTACACAACGGTCCCATGCAAATTAAAATACTGTTGCCCCTATTTCCCTAAAGGACAGGAAGGAAGTGAGGAACTGAGAAGGACAGAGAGTCTAGGGTAGTGTGGAGGAAAATGCAATGCCTCAGGTAGAGTGGAGGGAGTATGGAAAGGGTAGAGCAAGAACAAAGTTCATGGAGAGGGGTTTGGAGAGCCCTGGTATGGGGTGGAGTGGGAGAAAGCAAGGGGTGTGTGTTACGAGGGTGATTTTAGTACATTTGTAGAAGCCAGTATGATGTGCATTTAGGTCTATTCACCCCCACACCAGACCATAGCGCATACATACCATATAAGTGGTTGTGTAGTAAAGGGGCAAATTAGCTGGTTCCTTAGTAAATTTGGATTTTGGTACCATGCTGGTTGGTTGCTCTTGAGACTCCTAAAACAAACTATTTGGATGCTTAATCAAATCTGAAAAGCAAACATATGAATCCTGCCTAGTGCCATGGCAGTTACAAATCTACCCACCCCCAAACTAATTTTAATACAGATAGGAAAGCATTTTCTTGACAAGAAAGCTCTTAATAGAGTGCACTAATAGCAAATGGCAAGGAGATGACTGTGGGCTCTGGTGCAGCTTAGCAACCAGACTGGGAAGGGGAAGGAGACCAGTGTTATGAAAGATTGTCCACAGTAGTTAGGGAAGGGATGGCATTTCAGGATGACCATGACTGAGCTGTAGAAGAGAACCCCTTTGCTTTGTGGCTGTGGAGGTGGTAGATATCCTCAGTGGTTGCTTGTCATGTAGAGCAGGAGAATGGCAGCACTTCATTGCCACGGCCATTGGTGGTGTGATGCTAAGGTCAGCATGCTAAGGTCGTTGGCCAATGACTGCATAAGATGAAGTGTAGAAGTGGGTGTGGGTGCATTTTCTTCAGCTTTACAATCTTCTGAAATGTCTTTCCCAGCAAGGGGCGTCTCATTTCCCACTTGTCTGTCTCTGGGTTCAATCAGAGGACTTGGAGTCCATGGGGCCAAGCAGCTGGAGATGGAAAGCCTCCAGGAAACTCAGCGTTTTCCCTTGGCTTCCCCCGTTGTTTTTGTTACTTTCCTCCCCTCACTTTGCAGCCATTTGTACTGGCAGCCCTCACTCCCTGTGAGGGCTGAGGTGCTGAGCTTGGGGGTTATCCTTAGAGGCCACAAGAGTCTGAGGTCAATGCTGTCAGCTCCAGTGAGGGGGTGAGAGGCCTCATGACTCCCTGTAACCTGCGTGGTGTGGCTGACCCCAAGTGCCAGGTCTGCGGTATCTGGCTGCCTGTAGACCTTCGTCAGCTGTCTGGTTTTTGGTGGAAGCCCTCCTGTAAAAGTCAGCTTGCTTATAATAAACTAGTGAGTCATGCAAATGCAGTGTTTCCTTCTGCTTTACCTTAGGATTGGGTTGTCACAGAAGCGGACTCCACAACTTTGACCCGATGAGGCTCTCGTTTGCTTTGGCATCCCTTCTTCTCCCATGGGGGGGTGTCATTTTTGTGTACATTTTTGAGCTGCTCTGCCAACTGCACACAGAAATACAGCTCCCATGGGAGCAGAGAGGGTTCCCTGTCAGTCTGCTGGTGGCTCCAGCATGGCCATGCTTGGACCCAGCCCCTCCACACACAGCAGGGCAGTGATGCTCCCTTGTGGCTTGCCCCGTGTAGCCTCTGTGGGTCAATTGGTGTGTGGCAGGTGGATGAATCCTGTGGTTGGCACCCCTTGTCCTATGATGGAAAATAACACTAGGGCCCCACTCTCAGGAATGTGTCACGGTTGCTCTATTTTGGGAAACAGCCATACGAATGAGAGTTTGAAGAGCGCAGCGTGCATCAAATCCAGGACGCGTGTTTGGCTCTGGTAGGCAGGGGGAAGCTGGTTTGCTTTTACAAGGGGGATGGCATCCTCTGCTCTCCCCAGGAGCTGTTCCCATTCAAAGCCCTGTGAGCCTGCAGAGGCCACCCCACCATGGCTCCATGGAGAACTGCAGGCTTAGCCTCAAAAGCAGGGGGTGCAGCCAACACTGGTCCCCTGCAGCCCCCCACCTCCTACCTATGTCCTAACCACAGAGAAGGGTTGTCACCATCCAGAAACAAATGCATGACAGTGTCTCTTTATATAGAGTCTTCCACCATGGATGCTTCCCACTCATCTGATTTCACTTTTGGAGGAGGTTCCATCATTATATTTCAGGTCCAGGTTTTGGATGACTTAGAAGCTGGTAATGACTCCACCATGAATTTGCTTTGACACTCTGAGTAAAGGCTCTGTGGGACAGAAGATTTCACCTGAGCTAGGAGCGCCAATGTGAATCCATAGGATTTATACTTTGAAACCCTGTGGTGGTTACAGCAAATCATTTGCTTTATGCCTTGGTGTCCAGGCTGTAAAATGAAACGGTACCTTTTGCCCAGGTGCTGTGGGCAGGGATAGATTAGGGGAATAATTTAATTGGCTGGAAAGCTGCCCGGCAGCAAACGACCTGGGGGCGCTGGTCAACAGCCAGCTGAACATGAGCCAGCAGTGTGCCCAGGTGGCCGAGAAGGCCAATGGCATCCTGGCCTGCATCAGGAATTGTGTGGCCAGCAGGACAAGGGAAGTGATTGTCCCCTTGTACGCACTTGAATATTGTGTTCAGTTTTGGGCCCCTCAAGAACTATAAGAAGGATATTGAGTTGTTTGAGTGTGTGCAGAGAAGAGCAACAAAACTGCTGAAGGGACTAGAAAACAAGAGTTATGAGGAGCAACTGAGGGAATTGGGGTTGTTTAGTGTGGAGAAGAAGAGGCTGAGGGGAGACCTCATTGCTCTCTACAACTACCTGAAAGGAGGTTGCAGCGAGGGGAGTGTTGGTGTCTTTTCTCAGGTGACAAGTGATAGGACACAAGGAAATGACCTCAAGTTGCATCAGGTGAAGTTTAGATTGGACATTAGGGAGAATTTCTTCATGCAGAGGGTGGTCAAACATTGGAGTGGGCTGCCCAGGGACATGGTGGAGTCTCCATTCCTGGAGGTATTTAAGAGATTCATGGACGTGGAGCTAAAGGACATGGTTTAGTGATTTTCCAACCTAGATGATTCTATGAATCCAATTAATTTGTAGACCTTTAAGGCTACAGAGGAATGTAGTGACACAGAGTTGGAAACATGGCCATAGAATCTAGATTTGAATTTGATGTCTACACCCTTCCCAGAGTGTGTACAGAACTCGCTTTTTCTGGCACAGAGATCCAGCCCACTGCAGTAGAGGCATATACTGCCCTGCTCATCTCTAGGTTGTGGCAAGAGATGAAAAACTTCATCATCCAATGGAAGAACAAGGAGATTTTAATTAAGCAAATTGTTATTACCCAAACTCAGTTTTGCCAAGATAGAAGAGGCTGGTGCCAGCCAACGCAATGCTCCTGTTCCCCATGGAGATATAAAGATTTACACTAAACAAGGAGCTTGAAATGTGCATCCAGTAGAGGAAGTGTTACGTAGGATTTTGGAAGAAAAATATTTTCTGGCCTTTTTTAAAAAAGGAACACAACAGTGCTGTTTTCTGCAGCACAAATGGTGCCATACACTCGGCAGAGCTGGGGCTGGGATGCGCTGGTGTTTCCTGAGTCCTGGAGCTGGTGTTGGGAGATGGGCACACAGAAAAGTCCCAGAGTCACTGTTGCTCAGTATTTTTGAGTGTTTTGCTTTGCTGAATGCTTCCCTTGCTGAATCGCAGCAGTAGGTCTGGCAGACCTTCACCTGAACGGTGGTTGATAAGCTTCAGTCTCCAAGGATGGATTTATTTCAGAAATGAAAAGACCGCAGTGTCTCCAAAGGTGGGAGGATCTCCAGGGACCCCTCTGCCCATCTGTATGAGGTGGGTTCGAATTCCCCCTCCAGCATGGCCTTGGCCCCACACATGAGATTGCTTTGCTGAACCTATTAAAAAACAGATTAAGATCTCTTGCAGAGGTCATTTAGCAAACAGTGAGAAGAATTGGCGGCCCTTCTCTGAGGAATACTTGTTTTCCTCTCAGTCCTCAAAACAATCTGGGGAATGTGTTTGGAGCCAGCTCGTTTCTGCTGAATTTAACTCTCTCATCCCCAGGAGAAATAGTTGATGTCCAGCCCACATGCCTAGGATGGGGCGAGCTGTTCCCCAGCCCATGGGGACCAAAAGGTGCAAGGATGCTGTTGCAGCTTGTTGGGGTGGTTGTGCCCTGGCTGCCTGTAACCTGCTTCCAGAGCCACGTTGATTTTCAGAAGCAGGCAGCAGGGTTTGTGTTGTGTGTGTGGGTATGCCCGCGTGTGCGTGACAAGAGGGTGACTAAACCCGGCTGGTGTTTGCGGTTACATAAATTTGCATCAGCCCCTACGTTGTATGTAAAGCACAGGGATGACTCAAAGGCAGGATCTGCAGTGGCACGTAGCATCTGCTGGCTGTCACTGATTGACAGCCCGGGGCAAAGTTGCCAGATTGGCTTTTGGGTCTGGTTGGGTGTCACCCTTGCAGGCTGTGGTACTGGCACCCGGGTGCTAGGGGTGCCAGCATCTCCTGCATCCAGGCGTTAGGGAGCAGGGCTCTGGTGCTGAGCCTCAAGCTGCAAGCAAGTCCACCAGCAGGTCAGCACTACCTGGAAATGCAATATTGTGTATGCGGGCTGTTGAAATGCAAAACCGCTGATAGGAAAATGAGCCCCGTATCTCTGCGGTGGTGACTCCCCCACCACCCATGTGACGCAAGGTCACATTTAGGTGTAATGATAAAGGATGTGCTATGAGCAGAACTCAGCTGTGAGCCCTCTTGAGATTAGGATCCAGACTGAAAGCCTAGTGCAAAACACTTTGGAGCACGGAGAAAGGTTTTGCTAGTAAGGCTCCTCTCTAGTTAAAAAAAAAAATTAAAAATAGTTTAATAAAGTAATTAGTGCATTCTCTGTGGCTATCCTCAATATGCAGAGTCATCTCTTCAAATTGCAAGATTTAAAAATAACTAAATTTTTAATATTCAAATTAACTTTCTAGGTGGTGAAGCTTAGATTTCCTTGCTTTACAGTTTGTCTTTTTTGGTGGAGGTCAGAAACTTATTTGGACAAAAAAGAAATGAAAGCAGCACCCCAACTTCCTTCCTTCTACCCTACTCCTAAACTCCTTGGGTGACTGCTGGCTCAGGGAGCCAGGATGTTCAGAGAAGACCAAGAATTGCAGGATGGGCAGTTCTGATGCTGTCTGACTTCGCCCTGGTAATAACCACATCAACCGAAGGCAGGTGGTAAAGTGCATTTTTGTCATGTTGTACATGGATTAATGATTTCAATAAACATTTTTTTCTCATTTGTATAGGTTAGGGGCAGCATTTGCCTGACATCTAACAAAACTGTCTGAGCTTTCTCTGGCTTTCCTGGTGGCTGCACTCGAAGGCTGAGTTTGTTTGATCTGCCTCAATCCCCTCTAATGTTTGTCATTTGTATTAGCCACAAGACTGCAGTGAGACAGCAGTTGCTGATCCCTGAGGGGTCTGGTTTTCCCTTGATGTGTCTGTAACTCCTTTTATAATAATAAGAGTTATTTGTACATACTGCGGGGATTAGTTAATGACCTGCGATGCGCAATCCAGCAGGGCATGGCTCGCCACTGACTACCATTATGTGATGTGCTGCGGTGATTTCTGAGTGCTCTGGAGACGCGCCTTCATTAAGCTGCAGTGCATGGTGGAGACAAATATCACTGCCCTCGTTTCAAGATGGGAAAACTGAGATGTTCCCCATTTTGTGGGTAAATAACGTGAGGTGCTGCAAAGTAAAACAATTTATAGCAGGCCAAGCCTCGTACATATGGTCAGGGTGCTGTGGTTTAACAAGTCACATCTCATCTGTGCTCTCGCAGGGACCATGGGTGTCCTCTTAACTGGGGTAATTGCTGGGAAACGAGCTTAGCCGAGAGGAGAGGTGATGAAGCTGCGATACGTGAGGTTAAGCTTGATGAGTGTATCAAGTCTGCATGCATTTCCCATGGCTTTGCTTATGAGGTTATTTAGAACTTCACAGAAAAGCCTCCAGGGTCGGGTGTGGGAGCCGGGCTGGTGGCATGCTTGGGTCCATGAGGTGTGGGCCCTATGGTACATGCCCATGCCCATGCTTTCCCATGACTGTCAGAAATGCTAGGAGCAGTTTTCAAGGGAGAGTATGGCAGCACGAAGGCTTTGCTAAGCCCTTGTTTTGTCAAGGAGCATTCTTGCTTGTTGCGCAGTGGCTGTGTTGTTATTTATATATGTGGTCACTGTGTTGCATGTCCCCGCAGCCTGATGTAAAGCCCTCATCCCAGGGCGGTATATAGCATCTGGGAATGACTCATACAACCACTGTATAACACATCTACTCCTGGCCAGCTGTAAAACAAACACACAGTTGCAGTGTTATCTTGACCTAGACTAATGTCGCTATTTTGGAGTTTTATGTCAGAGGCACGAAAATCCTGGAAATCACTGATGGAAAAGACCTATGAGCTCATCCCTTCCACCCACAAGATTGTTCCCTGCAAAATATTCTCCATTGCTTTGTCCAAAGCAGACAAAATTCATTCAAGTGAGGGGGATTCTAATGCTTCCCGAGGGGAAAGCATTAGGATCTTACGTCTTGCAACATGCCAAAGAGGACTTATTTATCCCCAATCTACAGGCCAAAGTCAATTTTACTCAGTTTAAACCTGCCAGTCCAAGTTCAAACCCCTGAAACTGCTCCTGCTCTTAGTGCTGTTTGTACCCTGCATGGCACAAGGACTTGCAGCAGCAAGACCTGAGTGCAGGTTGCTCAACCATCTGTAATGGGATGAGTTTACCATAAGACCTCAAACAGTTGTGGGGCCTCCCTGCTGTCACAAGGGTGGTGCAGGAGAGCAAGCTTCACCCCAGAGGGCTGTATCTCCTCCTTCCCCTTCAGGCACAAACCTCCCCAAGGGTATTTTTTATTCCATTGAAATATCTCATTTATGGCTTTGATCGGATGTCAAGATCCAGGCTGGTAACCCAAGTTTTTTTTTTTTTTTCCTATCAAAGAAAAAGGCAAAATTCACACTGAATGGGAGTGGGCTGCAGTAAGTGTCTCAAGTTGTGCCAGGGGAGGTTTAGATTGAACATTGAGGTGAATTTCTTCACGAAGAGGGTGGTCAAGCATGGGAATGGGCTGCCCAGGGAAGTGATGGAGTCCCTGTCCCTGGAGGTATTTAACAGATATGTGGATGTGGCACTAAGGGACATGGTTTAGTGATGGGAATCATTAGGTCAGGCTGATGGTTGGACTTGATGATCTTGAAGGTCTTTTCCAGCCCAGGTATTTCTATGATTCTAAGTGGGTAACAGTTATCTGATGGATGAGAGTTGGTTTAGACCATCTCGATGTGTCCACGTGCTTGAGCTGCTGGGTATGGGTTCTGTGGGCACCAAGTCTTCCGTTAAACCTTGTCATGCCTGAGATGCTGCAAGCTATTAACAACTTCTGCTAATGAGCACCATCACATCGTCAAGAAGTCTATTTCTAATACAGAATGCAATTGCAAAAGAGCAAAAAAGGAAAGTCCCCACTTAACAGATTTTACAGATATATTGGAAAGAAAATACTGTCCATCTGCAGGGTGGGGACTGTGTGTGCCTGCTCCCCTCTCTGTCCCAGCTGTGTGCCTGTTCTCGCCCTCGCATCCCCTGGGAACGGGGATGGAAACCTCTGCGCTGAGCTCTGGCAGTACAAGTGGATGCCAGGGAAAGGTTTTTGCCAGTACTTAGCAGGAGCCAGCTCTTGCTTCACTGTAGCAGTTAAACACATCAGTGCAATGAGCCCGTACAGTCCTCCTGGCAAGGACTGAATAGCTGTTTGTGGTTTTTTTTTTTTGCACAGGGGTCATATTCTTCTTGGGCTTCTGAGCACTCATCTGAAACATGAAATTGCCTGACCACAAAACTCACTCCAGTGTTGGTGAGATCCATAAGCTTGCAGTGAACAATATTTTCCCTCCTTTAGTCATGGAGGAGTCTCCAGACTGCAATCACTCAGCAGCTGGCAATTTTCAGCTGTCTTTCCTTTGTGTTTTCGGTGGGATTTGAACATCTTTGGAGAACATAAATTTACAGCCAAGGATCACAAAATGAGGCCTTGCTCCATGACCTTCCTTGAGCAAGCTTTCCCTAGGCCCCACAGTTGCCACCTTTGATGGGCTACAGTGGCCAAAGGGATGCTCTGTAGGACCCACACACGATGCATGGCTCCAGGCTGCATACAAGGGACGTGCCAGGCTGTTCAGAGCCATAGCCCACGTGCAGACCAAGGATTTCTTTTTGCCTGATAGCAGATCCTAGTTCAACTGAAATCCCCGAGCCTTGTACAGGGCTGGTGCAGCCCGTCTCAAACATTTTAGGATGCTGATGCACAAATGTATGGAGGAAGGAAAAGGTCCTCATGTCTGCAGAGAAGTCCTGTTCATTTTGAGCACTTGCTGGGGGTAAGAGGAATAGGACAAAAGTGTCTTTCAGAAAATCACCTCTTGCTGCTCCTGCTCTTGCTGCTGTGGTTCCAGCATTTTTACCGAAATCTGCTTGTCCTACCCCCAGTGCCCAGGAAGTAGCTCTACCTTCCTCCCATAAATCTGCCTCCTACTAGCAATATTCTTCCCACCTCGCTCCCATTAATCATCCCATATTCATCTGACCTTCTCTTGTCTCATTTATTTTGCTCTGCTTGCATTTATTTGCTCTGCAAATTCCTCAGGCCAGGGACTGTGTGGATAAAGCATATAGTGAATGTCCAGCAGGATTTCAGCATGTGATTTTTTTCAGCACACACAAAATTGGCAAGACCAACCCTACAGGCTGCTTTTACAAATTGCTCCCCATTTGACTTGACCCAACTTTTAAAAATGAAATTAATTCCTACAACAAAAGAATATAAATCTCAATTCTTATCAGACTTTGGCTTCACAGTAACTGAATCATGTAGAAATACAAGATAAATATGCAAAAATTCCGTCCTTCCCAATATCAAGCACAAGCACTTGGTGTGTATTGGGTTATATTTTGTCATCACACCTTCTACGGTGCCTGCACCCATTTCTTGCCACCCACAAAAACTGCTTTCAGAGTAACCAGGCCTGAGTCATTAGTGTCCTTAGCTGCACATTTCGCTCTTTGAGCTTCACATTGCCGCTTTGCTTAGCGCATTGGTGCCGATTCACTGAAGCGGACTTCATTTATTTTATCGATGCAGCCACAGGACAACGGGGAGAGTCGAAGTGAGCCTGGGATTGCAGTATCGAACCTTTTGTCTCTCAAATCATTGCACCATGCCCCGGGTCGGGAGGGGACTGCAGCCATCCCAAGCCGATGGCCTTTGTGTGACAAGCTGGAGGTCACAACTGCGCTCATAGCAGCCACGTGTCCGTTCTGCTAAAAACTTGCCACTGGAGCTGGTGTTGCTGTTAGCATCTCTCCCTAGCAGTAGCATGCCTTTCTGGGAAAAATGGGGCAGGTCCTCCCTCCTGTGCCCTGCAGATGGGTTCACTGGCTGTCATATGGTGCAGACAGTCTTTTGCTCTGGTATTATAAATTCTGGACCAATTATTCTTGCTTCACTCATGCAAAATTCAGAGAAATCGACTGTCGGAGCAAAGCCCTTCCACATTTCCTGCCTTGCATTCATTTCAAGCTAACAGTGGAATCACGAAATCTCTTGAGTTTTATTATAAAATTACTAAACAACCAAGAGGATGAATCTGCTTTAAGTGGAAGTCTCAGTGCAGCCTCAGCTATGAAGCCACTTTCCACTTTTGTAATTATCCATTTGCAGTAAATAAGAGATTTTGATGTAATGGCCTCACAGATACACTGTTGATAGTTACTGGCAGCGCCGTAGACTCTGACGATATTCTGCTCTGTTGTTGGAGGTGCTCTACAATGGTGTGGACCTGAGTGCTTACAGCTTGGAAAAGGTCAGCTGAGTGCCTGGGGAAGACCTCATTGCTCTCCATTTACTTATATGCATTTGTGTATAGCAGAGGAAGGAGTCAACCACAAACCCACCAACGCCTGGGGACAGCAGCCTGTTCATTATGCACATCTCTTCACTGTGGGGCACACAAGTATGGACCACTTCTGCTACTTTTGTGTATGTGTTTGTCGCAGAGCTTAGCCTATGCCATGTATATTGGTTACTTATGTCTTAATAAGATACGCTATGTGTACGTGAAGCCAGGGTGACCATGTAACTAATATGAGTCTATAAGCTCCCATGAATATATTGGAAAAAATACTTTTAAAACAGATTTGTTCCCAGTTTCATTGTCTTTTTTTTTTTTTCCTGGATTTCTTGGGTGTGGTGAGTACCGTAACCCATCTCCCACCTTGTCCTTGTGGGGGAGCACAGACTGGCTGCGAGGCAGGGGGACATGAGAGAAGAGCTTCATCCTCACCCCATTGCCTCTTCCCTCCTGATGCAGCGGGGTTGTGCCCTGGGAAGAGATTCCTTCCCTCCTCTCCTTGGGGTATGCACCGCTGGGTAGTGTCTTTGTTCACTGCAAGGTGTGGGGGCACTGACTTTCTGCAGGAGAACATCAGGAGGCTTTTAGATGTGAGGGTCAAGTCGTGCAAATGCAATGCCACCCTAGTTTGTTTGCTTTTCTCCAGTTAATAGAAAAAAATCATACCCCCCCAAAATTCCTCCTTTAATTCCCTTTCTGAGTTTCCATGAGCTGCTTTCTGCCAGCAAGTGTCCCTTTTGGCATAACATAACCATACCGAAAGAGGACCAAACCCTGGCATTGCAAGGCTGAGCTGCAAATGCCAGGTTTGCTTTGGAAGCTGACCAGGAACATTTCCCCTCATTGAGGGTTTCACACTTACAGGAACACTCACATCACTGTGAGCCCTGATAATTCATAGGCTTTAAGGGCTTGTCTGTGCCACAGACCCAAGTATTGCGGAGCCACTGGTCTCACCAGCACCCCTGACTAGTTTGCTTCCAGCCCCCAGAAGGGCTTGCAAGGTTGGGCACCCTCCCAAGGTGATGTAGCTAAACTGCACCTGGAGCAACCTCATTTGGGGTATCCTTGTGTGCTGTGTGGCTGGATCCCTGGATCCCATGCTATCCATGCAGGCTGTTTTTTTTTTTTTTTTTTTTCCAGAGCAGTGATGTGGCCAAACTGTTGGGATAAGGATTGGTTGACCCCGGGGATTTGTAGTAAAAATTCAAAAGTAAAACTGTGCAGTTTCTTACCATTTGAGCTAAACGGCCAAGCTCTCCATGCAGCATTCTCATATCCTGTTGTCTGAGCACCGCTAAGGGTCATAGGACTGGATCTCAGCAGTGGATTACTTTGTGGTGCAATCCTTCCTTGTTGTTTCACAACCTAGTCTTTTTTTT
>VXAA01000837.1:990280-1118636 GCA_013399115.1 Anseranas semipalmata | reverse complement strand
AGACTTCCTAATAAAAGCATTTGTTTGCAGCAGCAAGGAAACTGCTGTCTCTCTGCTGATACTTTTAATGAACAGGGGAAGAAAAGTATAATCTGATTGTTTAACAGAAAAAAAAACAGAGTATACATATAGTCAGGGGAGATGATCAGCCCCAGAGAAAAGGGGGCATTTGCAGTAAGATACTTTATATAAACAAAATGCTTCATCTAGCTCCAGTGGCATATATGGATGATTAATAACAATAATATGCCAGTTGCAGTTGGCAGGACACGCTCCTCAGTGTTGGCACATATGTGCCGAGAGCTGAGCAATCAGGAGGTTTGCATATTGTGCGGCTACAAAACCAAGACGTGGTCCTGATGCTCCAGCATGTGAAAGATGCAGGAGGGTTATCAGAATGAAACCAATCTTCTTTCTTTTGGCTGCATCGTTTAAACGGGGTAGGCTTTATTAAGATCAAAGGCACAGATTGGGTGTCAGGAGATGTTAGCTTTATTGCCATTTCTTGCAATGATTCCCTGCATTCCCTTCTTCCATAAGTATGACTGTTCATCGCCTCTATTTCCGTGCCAATAAAATGGGAATCACAACATCACTTATCTCACAGCAGTATTATGAGCTTGAATGAATATCTCTGAAGCACTCTGATGGAAGGTGCAAAGTCTTTTCATAAGAGCTCACAATTCCAGCTAGAAAACAGTTTTGTGCGATGAATGCTGAGGTTAGAAAGATGTGAAGCCAATTTAGCTTCCAAATGTTGCGGGCCTTGATGCAGCACCAGATAATCTGTGAATCCAGGTCCTTGATACCGAGTGGTTAATCAGGATCAAACTCTGCCATGTGCTTGCTAAAACCAATAGGTCTCTGTGCATAATAATGCAACTCTGATCATGGTAGAGATAGGTTCTGTGAGTGTTTTTTTTATTTTTTTTTTATTTATTTTTTTTATGTACCTCCTAGACATCTTGAAATACAAAAATAATTCTTTAGGTTTTATGAGCAGGAATTTTTTTTTTTTTTTGGAAGAAGCTTTTATTTGCTGACTGGGAGCTTTTTACTCTAGAAAAAAAAATAGCAGTCTCATCAGGAGTTGTGGATGTGAAGTTCATCACAGTGTTAGCACTGCAGCAAAAGCTATTTTGCTGTTTGAAAGTTGGAGCTCTTCACAGGGCCCATGTGTTTATGATGACTAATTTCCCACTCTTATCTAACAGTTACTTAATCTAAGAGTTCCCAGTGGGATAAATGGGACAGGAATGAGGGCAATACTTGGCAGCTGTCAAGGTGAAAAGAGAGAAAATACCCACATATTGCACTAGGCGGGCTCTTAAAAATGTGCTAGGTTTGCCAGGAGAGATAAGGGTCTCTCCGCAACTGCAAAGTTTCCATGAAAGATGCTGTAAATGCTGCAAAAGAGGGAAAAATGTTCATCCAGACTGCACCTTAGGAATGGTGCCCAGCCTGCTCCACGGCCACTTCATGTGGCTGGTGCTTCTCAGTCTTACTGACACAGGCATGTCCCGTCAGCCTCAGCTCCCTATGAAAAGCAGCAGTAAAACCACATATCCCTTGGGATGCTTTGACACTGGGCTGGTGGCAGCCATGGAGATGTGCATAGAAATGCTGAGGTTATGTGATTGTGTGTATTCAGTGACCTAAGGCAACAAGCCTGTTTCAAGATATTGCTCTTCCCCTAAACCCATTGCATCCCACCTGGGAGGAGAAGGGAACCACGGTGTAAATGCAACGTACTCGTACAAACAACTCTGATTCCTGCTTTGAGGTATGTGAAGCTGTAAAAGAGGATGTTACAACTCCCTAATTGAAGAGTTTCATATTAGCTCTGGCCCTACTGTGATGGCCTAAGAACCTGCAGATTTCTCTGCACAAGTGTGGGTAGATACCTACATGGGAACTGGTCACCTTGGGTTCACTTTAGGGAAGGTTGGATGCAGCAGGTCCTTCACGGGTGTGATTTTCCACCCTAACAGAGATGTTTAGGATAGGTCAGATGGAGTGCCTGTCTGCTGAATACAGCGTGAGCTCAGCGGGTGAGAGTAGGATGCAGCTTTTCACACAGCAGATGTGTCTCACAGCTGCTGTCGGGATGACAGCATCAGGGTTCATTGTCTTGAGGGCATGATGGTTGTCCTTAAAACCACTGCTCAGCTACCACTTAATCCCATGGATGTTCAAGCTTCTGTTGGTGGATGTAGATGAATTACCCCAAGCTCTGCTGTCAGCTAGTGAGTTGCTGGAAGCCCTCACTCCAGCTAAATCCTCAGGGGTTCCTGAATTAACTTTGGAATTAGGCAGAGGAATATGGTCTGATATAGTGCCTATCATTGACCAGGTTTCATACAGTCTGTGTTTCACTCCTGGGTCTTTAAAATGGATTGGAGTGGTCAAACTTGTGCTCCTGGAGCTACACACATTAATAGCTGGGTTTTATGTGGGTTTGTAAGTCTGGATGTAGGTTTCTCATTATACAAAACTGAAAAATTTAGCTCAGGAATCACAATGTGTTGCAGTCTTAAGAACAGAACTTAAATCTGCAAGGACCCAGCATTAGCTACAAGACTGCTTAGTGTTACACTCTGTCTTTGGATGTACTTTTATAGAATACCTCACACTGAAAATTTAATTAATCAGAGAAGGGTTATCACATTACCAGCCCGACTGAATTATTTTTTAGTGAAAAAATGTGTGTTTAAAAGTCTAAATGCTCCTGTTACAATGACTAATTATCTCCAGAAAATTGAAAGCACACAAGAAATTATCAAGAAAGAACATTTAGACATCATCTGTCTTCCTAAAAACACTTGTCGGAATGTATTAAGAAGAATATTATTGCAGCATACATGTTGGCCATTTGGAATATATTTTTTCTGCCTTCTCTTTAAATGCATTCTTGCTACATTTTTTTTTTTTTTTAATACAGTGTCAGAATGGATTAAAGCTTTATAGAATTTTTTAACTGGGATGATTCTCTGGAGGAGATTGATTTTCCTCAGACTCAGTATAATTTTTGTGTTACTTATGAAATAATGAGAAGTATAGATCAAAGTAATGGGGAGCAGCAATGGCACAGAGCACTAGTGGCATGCCACAACATGTGGGTCGACAAGGAGTCTCGCCTCTTGTATTTATGGACTGTGACGGTATCGCAGAGATCACAGCTTGCAGAAGCAAACCAATTGCCAACGCCAGAAACAGTGGAGTGTACACCCAGCCACCTATAAATCTGTGTGCTCTTATTCTTTATTAACTGAGGATCAGGGTTTATTAATTATATAGGACTTGATAATGACATATCTTGTAAAAAAAAAACAGGCATACAGCGAAACTCTATAGTTTCACATTAGGCAAAATGGAAAGGGGACTTTTGCAACCCAGCAGGGTTTAGGAAAGTAAATTTACTTCTGCTCAGAGGGTTATACAAACTGAGACCATCCTTAGGTTTTAAATGGGACTTTAGCAATGGATTAGCCCTGTACCAGCCGTTTACAACAGACTGCTAAGTACAGCAGGGAAATGAACAGCACGTAGTTGTTCTTTCTTAGGAAATGATGCAAAACCAAACCAAACCAAACCAAAAAAAGACCAGAGGAATCCCAGGCAAAGAAAAAAAAGATCAGTGACATAAGTTACACAGGATGCACAGAGAAATCAGCAAACATGTATTTGCTGACCACTTTTTTTTGGCTGACATAAGGCAGAATTAACACTGTGAACACTACCTTCTGCAAAAAAGCCAAATATCTGTAGCAGAGAGCAATAGTGGCTGACACCACCTCAGGGCCAGTGTGGAAAAGAGAGCAAGCGGATGGGAACAAGTGCTTGAGGACAGCAGATTTTTAAACCAGCCTTGCTCTGGAAACCAGTGTCCCATTGAACTGAACCCTCCAAGTTTTGCCAAACTTCTGTCCACTAAAATCTTTGGCTCATTGCACAGGGCTCAAGATCATGGTCTGAATTAAATCCATTTATAGCAGCTTTGGAGGAGAAATGGGCAGGGTGGAATGCCTTTAGCAAGGAAACTGGATATTAATAACCAATCCAGTGAAGCAAACGGTTAGCCAAAGAAAATAATAGCAAAATGGAAAATAAAGTACCTATTCCTACTGCCTTTGCACATGCAAGAAGTCCTAGGTTCAGTTCTGTGTCAATCCTTGCATATGGTCTCAAAGTCAAGGACCTGAGTCATATGTCTGAGCATGGCAAGATCAAATGAAATTTATTCTTAGAGTGAATATTATCTTTTGTTTTCTAAACATTTCCAGGATTAAGAAAAAGACCTTCATTGCCGCAGTATAACTTTTGAGCCAAGTACTCCAGTAGCATTCCCAATGCCTCCATTCAGCATGCTTAGATATGCTCATATATCAGAAATGGAGAGAAGAAAAAAGGAGTCAATGTTCAGACCAAATTAATGGCCATACATAAATGAGTAAGTGGACATTGTGAATTATTCTTGCATGATTTTTCTAATGGTTAAGAAAGACTGCAGTGATGCAAGTAGTAAATGAACACTGACTGAGCATATTTTGGAATTCCTGTGGTGCTTTTCATCAACAGAGAAGGCCTATCCCTGCTACTGTAATTACATGTTGCACAGTGCTGTTGTCTCACCCTTCATTCTCCTTATATGAACAACAACCACTCTGTCACGCTTGCTGTAACAAAACAACTGATATCTCCAAATAATTACTTGGTGCTAATCATGCTCTAAAAAATATTCATTCCAAATAATGGCATCCCTTTATCATTTGTGCAGCAAATGAAGACACATTAGTTTCTGGAGAGGAGCAACATCAACTTTCATCATATCCTCCTGACATAGCGAGTCCTGACATCACCTAACGCACTGCGTGAATTTTCACTGAAAGCCTAAACAGGCTTTAAAGAGATGCTGCAGCTGTTCTGAATTTTAGAGAGTGAAGAAGGCTTCGTAGCCACAGGTTGCTCTCTCCAAAGCCTTCCTTTCTGAGCAGTGCCGATCTTTTATCAGACTGTATTTTTACAGTTGCCTTGTACACAGTCACCATTTCTTACTGTTAATTTTCAACATTCACCACCCAACTTACCACAGCATATATGCTGGAGAACGGGCAGAAAATCATTCACTTCAATAGCTGATAGAAGGCTGCAAGAAAGGAAAAAAAACCAAAAAGGCTTTTGGGGGAAGTTTTGTCCAGATTTGTCCTTGTTTAAGAGGTCTGATGTTGCATTTAGTGTAGGACAAAAGAAGCAGTGCAGATTCTGGCTTGTGATCAGAAGTGACTGTGTCACCGCAGGTTAGCTGCTGTTGGCTGTGTGGTGGTTTCAGGCTTTATCTGACTGGTTTCATTGTGGGAGGAGGAGTGACTGCACATGACTGTAAGGCGTGTGCAGTAAGTCCTTCACTTCTGGCTGTACATCTATGCCCTAGGATTGCCATAGGAAAAACTCTGGTTCTGGGCTTCCCAGGTGTCTTTGTCACCCTAACACATAGATTAACTGAAAGACATTGAGGGCCACCAAAGTGGTGTAGGGCTGGAGCACATGGTGCACCAGAAGAGATGGAGAAGACTGGGTTTGTTCAGCCTGGAGGTGAGATAGCTCAGGGAAGACCTTTTTGCTGTCTATAGCCACCTAATGGGAAAGCATAGAGAAGATGGAGCTTGACTCTGCTCAGAGGTATGCGGCAACAGGGTGAGAAGCAATGGGCGTAAGTTGTGACGTGGGAAATTCTAATTAGATGCAGGAAAACCTCTTTCACTGTGAGAGTGGTCAACATTGGTGGAGGTTGCTCAGAGTGGCTGGGGGATCTCCACCTTTGCAAAGTGCAGAATTTGGCTAGACATGACCCTGAGCCATGGGATCTTGTTGGATGTGCTTTGTATGGGGGGGTAGACTAGAGACCTCCAGGGTTTCCTCCCAAGCCAAATTATTCCATGATCAGTAACAAACCCAAGATGTGAATAAACTCTTATTTGCTGTTGGTTGCCCCTGTTGTGTTGTGGGGCTGGGCTCATGATGTGGACAGCGCTGGCTCGGTTAGGGTGGGTTGTGCACGTCTCAGAGGCAGATGAGAGCTGCAGATGGGGTTGGAAGTGAACACCTCTCAATGTGGCACCATACCTGGTGCGGGGTAGGAATTCTGGATGGGCCAGGAGGATGTGGAGGAGCCCTGCTGTGGGATGAGAGGGGGCACTGGCTCCTGTGGGACCATAGGCAATGGGTTTTTACCACGTATTCAACCACCATTCAGTGCCCAGACCTGGCATTCCTTGCTTCCTTGGAAACTTCACGTAGCTGAAGGATGCTGTGTTTCTGGCTTTTTTTTGATCGCTGCTTCTCGAGCCTTTACCCTTAAGCTGGCCTCTAGCTGCCACCCTGCGCACCAGCGTGCTGCTTAATGTCACAACGTTTTATTGACAGCCCACCAGCGGGCTTTCCAGCCCCCACCGCGGGGCCATCAGGACCTGTCAGCTGCTCCCCCAACACTCCTGCGCGTTTTGGCCATGCCAGGGTTCCTGCCTCTTATGGATGTAGCTCAGTGCGAGCAGAGACCTCGGAGCTTGGCATGTGAGAGAGACAGGAGCTAAATTTACCTCCTTTTTTTCTTTTTATAAGTCCAGAGGTCTTCCTATACTGAAGGTGGAAATTTCCTACTTGCTGAAAATGCCCTTTCTGCATCCTGCTTCATGCTTGCTCAAATGTGCCCAAGGAAGCAATACTGGAGGTAGAATGGGGGAGGCTCTTAGTGAAGCCTGGAGCATCTCTTTGGAGTCAGTGTGTTGCTAATTTGCTCTCAAACTGAAGAAATAACCTCCTGTGGTTAAAATGGCTCTAAAGTAAGCAGATGGTTTTTGGACCGGCTCTTAAACACATTTCAAAGCAGCTAAGCACTAGGGAGTGGAGTGATCCAGGCTTGCTGGGACATCAGTATCCACAAACTGAATTTTCACGTTTTGGAAATGCAACCAGTCCATTTGAGTGCTTAACCCTCCAGTCACCCTCTGCTGAGTGCTCCAAAATATTTGTCATGTATGTTCTTGTCCACCCACTTCATCTCCTCCTGTTGCTTCATAACCAGAGATATGAAGAGATATGTGGCTAGTGTTTTCAAGAAGAAAAAGTATTTATCATGATACTTTCTTTCCAGAGGTTTGAAACCTCTTTACTTAAAAATCTCAGAACACAATGTAGGCACCAAACAGTTAAACCTCAAAACATTTATTTGGCGTTGCAAAGAGATGTAAAAATTGTTTTGAAATGTCTCCTCCATTTTTATGCCTCTCACTTTTGGCTCCTAAACCCGGTCTTGTTTTGCACCCCAAAGCCCATGTGTCCTGCCCTCCTGTCTGGGCTGTCCTGTGCTTGTGATGGCTGCCTGGCCTGGCATCACATAAGCTCTAGCGCAACGAGGAGCAGGGCGTCCTTATCTCGGGCAGATTTCTTCCTATTTCTGAGGGAGTTTTTTCCCAACTAATTCTCTGGAGCACCGAGGGACATGAAAGCAATGGAGGGGGAGACGTGTGGCTGGCTAGCAAAGCTCTAGTAGAAAATCACTCAGTCTTCCCGCTAGGCATTAAAGATTCCCAATTTTATGAACTTTGCTGGAGTCATGCTAGCAATATGAAAAGCATTTCCCGGTACAACCCTGCAGATTTCAGTTTAACGGCCGCAGCAGATCTCTGCCCACAGAGGGGAGCCTCAGTGCCTGGGGCTGGAGCCAGGGACAGCAGTATTCATCTTATAGAGGCTTTTTGCTCTCTTAAAGGCTGTCTGGGAAAAAAAGACAAATGTTGGTTGCACTTCACTATTGCTATAATAGGAGGATGAACGAAGAAAGTGGTGGAAAGCGAGCCAAAAGCAGAGGAACAGGATCAGGGAATAAGGTATCATTAAAACCATTCTCCCTCTGTCTGGGATGGAGTGATACCATTGCCCTTAAATCGCAGGGTGCTACAGTGCTCTTGAAATAAACCTCATGTCAGGCAGTAAGACAAATGGATTGGAGGAATGTTTAACACTTCCTTGGCTGCAGACCAAAGTTTTGGGTAGTTCTGTATTTTACAGCATTTCACTGATGGGGCTGGAGGAGATGGCTTCTGGGTAGGTTAAAGCCAAATCCCCGTCTGCCGTGAGTTAATGAGCAGCGTGGGATGGGAAAAGTTGGCAGGGAGAGGTGGACCGGAGCCAACTTCTCCTGATGTTGGTTTTGAAGTGATGTTCGGGAAGTCTGGGTGCTTGGCTGAAGCTGGATTTAGGTAACATGGTCTGTGAGGTGACTGTAGGTCTGGCTCACCACCTTCTTCAGTAAGGCTTTATCCTCACTCATTTGGGGTGAAATGGGATCGTTCCTGTGCAACACCAAGGTGAGCTGGCCTTTGTTGTTACTCAGAATGTTTTGCTGTTTATGGGCTTGTTGTTGGTGATAATTCTGTCACTGTGGAAGGCACAGGGAGATGTGGAGTCTGCCAGTTGTGTTTTACACTGCTGTGTTTCGAATACGGAGGAAAACTACCAGACACATAATTCACTCAATATTACTCTATGAAGCTTTTTGCTGCTTGCCGCTCTGTGGATGTAATTAGTCATGGAATCTCTTTTTTAGAAGTAATTACACCATTAAACATACTTTCACTTCAACCGCAAAAATGCATGGTTGGACTGAATAATTACACCAATTAATGACATTACATAATTCTACGTAATATATGAAGCAAACAATGCATGGCTCAGACTTCCTCTGCCTTGCTGCCACTTTGATCTTCAAAACGGTCACTGGGTGTGCAAAGTCCACATCCCGCGTCTGGGTGAGTTGTGCCTGAAGAAGTCATTTTCTGCCCAGAAACATTTCCACTGAGTGTGATAAGGCTGCTCATGTTCATAACTAATTGAAGGATCCAGGCTTATGTCACTGGTTATGATGTTTTCAAGTTTGTAGAGGTGTTTGATGGTTTGGAGACTCACCACAGCCCCTTAGCTGTTGGGGTTGGTGTCTCCAAAGAAGGGAGGACTTTAGGGTCAGTCTGGTGAGGGACGAGAAATATAAATGGGCAGTGTGGAGGGGCAGAGCAGGAGTATAGCTGCAATGTGAGAGCTTGGTCTTTCTGGTTGGTGGATCTTTTCATGGGACTGGATGGAGAGGAGTGTGCTCATCCTTGTCTTTCCTTGACGCCAGTAACTACAGATCTTAAAGGTGGGTGACACATTCATGTAGAAGAGATGGCAACTTCAGGGCATATCTAGAAGATGTTTGTTGCATGGTCTCACCGGATAGTGTCACGCACCTATGGTTGACTCTGACCCTGGTGGTTGCAGTGAGGAAGCTGAGGATACGAGGTAGTGAGACAGGCTCAATGATGGAAAAGTCCCCGAAATGGGAGCTGGATGCCACCAGTAAATAGGGGTGGCTGTTGTGCACCCAGATGAAAATGCTGCCCTGGTGGAGCTTGTCTGGCTCATGGAGACAGGGATAAAGCTGGGATATAGCCCACATAACGTGGCTTTCATCCACCAAATTGCAAATATGTAGTTATCTCCTCCTGGCCTAAAATCTCTTTGTTTACATTTTCAATGTTTTATAGTTTTGACATTTGTTTTTACCGCTTGCTCGAAAAAAAGAAAGCAAAGTTGTGTTTATTATGTTTCTTTAGTTAAAAGGATCAAATGATGAATCCAATCTTAAAAAGAAATCAAAATCAAACAACACAAGCTTGGGAGCTGCACAAGTGGCTCATTTCCTCTGGGTTTCTAAATAAGTACGTGTCCATGAGACATGTTTTTGTTCCTGTTTCTTCTATACTCGACAACACAGAAGCTTTAAGAAAAATCTGTCTCAAAATAGGCATCCCTGGGACATGCAGCTGCCAAAATAAAAATCAGGCAATAAAACTGGGCTTGTATCCTGCAAACAATTTATCCTGTCACCCTTTTTTTCTTTCTTTTTAATCCCTTTCATTTAGTTTTCTTGATTTTTTTTTTTTTTTTAAAGAAATAGTGTGCCTGGCCAAGCTTTTATCCTTCCCATCTGGGAGACTGCAGCCATTTCTGCACAAAGTCAGGGTTTTTGGCAGTGGCCATGGGAGCTGCCCCATGCCCTGCCCTGGTACATGCTCCAGATGTAGGCACAGCGGGGGTTTGGAACTCCATGGCACTGTCAGCTCAGGTGTGAGATGGTTTTGTATTTGCTGGTGGCTTGTCCACCACACAAATGGCTCTGATATTTTTTTTTTTTTTTTTTTTTGAAATGGTGCAATGAAGGGCATATTTGGGTTGATGCAACTAAATTGCATATAGTTCTGTGAAAAAGCAAAGTTAGAAGTAAAACCTTGCAATGACAGCACCAGCTTATTGCATTCGCCGTATCTGTCTGCATGGTTACTAGGGCAGTTGAGGAACTTCTAAATTACTACACTTCCATCTCCTTGTAAAACCACATGATTCCCTTTTCTAAGTTACATTACTCTGCATTAGGGCATCATGTAATGATCTGCCCTTCTGCAATATGAGCAAAATAAATGTCTGCTTACATAGCATCACCTTTTTTATTAGAAAGGGAACTTTATCTGCTGCTACTATTTAAAGGCCTATGTAACTTGTCTGTAATAAGATATAGTTATCTTACAAGCACAAGGATACTCTTTTTCAATGTTCAAGGAAATCTACTTTGTAGAAATGTTTGGTGTTAAAGGAGATGCTTTCTGAAGATGTTTATTTATGGAAAGGGTTATACCGTATGCCTCACAGCTCAGAAAGAAGCACACATTAATGGACTTTTTATAGGCTGTGGAGACACCAATTCTGAATTTAGGGCCAATCTAATATTATTCATTATAATGTTTTCTCCATCTGCATTTTTATTGTTGCCTTGGTACCCTCTTTGTTCTCTATCTGATTCTCTGAAATTGCCTGCAAAATAGTAGTTTATTAAAGACCAGAGCAGCAAGTCTGGCAGCAGACAAGGAGTTTGGAGACAGATACTGATCCCTGCCATCAAATAAGGCATAGAAAAGAAGAAACTTCTGCTTGAGGAGAAGGTGAAGGGCACAGAAGAGGCCATATTACCCTGACCAGTGCCCTCTGAAAGGCTGGTGCAGGAACTGGGGCCTCTCCTAGTGCAGCTCCCCTTCAGTTGCTGAAGAAAAATAGTTTGATGTTTCTTCCCTGGTGGCCGTGCCGGGGTGGATGTGTGGATTTCATGGTTGTCTGCTTGGTTGTGCATGTGGTGAGCTGAGAGTCGCATGCGCTTAGTAGTGTCAGAGGTGGAAAAGTTGGTGCAAAACTTGGCAGTGGTTTGGGAACCTCTGTCAAAACACACAATTAAAAGTCATTTTCAGCAGCTTTAGGACACATCTTTGCATGATGCTCGCTGAAAAAGGACCTAATTATGTGTGCAGTGGCAATGCTGGCCTGCAGGTTTCCTACCTAGCAATGTGAGCCTGTGAATGTTTTGTCTCTGTTTCTGCCCTCTGCCCTGGCTCCCAGTTGAATGCATCATCTGGTTTGAGTCCTGTGTCTGCTGCAAAAAAATCTTTCCTGGAGATCATGACCATTGCATATGAGATTTTCCCAGGACGTGAATTAAAAGCATGGAATTTGTTGCTGCAAGTTATCGGATCTCATCTCTTTCCAAATGGCATGAAAGTCTTCGTGCTTTGGCCTGGCTCTTTTCTTGAGATGAATTCTGTTCTGTGTCTTTGTGTGTACCAAATGTGCATGAATGAGTGTTGTGTGTGGCAGATATCTAGAAACACCAACAGTAAGTGTTTTGCTTTGTTGGAGATACACGGACACAAACCCAGGAGAACAGCACTTTATATTATGGCACCAGCAATGTTGTGAATGTGTGGCACAGCTCTGGGGTGTCTAAACTCTCAGCATAAGGAAAAATGTTGCAAAACTGAGACTAGCAAGTGTTTTTTACAAAATCTAGATTTGTTCCTGTAATATCATTTATTTTCTCTCTAAGATAGATTTCACAGGTTTATCTCTAAAACACCAAAACCCCTCAAGTGGAACCTCTAATTATATACAGTAAAGCAAAAGGAAACTTTGAGCAGGCCTTGGAGCAAGAAGCATTGGCAATGTTTACAGCCTCTCTCCTGCACTTAGGTGCATTCACTTAGGCTTTTCTTGAGAAACGAGTTCCCCTCCGCAGCATCCTCAGCTGCAGCTGAGTGGGCAGACATGAGCCAAGGGCATGGCGAGTAGCCCATAGATTTAACCTGGACAATTATGTTTTGCAGTTATTAAATTGGATACTGCTCTAAACATAGCTGATTTTCCAGTAGGTGAAAAAATCTTAAGTGCCATCTCTTTCACCTGAATTACATTTACAGTACCTTTTTCCACCCTTTCCCTCCTCCTCTACTTGCAGATGTGTAATTTCCTGAAAGATTTCCCCCCACAAATTTATTTTTAGGCTTGTGTTTGTTTACCAGAATCTGTCCGAAGCCTGGCTAGATAGCAATTCAATATCTACTCATTGATTTCTTAGCTCTCATTAGCTTAAATACTTACTTGAAGCAGAGGGCAAGGAGGTCTTCATCTTTTATTTTAAGAGCATTTGGTTTTAAGATGGTCTTTTGTGATCTGTTGCATCTGAATCAATTTTAAAGGGGACCATTTATGTTATTATTCTCTTTAATGTTTACTTTTTGGCATGAGCATCTGGTTGTTTCTGCTTTATAGTACTTTGAAACGGAAACTTAGTTAGATATAGAAATTAATGAGCTCACTGATCGTTTGCCAAAGAAAACATGACAGAGAAGATCTATGTAACAAATTAATCCCAAGATTTCCCTGAGAAATGTCCTTTCTTTTATCAGACAAAAAAGGAACATGGAAGAACCTAATGATTAAGCTTATTATTTTCTTTCTGAGGAGTTCACTGTGCTTTTTGGAAAGCAGTAAAATCTAAGGCAGCATTAGTAAACCCTGAATTGATCTTACATTGCCCTCTATTAAGTGATTTCAATTTTCTAAGCCTCTGGTTACTGTCTATCTAGATACTGTATATCTAAAACTAATCTTTTTATTATAAAATGCTTTGTGACTCAGAGGAAAATACTCTAGAAGAGCCAAAATGAGAACATTTGTGTCTGTAGCATGATCTGAGCCATGCTTCAGCTTTTCATCCCTTCTCGGACAGGGAACACATTCCCTATACGGTCCGTACTGCTAAGCAATATGTTTTATCCTGGTCGGTTGTCATAGCATGTCGGGGTCTGGCTTTTCTTACTGCCAAGGCAAAGCTTTAGGGACAAAGAGAGTCAATTAACAAAAAATTTCTCTGGGGGCAGAGGAAAGACGGTTCCCATGTAGGAAAGAACAGGAAGAAATGGACACCGAAAGTGGAGAAAATAAATAGTACTAGAAAGGCTTTTTTAAAATTTTGTCTCGTATGTAAGATTGAGACAGAAATGAGGGAAACTTTGAAGGAAGGAAATTAGAAAGAGGATATGAAAATGCTGCAGTCACCACTTTGCATGGTTTTTAACCCAAACCCTTCTAATACTCTTGAATTTTGCGATGAAGAAAAAGCAATTTTCATGGGGGCACACCCAGGCAGCAAAAGTGTCTTGATGTGCTCTGTAACTTCAGTGAGTCTGACTGAAAGCCCAGTGGTCAGCAGGCACGTTTCATTTCTCAACTCTAGCCAGTTAGCTAAAATAAAATGCTTTTTTTTTTTTTTTTTTTTTGGGGGGGGGGGTATGATAAATTATTACATATGCAATATTGGAAACTTAGCCTCGGAGGACAGTTTTGAAATTGTGTCTGCTCCTCTGGTTTGTCAAAAGACTCAGCTGAATTACTGAGGATAAGGCAAACAAGCCCTCATGTTACCTTCCATTTGCCTACCTATGGCTTTTGTTCATGCAAATGCAATATTAACTGATGCCTAGAAGAACCCTTTCAAAATTGGACGCTGGGAGTGCAAATTTAGGAGCATGCACACATGCTATCAGTATATTTGATTTTCAGCCCCCAAAATGAAAAAATCCTTATTGCTAGAGCTTCCAGCTCTTTATATCCCTCTCCTGTCCCCTTCTCCTCTGCCTGTCTCTATCTGGAAATGAGAGGAAACAGGTTGCTTTGCTTCTCCCAGCCCGCGTGGCACATGGGATGTTATGTAGATCTTCAGTGACTGGCGGGCTATAAAAATGATCTTAAACATGCTGTGAGTTACACCTGACCGTGAGCCCAAAATGTTACTGTGGACATAACAGTAGATCAGGAAACATGCTTGGACTGAGACTTGCAGTGTAGCTAAGCTGTCGGTGTTCAGTCCAAAGCAGTGTGTTCTCTATGGAGAAGCGTAAAGGATTGTCCTCAGACCCGGGGCTCAGATGTCATCATTCAGACTGCTAGGTCAGTGCATTGGGCAGCCTGTCTAGCAGCCGTCTTCACTGACATCCATTTGCAGCAAAGGACAGAGAAAATGAAAGGTGAGCAGATTGCGAAGGTACTTCCGCAGAAGGAGTATGCATTTTTAATGTATTATGAAAACTACAAAGTTCAGGCTGTGAATGAGAATAATTTATTACAAAAATTCTGCAGTAAACAGCTAGCCAGAATACAGAATATTTCACTGGAGGAAGATTTATTGAAGCAGCATGTTTTTTACTGGGAGAATATAATTGCATATAAATGCAGTACTCTATAAAATATTAGAAGGGCAGGACGGCACTCTTCCAGCTTTCTATGCTGAAGTCTGATGAACAAATATTTGAACAGAGAAGAGGGAGAGTGGGGGGAAGAAAAGATCCATAGTATTTGTATAGGCAGATCATTTTTGGCCTGCAGTTGTTATGTTTCAGTGGGGAATCAGTAGCGTCAGTTGTTTAGAAAATATTGTCAACACAGAAATGTGGGACTTTAAAGAGAAAAATGTGTGCCAAGCAGATCCTTATCTTGCCAACTCGTCTTGTGATGCTGTCAGTCATCAGCAGCTGAGCAGAACTTAGTTGGGGCTGTTTGTTTTATTTTGTATCCTGGAATCCTACCTAATCTTCCTTCCTTCCTTCCTTCCTTCCGCTTCATAGTAAGAGACAGTCCATGACCCAAAGAGCTTGCAGTCTTAATAGGCAGAAGATGGAGAAGTGAATGCTAACTCACACAGTAATTGAATACCAAAAGCAGATGGAGCAGCCATGTTTCCCAGCCTCCTTTTCACCACCCTGTATCCCAGGAGTTGCCACATATTATAATTATCCATTTCTTTTTGTATTTCACAAAGCACCTGAGCAGAGACTGTCCCTGGGATGACAGACCTGTTGTTTAGGCTCCCGTCCCCACTGATTCTTATGTAAATCCTTCCTTCAAAGGAGCTGCTCATGTGAATGGAAGTTATTGATGTGAGGAAAGGCAAAGCCTGCCCATAAATAATGAGCCATGTATAATGCAGCAAGAACAAATCTGGCCCCCTCCTCTGTTTATGCATTTTGTAATAGATAGTCACTGGGTTCAAGCCAAACCAAACAAAAGAAGATAATTCACAGATCAGGAACTGGGACCAACATTGCTTCTTCCCAAATTGCCAGGTAGGCTTTCTCTCCAACACTCAAGCATCTGAGCTTTGGAGGAGGGATGGAGAGTGTGGCTGCCATGGCACAACGTTCATGGTGCTCAGGAAGCTCCTCAGAGAGGCTGGGGTGAGAATCCCTTGAGCTGGGGAAACTGGATATTGGTCTACCGGTGTTGCAAGTGCTCTGGTGGCATTCATTCAACTTCTGTAGACACCTCGGTTAGTTGTCTGAACATAAGCTGGTTGTGTTTATGGTTATGTGTTTGTGTGATCATGGGGAGAGAGGCAATCCCCAAGGCTGATTCCTCTGTCCTTCCTTAAAATAGGATGGATTGACTGTTGGAGTATCTCTTTCTCCATGATATGGACTAGGTTCTCAACTTTAGACATCTCCACTTGAGAGAACCAAATCCCAACCTTCATATTAGTATCATGAGTAGCACAGGTAGGAAAGGAGCTCGTCTCTCATCCAGCCTCCTGCTTGCAGCAGGGTCAGTTCTTATATCAGAATGGGTTGCTCAAGGCTTGCTCCATTTGAGTCTTAAAGGCTGGAGACTGCCCAACCTCTCTGGGCAGCCTACTCAGTCTGAACCTGTAATTCATCTGAGTATTTCCAATGGTCTGCAGCCCCTTGTAAGACTTATCTCGAGGCCATCTCTTATAAGAATCCCACACAACCTTACACAGAGGTCAAGGGACTCAGTTTTGGGACAGCCAAGGTGGTGGCTGCTCTATGTGTGACCAGTGGCAGCACTTAGGTGACAAAATTTTTGCCAGGAAGCAAAGGTTCAGATGGCATCTGAGGTGGTATAAGAGGTTAGACCATGTTTCTTGGATCACTCTGCTACTTAGTCATCCCTATCCTGGTTGTGTTGAACTTTAAGCACTGAGTGCTATACAGTCTGGCAAGCGTTTTGGGGTGAATGGTGATTTTTAAGTGCACAGCTTCAGAGTGCCGGAATAATTGGGCCTTGTCCAGGGAAAGTGTTCCAGAAAAGAGTCTTTCTGGGTTATTTTAAAAAGGGATTTCAATGCTTGGTACGAATCACCTCTAAATGTCTCTCCTGGTGTATATTCTGTGTGTGTAGTGTCACTGCGAAGTGCCAATGAGTGCAAACTTCAGCATTCTCACTTCCCCCTTTAGGGATTCTTTTTTACAGGGGGAAAAAGGAAAGAAATAATGAATTTTAGTTAACAAAGAACTCATCAGAAAAATTAAAATTATGAGTCTGGTCAAAGAAATACTGTTTAGGTTCTTTCTGTTCACTGCTTGGCTTCTGAGCTTTTGAGGTTCAGGATTTCAAAGCTTCTTCCACATTCAATAGAGTAATTGAGAATTTCTGCTTTCTTTCCTTCCTTCCTTAAGCAACAGTGCAGGAGGATGGTGTGGAGCAAATCCATCTCTCCTGAGCCTTAACCTAAGCCCCAGTCCTGCCATTTCATAACAGTGAGGCATCCCTCATCGTCTCATTTCCAGCTGCTGCAGAGGACAAAGTACTGCTGAATATTAGCAGTTGTAAACTGTCTGCTTGCATCTATCTGTTCCTTCTGTCTCTCCTATCATCCATGAATGATGTGAGAGCCTACGGGTGTTATTCTTGAGATTGACTCACTCCCATGGTGGCATTTTGATCTTGTTGCCCAGAGAAAGCTACATGGATGCAGAGATTTACTGCTGTGCCAAATCTTGGCTGGATGTAGAGTAATCGGCAACAGTCCCAGCTTTACCTTTTTCAGGGAGAGAGAGCAAAGGAAATATGCTGCTTGGGATGCAGTTGTTCAAGGAACCACTTTCAACCTGAAAATCTTCTTTGGGAAATGAGCCTTGGAGTTGACTGTGTGGGAAAAGAGGCTGGAGTAGCCAAAAAGCCCCACACAGCAAAGCCCGTATCAGGACAGAGAGTGGAGCAATTGCTGGAGAGCGGAGGCTTTGGTACTATGCAGAGGTACATCTCTGGTGCAGATCTCTGTGATCTACCTCTCCATTAGGCCGTAGATTGGGGTGATCCACAAGGGCTGAAGTGGTCAAGAGCTAAATGTCTTTATGGCAGTTTTCTCTCTCTTTTTTTTTTTTTCTTTTTGAAGTGATTTAAATAATCTTCCATATATGCATTTATATCATTGCTTTGCTGATAAGTATTTTGAAGTACAGCATTTTATTGTAGATGTCTATGTATCTATGTGTGTTTATAGTCTGTATATATATAAGCCAATATTGGAAAATATAGAACAATGTTAGCTGTTAGTGTGTACTGTCACACCAGAATATCTTCCCTTTCTTGCCCATTATGTTTTTATTTCACTGGCCTTGCAGTGTGGAGTGCTTGGGCTCTAGGAAAGTGGCAGTTCCTGGCTGGGACAGCTGAGACCTGAGCAGGACCTAAGGATGCCCTGTGCTCTGGTTCCTGGATGGGGCCATTCTGTGAAAGTCCCATATTTCCAGGTGCGATTAGAGGAAGGGGATGTGCTGGATCAGCCCCCAGTAGCTGAGACCTGGACAAAAGTTTGGCTTCAGGCCTGAACTTTACTGCAGCTCCAATTGTACCTACTGAGCTTGCGTTTGGCTAATGGTGTTTAGGGGAGTTTCTTTTGGTTCAGCTAGCCATGCATTTTGAGCCTGAGTGCTTTCAGTCTCTTTAGGGACAGACTTGTGCTTTCTGGGACGAGCAATCAGGAGTGGGGCTGGATCTGTGGTACCCAACTTTCAGACCCCTATCACCAGAGATGTTGCAAGCTCTCCTTGCAGGAGCCTTGTACCTGCATGCAGGTGACCCTTTAGTCACAGTGGTGGGATCAGGATGGTTTGGATTCTGGTTTGGATGCTCCAGAACTGCCTTTATAGTGATAGCTTGGTCCCACTCATGCTGTAGGTGAGACAGATGAGGTCTGACCACCGGGCTTGCAAGCCCTCCAGTAACCCCACTATGGTGCTGCAGACATGCCTTGTTTTTCAGTAATAACCTCAAAGTAAGACTCAGTTCCTCTTTGGCTTACAGCAATGTCAGCATTACATCTGAACAGCTGTCTCATGTGGAGTCCATGGAAAAGTTTCCCTTTCCACCATCCCATCCTTTGCTGGATGCAGATCTTTAGTTAGCCTGTGTGTTTCCAGTGCAAGGCTTAGCATTGTGTGAGAGCTTTGTTTGGGACTGTGCTTTTGGCTGCAGCTGAACTTCCTTCCTCAGGGGAAGGATCGAAGAAACCAGCCCACGCATGGGCCTTTATATCAGGGTTATTGTAACTTTGTTTTGGGACCGAGATATTGCAGTGATGGGAAATGATGCCTTTAAAGGGGAAGACTGACAGGAGCTAAGCACACCACTAAAGCCACAGGGAGCATTTTGGCACGGCATGCAGATATCAGCCCCATACGTGGGGATCATCAGCCCTGGGATGTGGCTTTCGAGAAGGAAGCAGAGCCCCGGTCTGTCCTAGCCACAGGTTTTTGTCATAAATGGTCGGTCACAGTCTCAGAGACCTGTACTTTTAATAGCAGATCTTGTCTCCTTTGCTTGGATGAGGCAAGTCCCGGGATGGCTGTGTGATGATAAAGAGCAGCTCTGCGCTCGGGAGCCCTATGCTCTGGCATTTCTCTGTGTTGGGCTTTCGGTCCCCCCTGAACTAACACTTCTGCAGAGATGGGTGTCACTGGAGTGGCATTTTCTGTGAGGAGCAGGAGGCTGCAAGTGGGTGTCTAATAACCACAGCCGTATCGAACCTGCGCGGCCACCTACGATAAAACAGGCGCTGGCATCTCGTTTTGCATGCCAGGAGGTGCTGATGGGGCTTGCACGTGCTGCTCTCGTGGCAGCCACCACCCCAGGGCTGAGGAGAGGGGCCTGTGCTTGTGTCCCAGCGTGGTTCCCGATGGGAAATCTACTTACTTGGGCTTGTGCAGGGAGAAGAATGTAGCACTATGCGTTTCTGCAGAGTTTGGTTTCTCGTCAGCATCATCGTGGCGTTCCGGGTGGGAAATGGCACAGGGAGGTCACTGGGGACGAGTGATGCCAGCCAGTGTGTTGGGCCATGTGAGGGGAAGAAATGTCATGCAGAGAGGGAGAAATGGGTGTTTGTGACTGTATTGAGTAAAAATAGGGTAAGCACAGAGGAGAAGCTATTCAGCGGCCTTCAGGGAAACCAGGCTTCTTTGGCAAGCAGAAGTACTGTAGGAAGGTGAAAACAAATTTATCCATGAGTCTAGCGATTTTATTGGGGTTATATTAAGGATAATTTTGTCTCAGTGGCATAAGCCCTTTAGGATGGAAAACTGTTTTAACTGCTTGGTAGTAAGAATGATGAATGTTTTCTAAACCTGAGTTTTTAGTCTTTTTTTTTTTTTTTTTTTCTCAGAGACATTTGTTAAAAGTCCACTATGTTTTTCTTCTCTAGATATAGTTGAAATGTTTAGAAATTAAAAAAGTTATAAAGAAATAGCTATTTTTTCATACAAAGGTTTGTGGAAGGTAATCCTAAGCCCATTTTAGTGCTGTTGTGCAATAACCTATCCATTTATTTCAGAAGCTTTGCTGATTGGTTTCATGGTTGCACTCATTTCTCTTTTTGGCTAGCCTTATATTTAACTATTTTTAATAACAGAAATATGAATCATGTTATTCAATATCATACTATTATTCTTCGTCTTTTCAAGGACAATGGAAATAGACAAGTTTGTGCTGGGCATTTTGATGTACTTGACGGAAACATAGTGCATAGGAGATATTTTTATTCAAGAATATTAGTGCTCATATAGGCCCAAATGCATTGCTTGCAAATTTAACACAAATTAAAGTAGTGCATGGAGCGACACATGAAGTGAAGGTTCAGTGCTGTAAATAGCTGTGAATGGAGAATCAGTGTCCCAGAGAACTTTCAGTGTCAGAACAAAAGTAAACTGCTGAGGTCTCGCTGGCAACCTGTAACCCCATGGGATGTGGAGTCAGGACTTAACTCTTGAGTTAAGTCTTTCAACCACAAGACCATCCTTCACTTCCCAACATGGTGATTTAAAACTTAAGGCCAAGTTCTTCTAAACTTCTTCCTAAGTGCTGAGCATCCACCAGTTCCCAACAAGAAGAGGCACTGCATGGTGTTTCATTTTTTAAAGGCAGGGGGAAAAAGGTCCATGCTGAACATAACCTTCCTGGTTATACTGTGATCATTTCCAGCAGACTTAGCTGCAAGGCAGTGGTATATTACTGTGTTTTTTGTGAAAAAAGTACATCTCTCTGTTGTACTTACATCCCCTTAGAAGCTACTTTTTCTTTTACAATCTGATATCTGATATTGTGCCTTTGGGCTATATCCTGCAGACAGGCTCAGACAGCTCTCCCCTCCAAGTCATATCACATAATGCCTTGTGAATGAAAGATATTGCAGATCAAGGAAAATGGGAAAGTTCAGTGCAAAACAATGTAATAGCGCAGCTCTTATCCAGTTCTTTTCATTCCCTGATCTCCAAAGGGTTTGTAAAGGAAACTGTTCATTTATGCATGTTCTGCAGAAGGGGAAACACCCAGCAGGTCTAGGATCACTCAGCAAAACACAAGTGTGGGTCTCAAATCTCCAGGCCAGTCTCTTACTCTTTGCCACGCTATTTTCTAAAATTATTATTATCTTACAGAAGTTTGCATGGTTATTTGTAGAAGTTTTTTTTTTTTTTTTTTTTTTTTTNTTTTTTTTTTTTTTCCTGAGTGAACACTGTAGATTTTGGTCATTTAATTTTCCCAGTGAGATTACCAAAGAGATGTGTTAGAGGATGGGACTTTTTTTTTTTTTAACCAGGGCAGCTGGACAGATATCTGTCATCAAGAGGATGGCATTGGTAGAGTGTCAGAGGCATGGAGAATACTTTACACACTGGGACTGAGTGAAGTATCAGCATCCCATGGCATACTTCAGTTGGAACACATGTCCCAAGTATATCAGAGGGTTCTGCCAAATAGATAAGGCCTGAAAGTTGGCCAAGAAAGCAATTTCATACTAGGGATATTGCATAAGAATACATTGGCTTCTTATTTATTTACAAGAGGTTGTATATAAATCTGGATTCTGTTCTCTGGTTCATGTTATTTAAAGGAAATGGGAGAAAGAGGGTGTAAAACATTTTTTTTTTTTTCTTCTGTATTCATTTATCTGCAAAGAGAAGGCATTGCCCCATATGTCTGTTGTATCTGGTTTGTGTGGTATTTCTGGGGACTTGGCTGCATTCAACCCTGAGTGCTTTGCTAATTCTGACGGAGCACAATCTGTTTAAGATAACAACTTGAGGAAGCTGGATGTACATGCTTGCACTTGTTTGATGTGTAGGATTGTAGAAAATAAAAAGGGTCATCAGATGCCAGGTTAACACTGTTTTTTGTTTTTTCACTTCTCCATGACCAAGACATGCTTAGTTATACAAAGACCATGTAACTGTAGATGCTGTTTTAAAACAGGAAGTCTTAACTTTTTCAGGCTCTAGATAACTGTTTATCTCCTTGTAAAACCCTATCCAGTCCCATATGAGCTACTGTTTGGCAGGAAAAGAAGGAAAAGGAGACACTTTTGTCCCAGCTCCAGCAGACATTCTTCATATTTTCATCATGTTTGAATCATTGGTAATAGAGAAACATTGGTATCTTCTTCTTCAGTCATGAATATTCATTGATTGATGGGTTTCTCCTGATTTGTGTTTTGCTTTTTCTGTGTCTATGAAAGGAAGACCAGGGTTAAATCAAGCACCTAAATTTCCCATGGAAATTGGCAGCAATGGGTACTTCTATTTTTGGGTAACCAGGTCTTTAACAGGACATCACTTGGGAGGATGAGTGGTTGGGACTGTGGTGGGACAGGGCCTATCTCGAGTAGCAAGTGAGCGTTCAAAGCTGTGCTGTTATCTTTCTTCCTGTTTTTATCTTTCCTCCACCAACTTGCATTATTGCATGCTTGGAAATAGTTGTTCTTACACCATCTGAAAAAAAGAACAACAACAGCAATTAAATTAAAAATTGACCTTTTACCATCCCTAAGCCATTTTGGAACTCCTGAAACAGGCTGATCACTGCTGGGGGTCACAACATGCCTGATGGAGAGATGAAGGAAGTGGAATTAATAATGTAATAGGTAAAAGCTCATTTTCCTCTTCAGCAGATGAATTCATAGGAATCATGTCTCTGAAGAGTCTGACATACCCGCTCAACTCATTAGAAAGTTAAGGTAAATTGGAAAAAATAGTGTTAGCAACATGGTGAGCATGGTCTAAAACCTGCAGTGGGACTTTTGAGTTTCCTTCCAGATTTTTAAGCACATAGAATTATACAAGTTGACTCAAATTCATTTCAAAAGCAGACTGATGTGGAACCTATGTGGAAATTGGTGTTATGACAAGATTGGATGGAACTGTCAGTTTGCTTTGCTTTGGTATTTGTCTGTTTACTAATGTTGAGTAACGCCATCAAAGTTAGTTTTATGTGGATTTGTCAGCATCTACCCACAAATCAAAACTGGAACAGCTAGAACAACCCTAGACAGGCTTTTTTTGACAGACCAGGGCATCTTTCCCATGTAATCAAATCACATGTTATGAGGAATTTGACCCAGGAGAGCTTATTTTACATCTTTCCTTGGTAGGATCCCGAGGTTGCATTATCTGAGCTGGGAGTTGTACGGAAGTGTTAGAGGGAACAATAGCTTGCTTCAAAATTAATTACGGTGAGATAAGGGTTGTGAAATAGAGCTGTTCCTCTTGGAGCTGTCAGCGTCTCCCTCACACTTGTTCAATGGTCGTGTTGCTTTTTGTGGATGTGGATGGCATCTCATGTTATTAAGGCTGCTTTGTAATCTGTATCATCTACACAGGGTATAGTGAAGTCTGGATCGACTTGATGACATTGAGATCTGGTGTAGTGAAATCTGGATCTACTTGATGACATTGAGAGCTGATATTGCTGTGCTGTACCGGGAATGTTTTCTGCATTTGCCCTTTTGTTGGAAATGGTTGTGATCTGTTCTGAATATTATCTACAGATTTCTCTGAGGGAGGAGTGTGAAAGATCTCAAAGGTCTGCAGCCTCCACAGGATATATCCAGCCAGGATCTCATAAATTCACCATCAAAAAATGTTCACCTGATAAGTCTTGATGAGTTAGTCTTTCAGAAAGAGTGTATTGGAAGAACTGTTTAACTGAACTGACTCCCTGACTGTGCCCACATAGGCAGTTAGTTTGGAAGTTGTTACTAAAAGTGATTCGGTGGTGGGAAGAACAATACTTCCATCTGACAGATTTGAAAATTACATCATTTTGATGGTTTAAAGAGTCTGTCACCTATTAACGGTTATTGAATACCTTAAAGAAATAATGTGCAAAGGAAGATAGAGGCTAAAATGGTGAAAGTGTTATCTATTATTATTTTTATTGTCCAGCCCCATTGTCCAGGCATAAATCAATCTTCCCTCCTGTGTCCCCACCATGCTTGGCACTGTACAGGCAGGAATGAAAAAATGAGTTTTTAAGTGTGCACATGTAAAAGCTTGAGGTCTGTTTTAATGATTGGGAAAGGGTGAGAGGGAGAAGTATCTAATTTAGGCAGGGTTGGAGCATTTCTCCATGGAACATAGCTTTGGACCACCAGTTTTTAATTGCTTTGTTTTTTTTAACACAGTTGTAGCTACAGTAGTTCAAGCACAAGTACTAGGAAGGCTGCTTCCTTTTCCTCTGTACAGGAGATGGGACTCACTATCCATGAAATATTTAGGATTTGGTGTAGGCTGTGGTAATAACATGGGATATTTGGTCTGTCTGTGCCTCTATTTTTCTATCAATTAAATGGAATAATATTTGCCTTCTTTCGTAAAGCATGTTGAGATATAAGGAGGAAAAAAACATGAGAGAAAATCAAAGTACTATCAGTTACGGTTGTTTTATTTAGTGTTTTATTGACTTAATGCTGTCATATTGTTAGCTTAAAAGATTCCCATGGAGAGTTCCTAGAAATTCGGTACCTCCAAGAGGAAGAAAACTGACACAGAGCACTAAGTGTGCAATAAAAAAAAAAAAAGGAAAAGGTCTCTCAGATGAGATCTTATTAAAGGAGATGGTAGACGAGAGTCTTATACATCTTTCCAAATGTAAATCATACTTAGGGGACACATCTGAAACTAATGCAATTAGACATAATATGAGATTAATATACCTGTTTCAAATTATCCTGTAATCAACACTTAAATGAAGGCACTAGGTCCATATAAATGATAAAGATGAACGATGACAAAGTGTTTAAAGTGAATGAAGAGTAATAATAATAGTCTCCATTTCTACTTGAGTTCAGCTAAGACAGTCTTCATTGGATGTCCCACTTTCCAGATGGAAGAACTGAGGCAAGAGTGAAAGGGACAGTGTTTTCATATGTACCTGGTTTGTTGTCTGCATAGGATGAGCATGACTTGGGATCTTTTCTAGGGTTCAGAAGAGAGGAGGTGCCAAGATGTGAATTATGTTGTCTTCCCTCACCAACTGCTGTTATCAAATATATTGTCAAATGGGTGGGGAGCGATGGGCTTTGCATACATACTGTTTTATTATTATTATTATTATTATTATTATTATTTATTTAGTGGTTGCTTTCTATAGTTGGTCTAGTCAGCCTGAAGATACGGCAATTCCATTTATAAAATCCTGTTCCTGTGTGCATCACCATGTTGTGGGAGCCTCACAGACGCGGAGTGTTTGCCTGTGCCTCTTCTTCCACCTGTCACTTAGAGTCACTCTCTTTCTTTCTCACCAGTTTTGTTCCCATATGTAAGAACATATCTCAAGGTACACCATATGCACTCTCCTGTATGGATTTTGGATGTCATGGGCATCCTGAAATCAGAGCAGTCATGACCTGCGAAGAACACCTGTAGTTCCTTATTCTGCTCAGATTTGATGTTATTTCTAATTCTGGTTAATTGTTTAATCTGTCTATTTGAATCAAAGCAAATGGGTTTAGGAAGGAAGCTGTGCTAGCTGCTGTAATTTTTTGGAGATGTAAAAGGAAGCAGTGGTTTCCCTTTGCTAGCTGAACAAACTGATGTGATTCTCCTAATCTTTTCCCATTTACTGAGAAATAACTAATTATGTCACTCAGTACAAATTAATGTTACATCAACACATTTATCCATTTGTATTTTAGAGTAATGCATCTTTACAGAAAGAAGGGAATAATGTAATTAGGGATAGGCAAGTACATTGACATGAATTTGCCTTCGGTTGAATGCTCTTTGCTTTAGGTTTGGTCTGAAAATAGCTTCTAAAATTAACTGGGGCCAAATTCTGCCCTCAGCTGTATGGATGTATGGCTGGTTGATCCATCAGGTTAGACTTGAGTGTGTAGCTGCTAGCACATAGGCTTGTACATAGTACATAGGCTTCAGATGGAGTCCTGTATAGTAAAAGAGACCTCTGAAATGTCTCATTGGTTTATGATTTTTTCCAAAACAAATGTCGCAGCTCTCTCCATCCGTCCAGAGTGGGGTAAACAGATCTAAACACCGATGCACAAACCTGGTCACAGCCCCTTTAGCACCAGCCTTGGACCAGGATGTGCCCAGGACCTGGTTTCAGCTTGCAGCCGGCGTGGCCTCCGTGTGCTTGTTCATAGCAGCAGCTGATCCCAAGAACCACGGGAGGTGAAACTTGATTTCAAGGGAGATTCTCCAAGGGGAGAAATCCAAATGTCTGAAAAGAAGGAAATAAGATTCACTCATAAATAAAGCAAAGAGAATGAGCCTGTATCTAAATCCTGCATGGAAGTCTTCTGTGCTGCCTGTGGTGCAGGCAATGCTTATTTCGTATTTATTTTTTTCTTGCTACTGTTGTCTCTATTATGTAGTATTGTATTTCTGCTGCCATAGCACCTAGAAAACGTGGCTCTTACTCTTCCAGTGTCTAAGAGTGCTGTACCCAGAGGTTGCAAAATAAACGCATTAAAGCAAATTGGAGGGGTCACAGTTTAAGATGGACCAGAAAGCATGTGAAAAGTCACATATATTATCTCAGCTTCTAGCCTGCGTGCCCTCTTCTTTTTATAGAGTTTTCTTGGAATTAATTTTTTTTTTCTAGTTGCTAACATCAGTTATCCCACCAGCTTCAGTTAGCAGCTTTGATTTAGACCTGTAAGCCTGTTCTCATAACTAATCAAAGCTTTTAATAACACTAGCTGTAGTGACGCCTTTGTAACATTGCTAAAAATTATCTTAACACCTGTCAAGAGATTTGTTTTATTAACTTGAACAACAGGATTTATCCAGTCAGTAGCCAGTCATTCTCTAAAGTATCATTTTATTTTGGATGCCTACCCATTTTTCAAATGCTTAATGTTTGCATGTTTTCCTCTGTCATTTGTGAGTAACTTTAGTACACGTTCTGCTCTGCAGGAGAATCAAATTGAAGGTCCTTATTGTACAGTGCTTGCAATTAAAATGAGAGGACCAGACAGCTGGCAACAGATTGTGGAGGGATATGTAGAAAGACAGGACAAGAAGAGACAGAAACTCATTTTTGAGGGGGCATGTTTTTTACAAATAGCACAGCTTGTGTTATGACAAAGTCTGGACTAGGAACCTCCAGTTGTGACCAATGATGGATTCAAGTGGTCCAAATGCATATATGTGTGTATTAAGTATACGGCATACGAACTGGATGAAAATCTTGGTCCTTCAAAATCAATAGGTATTTTGACCCTAACTTCAGTGCAGTCTTTATTTACTCTGTCAGTTTTAAGAAGAAGATGATTTTGTCTGTGCTAGTCTAGTCTATGTGGCTGGGAAGATAGATGCATATTTTGGGACTCTTCCTGAAGGCTGCTACCTCCCATTTTAGAGATGCAAGCACCTTCAAAGCCCAGCGATTGCATCACATTCATGCCAGGGGTTAATTGCCTTAATTCAGTAACAATCACCTCTGCAGTTTGCTCCGTGAACCACCTCTTGGGAGAAATAACCTCATTGTGTATCTTCATCCTTTTTACCATACTGTTGAGGTTTTAAACATCTCATGAAGGGACTGTGTGTTGGTAAGAGGTCTGAAATGCTTGAGCTCTGGTTTTGGCTGAGCTCTGATTTTCGTAGAATACCATTTGATTCATCGCCACTGGAGGTGTGTTGTCACGCTGAGCTTTGTAGGAGAAACTCAGTGGAGCTGTATTTGCTTCTTGCATGAGCAAATGGGGTAGCGCTGGCATCAATTTTCCACTAATGGTTTCAGCGAGTTTTCAGTTCACTTTTCAACTACATTTGAAATTCATATTTCCAAGAAAATAAGTCCCCCCCACACCACCCCTCTGTAGCCCCCATTATTCACAGGTAAAACAAGGTGTTGGAAGGTTTTTCCATTTCTGAATGCTCCCCAAAACGTGCAGTGCATACCGCTGCCTAGGCAAGCACAGCCCTCAACCTGCACCTGCTGGAAAAAGGTGCACTTTTTATTTATTTTCTGTCTGCTGTCCTCTACATACATACCACATACTCCCAATTCACACAAGGGCTTAAAGAGTCAGTCTGGCCCAAAGTTTCTCAAATCGGAGTAAACTGAACCTAAATTAAGATTTTGTTGTTGTTGTTTGTGTCGAATGTTCTCTACTGCATCAATTTTGCAGTAGAAATGAAGAAATTAGTTCCTATCCTGTGTGCTTGTTGTTTTAGCCTTGCTTACACAGCCAGGGTCAAGTCTGGCACAAGCAGTAACTGGATGTCTTCATGGGCACTGCCCAACATGCACCGTGGAGCAATTTTGGAATTAACCGCACTGCAATGTATATTTAATACCTTTACCTTTCAGTTAGGTATTGAAAACAATATGTCAAGTTGAAAGGCAAATAAAAACCTTTGTGTAAAGATACCCTGGAGGTAGGTTGATTGAACTGTATATATTTTTTTAAACCCTGTGTCTTGTGAAAAAATTCTTTGTTGGAGAGGTGATGCACTGCTGGATTTTATAACAAGGTTCCAACAGAAATTCTAACATAGTGTGTTTTAGATTTTTTTTTTTTTTCATTTTGGTTTCTTTCCATTCAGCTCAAGTACTTTTAACCACATACTTTCTTACAAGAGTTTTATATGTGTCCTGACCAATTCACATTAGCTTTTAGAAATCTCAGTCTTTGCCGATGCGCGGTGCTGAGATGCATATTAAGCATCTTTCTTACAGTTGTCCCCAGTGGGTTGAGTGATGGTGGCGGACTCCCACCTTCTACTGTAGACCCTGAATTTCAGTGGGCTCTTCAAATATTGATAGTGGATTGAATACCAGCACTGTGGTTTTGCTCATTTTATGCTATAGAATTGCTGAGAAATTACTGCTGTACATACTATATTAGATTTCATCTAATTATTTTCTAATTTGATAGCATCTAGATGTTCTGGTAATGGGCACACACGACCTAAGGCTGTGGTCAGTAGGAAGACAGGAATAGGGGGATCTCATCAGTGTTGCCTGAGCTGCTTTGTCCGATGGTCTGTCCTGAACCAGGGAGTTGTTGGGCCCCCAGGGTGAAGAGGGAAGGAAAAGGAACCAGATTTTGCACTATGGATATTTTGCACTTACGTTTTGATTATCAGGAGCTGCATCATGAAAGAAAATCAGATGCTAAATCTAACCCTGCAGACAAGTCAAGTCCAAGTTAAAAAAAAAAATTCCATCAATCAGTCTTCTTGGAATCACAAAAATCTCCCTAAAAATAGCAAGATTATGTAAAAAATTACAGTTGAGTTCTTTGTTTCAAGCCTTGAGGGTGTACTTGATCCACGTGGTCAAACTGTTCCCTGTAACCATAAAGGCTAACAGATACCAAAATAAAACAAAATAAAAATGAAAGCTGAGCCACAGCATTACTCATGTCTTTACGAGCTCAGACTTTACAAACAAAAGCCCACAAATACCCAAAGGCTGAGGACAAACTTATGAGCCTTGGCAATATCATTACTGCAAGCAAATGAAAAGCAGAGAGTGAAGTTGTCTAGAAACTGATGATGGACTTAGGTTGTCTGGCCCGAAATGTGCAAAAGAAAACCAAAGGCATTATTAATGATAAGAAAATGAGTCCCTTGCAAATTCATTCATTTATTCCCCCTGAAATGTATAGTTTAAGGTGTTATTTGGAACTTAGGAAAGAAAAAAATATTTTATTTTTGAAGATATATTCTTTCCAACTTGACAGTGCCCTTTTAAATTATTCAATGAGATTTGTGAGCAGAAAAAGGAGCTGTAGTGAGTCAACTCTGCAGCTCTGCAATGAGGGAGAGGGACTGCAGTCTAACAATACAATAAAAAGGAGAAAGAAAGAGCAGAGAAGGGAGCCTATAAATGAATAAAGTTGGTGAAACATTCCTTAGTGGCAGACCTATGGAGCACAGAGACATATGATCTCTCTTTCTCCTTCTGCATGAGGAAATTATGCCTTGTAAGTAGCCAGAAAAAAAATTCATCATGTAGAGATCATTACATTTGCCTCTTGGATTTACTTTAATTTTTCTTTGGCAGAATTTCCCATGGGAAACATAGGCACCAAACTTCATTTGACCTATGTTTTTTTGGAGTTTTTTTTTTTTTTTTTTTTTTTCTTTTTTGGAACTATCCTTTCTGCTTTCTTCTGAAAATAGGGGAAAGAAAAGCAGAAAGTGACCTCAGTTGTTGGTATGAAATATGACAGGGTAAGCAGTGGTACTAAAACAAGAAACTCCCCCTTTTCTCCTTCCAGTCACTGGAAAAGCTCTCATCTTCATTCAAACCGTGCATTTTAGGATTATCTCTAATGCAGATGTGCTGAACTGCAGGACTTTAACCACGGACTCTCACAATTCACTCAGACGATGAAAGGGGAAGTTCTCACCAGCAGATCCGTGCCTCCTGGGCCCATCTCTAATCACACACAGGAAGGGGATGAAAAAAATAAGAAGCGACTTCTTCGCTCTTGCCCAGCAAGGATCAGTGTGGGAACTTGAACTTGGCTCCCCGGCAGCTGACAAAAGTAAGAACTTTGCCTGGAACCTTTGATGCAGGGAAAATCCTTCGGTTTGCTTTTGTGTCCCGCTCTGGGGCAGGTTTAGGGGGCTGTCCATATGTTGGCTGGTCTCCCAAGTCCTGCCTACATGGAAGTATTTTCGATTAACGCTGGAGCTTCCCATCCTAAATATTTAATAAGCCTCCTGCTGACGTTAGAAACCAGAGCCTGGGCCTGAAATTGGTTTCACTGATCATAGGGTGACATCAATGAGAAGACGGCTTTTATGTGACAGCGAGTGTGTTTACTCTGGCACAGCATGAAGCGGAGCACACGCTCTCCAGCGAGCACGTTGGCATTGCTTGCACACAAACAAAACCTGGAAGAACTTGAAGAGACGGAGTCAGCCAAGGCAATTGTTTGCGGTGCAAGTGGTGGCACTGCTGAAAGCTGCCTGCCAGCCAGGGATGCCACCAGCATGTCGTCCTGAGGAAGGCCTTCATGTGTTTCACACCCAATGGTAATTCCAGGACATGACAATATGGGCAAGACACACACAGGGGCAAAAGCTGCCTACAGGAAAAAACCAAAGAAAGTAGAAATTTGGAGTAGTGCCCCCACATGAGTTCAGTTTTTTCCTTTGCCTCTCACTGGTGTCAGTGTTTTGTTGCAAGGGTAGCTGGAATAGACACATTGACACTAACAGAGTTGTAAAATAGATTTGGCTTTTTCTGGGAATAAACCCAGGTGCTTTCTTCAAATCAGGATGCAGAAGCACAGCGTTAAGAGCTGGGTGTGCAGTGTGCTCATGGTGATGAAGGCCTCCAGTGTGTCCCATGTTATGTCCCCTGGCACAATGTAAAACATTACGTTATCAGGGGTTAGAACAACCCAAGGGATTTCAAAGGGTAGAAAGACCCATCTTGAAGGAATAAGCCAATATCTATGTAATGAGGGTTAGCAAGAAGCTTTCCCAGCACTGGGGTACTCTGTCACAGTCCTGTGATGATGCTCTTACACCTTCACCTGGTGTGGACAAACCAATGTCACAGCACGGCACAGCATGAGCTGGACTAAATTCACCTTCTTGATGGATATCTCGGATATCAGGGATCATGGGAGAGCTGAGAGGGAGAAGAGGAAGACCATCAGCAGATATAAAGCAGAACAAACCCATTAACTTCAGTGGCATGCAGCTGGCACCAGCTGATGCATGCTCTCGCAGGGCTTTTCTCTGGGGAGCCACAGCAAGTTGCTTGGCTGATAGTGGGAAGCCAGGGGAGTGAATCAGGTGAAGGGTCTCTCTGTATTTTCTCTCTTTCTTATACTTTTTATGCTAACATTTATTATGAGCCAGGGGATATTTTGCTAGACTGTCCTTCGGTTTGGCCCAGCATGGTGGCTCCTCTCTTCTTATCCATGGGCAGCGTTGAGAGTGTCTGTATTTTCCATAGTAGATGGACAGAAGGGAAGACGTTACAACCTGCTTTATTCCTCTTGCTTTGCTAGACTTAACTTCTCTGTTTGAGCGTGAGTGAGCAGTAAGTGTTCCCCTTGCAGAGCAAGTGCAAACTGGGGTGGTCTCCATTAGCGCTTTACAGTGTATGGGTGAGAGGGCAAGTCCTTTGCAGAATTACTCATCTCACGTAGCATTTAGAGACAAAACTTGGCAAAACAAAGGCTTCAAATCTGCAGAGTATTTTTTTTTCTTGATGATTGTGTTTGTGTTGTAAAATTATTAAAAATGCAGGTTGGGATTTCCATAGCTGGCAAGCAGTGCTAGCTCATGGGGCTCTGCTGCCAGAACCAAGGATGCACCCTGCAGCTTCTCCGTACCCTTTTCCCCAGCTGGTGCTCAGGGCATCTGCCCTCTTCTCATGTTTTATGTCACTTGGGATCAGCTGTATGAAAGCACAAAATAGTTTGAAAGCAGTAGCTTTGGCAATGCAGAGCTTGGTATAAGCTGATTTTTCCTTTTGCAAAACAAGTATTTTCTAGTTCATATCTAGCTCAGGTATCTCTGTGGTTGATCTACTGATGATATACAAGAGGGACAGAATTTAACTCTTGCTTAGTTGGACTGACCATGCAAAGAGAATGGGGGGAAAAAGAATCAACAAATCCCAATTTTTATTTTTATATTTTGCTTGGAAGTATTATTGAGGATGCAAAGAATGAGCAGGTTCACGGAATAAGAAGAAGCTTTTACAGACACTTTTTAAAGAGCTACACTTGAAGCGTTTTGTTTAGATTTTTAAATGTCAAGTCAGTTTTACTGGTTAATTGAGATTTAAATATTAAATAAGTTCCCAAACAAGCAGAGACTGTGGAATGTCATGTCTGATATTAAACCTGCCACTCAGCTACCTGTCCCCTTCCACTTAAACAGATGAAAATCAAGCATGTGTAAAATTTGGAAGAGTTCAATTAAAGGGTTGCCTGCATTCCCTCATCCTCTCTCTTTGCTAAGTGGTTAATTATTTTTGTTGCCTTCTTACCTATTAATAACTGTGAACTGCTCTGCGTCTGATGTGGGTGATTTTTCATTGCATTGTGCTTCCAAATTGACATTTATAAATTAAGCAGCAGTGTGCTGTCCCAGAGAGAGCACCATTGCAGTACAATTGGAAATGTAATTGCATGGAGTCACCTGGGAGGCAGCGGGGATGAGGAAGGCATCGCAGATGCTAGGGGCGAGGACAACATAGGTAACACTGATGTGCAGTATGTTGGGGTGGCAGAAAACTCACCCAGATGATGCCAGAATTGCAAATTTGCCAGTTTGCTCTGGGGAGGGAGGATGGAAAAGGCATTAGAGAGCTCAGTGATGGCCCTGCTTTCATTGAACTCAGCTGAGATTTTCTCTTTGACTTCACCCAGAGCAACATATTAATTCTTCATGTAGAAACCTTAGATGCTTTACGCTAAGTACAGAGGAAACTCTGGAGCGAGCAATTAATTAGTGTCCCCCTGCATGCTGAGACCTATTACTTGGGCAGTCCTAGGAGAGAAGCGGTCCGTAGGTCCCTGAAGAGCCGCGCTGCTGCCTCATTCCCTCCCAGGCTGGATGCTCTCCCAGATAACATCAGGAGGCACGTCTTTACTGTGCAGATGATGGAGCACTGGCACAGATTGCCCAGAGAGGCTGTGGAGTCTCCGTCCTTGGAGAGCTTCAAAATCCTCCTGGACGTTGTCCTGGGCACCCTGCTCTGGGTGGCCCTGCTGGAGCAGGGGTTGGACCAGGTGGCCTCCAGAGGTGCCTCCCAACCACAACCATCCTGCGACTCTGGGGTAATGTTGCAGAGGGATGAGCTGATTGAGTCAAACCAGATCCAAGCTCGGTGAATGTGGCGGGTGAAGCCATATGCTTCATAGGCTGACCAGAGTTATGTTTCCTTGTGCTTTTATCACACAGGTTGGCTTGTAGCCTCCTTTCAGATGTGATTAACTTCCTAATTGGCCCTAATGAGAACTACACATGCAGAGGAAAGGGGATAATGTGTGTTCCTTTCCCCAGCCTTGTTCTATTTCCAAATTGCAAGTAATAGGAAAAAAAGATGTATTTCTTTATATATATCCTCTTCATCATGACCTTCAGCCCCTGAACCCATTTAACAGAGGATTGTTCTGTTTCTTTAGGCATATGAACAAAAATTTGGGGGGAATATTTGGGGTTGTTTTTCCCCTCCTGAACTGGAGTTAAGATGAACCAGGTAACTCTGGAGGCATAAAGCTTCCTACTGGCTACCTGGCCCAGGTCTGTCCTTTGTGCTGTCAGCGCTCATCAGCCCTGCCTGGGGAAGGACAAACCTCCGATGTGAAGCCAGCCGGGTGTTTGCAGCTCCCCAGCAGCGTTGCCGGTGCAAGGGCTGGTGCCAGCCCACACTCATGGGTTTTGCAGCATGAGCAAGTGATCAGGTCAAATCCATCAAATTTGTTTCTCGCTGAGTAAACACTGCCCCATGGTCATATGCGAAGGGCTGCTGACCCTGGCTGCGCTTGGTAACCTCCTGGAGAAAGGGGCCTTGAGAGTTTTATGATTAACATGTTAATGGCATGTTAACAGGGGACTTTTTTTCCCAGGAACAAATACTTGGAAAAACCCACATCACCTTAAGTGCTCCTCTGGTCGGAGTTGTTGTTGCACATTTGTTAAGTGCATGGGAGGCAGTCCAGGCTTGGGCAAGGAAGAAGAGGTTTCCTTGGAGCTCACTGAGGTCCTCACTTATCACTGGGAAGGCAAAAACCCACTCACACAACTTTATCTCCTTCCTTTTGTGTTTAACTAGATAAATGACACTCCGGACCATTTGTTAGTTCAAGCTGTAGTGATTTTCTGGATGATGTGTGGAGGGATGCCTCCAGTTCATTGGGGTTGCATCCGATTCTGGAATTGGGATTGATGGGGCTGTGCACAGCCTGGGTTTTACTTGAGCTGTCAGAGCAGACCTTTAGCTATTCTGGGGGGAAATTAGGTACCATCCTTCATATTTACCTGCTATCTTGGGAGCAAGGGTCTGCTCTAAGCATAGGAGAAATAGGGAGCAGCAGGCAGTGACTGTTCCTGGTCCTGCCATTTATACTCTGTGTGTGCCAGGACTGGGAAGTATGAAAATGCACAGCTTGTCCTGGGGACAGGAGTGGTCCTCCAAAGGCAGCAGATACCTCCCTAGGCTGCCTTTCTGGTAACTGCAGGAGCAGCAAATATGTAGCTTTCCAAGGGTCCCTGCTCCTCCTGGGGGCAGCAAAATTCAATCATCTGGGTTACATTGCTGAGGAGCTTTGAATTGACTCCATCCTTAGCCAACGTTACTCAGCTTACCACAAAGCAGTATAGTTCCATCAGCACGATAACGTGGGTGAGTACCAGGAAAGGACCTGTCCCACAGATAACACAGAAATAATATAGAAAGCCAGCGATGAATAATTTCAGAATATAGATGTAGTCATGGTAGTAATAATAATAATATTTTCCCTAGTGGGAGAAAAATAGACCTTTCATGGTTGTTGTGCCTGGAGCTATTAAATATGGATGAGACAGATGAAATGCTGCTTCTCCTATTACACAGAAATGAATAAACAGTAATTCTCAATCACTATATGCATCTCAGGCTTAACCCCCCCCCCCCAAAAAAAACAAGTTAAATATGGACACCTGCTAATGTTCGTGTATAATAAATGCTACTCTGAAGCTTTTGTCAACAAAGTGAAAAGATTTACTTCCTTATAAAGGCTCTGATAGCAGTTCACTCAATGTGTATTTACTAAAGTTAGGAAACTGGATTTGCTGTCAGCCATGGGGCCCCAATAAACAAGTTTATTTAACTGTTCTACTCGGTGGGTTGACCATGTGGCTGGTTTACTGCAGATTTAGTACTGTGTGATGTAGAAAGCAAGAAATACTTCTGAAATTCTAAATTTTTGTGGCAAGATGGCAGACGCTGCCAGCTTTTTATTGGATTGCTTTTCAGGGAAAGAACTAGGCTTTAGCCCTTACCGTGGATGGCGTGCTTTTTGGGACAGCAGCCTGTGATACAGGGGGCAGGGAGAGTTAAAGCAAAAGGTCTAGGGTGAAAACAGGCTGTGCCTGGGTCTGCTGTGAGCTGGCAGCATGTGAAGATGCTCTTCCAGTTAAGTAGTGGGCGTTGGACTGGGGAGATCTGCGGTTTGTTTGCTTTATGCCCTCTCTGCCCAAGTTCCCACGTGTTTTATGAGTGACAGTGCTGCCTAATCCTGTAAGGATGTTTTAAGGGTAAATGCATGAGAAATTTTGAAGCTTCTAACTGAAGGGATGCAAAGGAGAATGGTTGCATGCCATTTAAGATGTTGTAAATCTTGGGATGTGATCTTTATTTTAATTAGTGACATCTTCTCTCTAATCCTGCAAAGAAGAGACAACTGCTATCTGCAGTGGCAGTAAAAAGTGCAGATTAGAGGCAGACAGAGGTTACATTTATTCCAGAGAGATCAGTCCAATAAGATAACAAAGGCTGTTTCCTCCACAGGTATGTGATAATTGTTCAAAGCTGTGTTTTCCCTAGACATCTCATGATAATTCTCTGCTGTTTTAATTGCTCTGAACTCAGAGGCTGTATTTACTACTAGACATCCTGACTGGGTTACTTAGGTGAAAATAGTCTCATTGGAATTGGACACTACTTTACATGCACTTTTCCTCGCTTTTGCCATGGGTTAACCCCGAAGATGTTCCTCTTTGTGTCAGTGATGGGCTTGACTCCCCAGGATTTTACATGTCCATTTGTTATGTGAGCTGTTGTCAGTTGCTGCTGGCTCTACCACATTAATAGACCATAAGAACAGCTGTCCTGGGTCAGACCAAAAATGCAACTCAGCCAGTGCCCCATCCCTGCAGCCAACACCAGATGTCTGGGATGGAAACTATAGGTCAGCGTTTGACAATAATGCAATTATTATAATACTGTGAGCACTCCTTTAGCATTCAGTGAGATGTGTGCAGGCATTTTCTGAGACACAAAATGTGTCTTTAGTAGTCTGGGATGGATTTTATTGCCAGTATTTTTCCAGTCCTTTTTTTTCAGTCCCTGTTAATATCCAGTGTGTCACACAGAAAGAAGTTGGATGAAGTTTGTTTTGAGGTGGGTCCTTGCTACCTTCATTTGCCATCACCTCATTGTTGAGCTGGAAGGGACAGTGATCACCTGCCCTGCTCTTCTCAGAGCTTTATTCTGACCCTCTCAGTTGTCCCTTCCTGAATAGGCTGAAGAGTCCCAATTTATTCAGTAATTTCTGATAGTGGAGCTGTTTCATACCTTCAGTCATCCCTGTCTCCCGCCCTGATTCTGCCATGTCCTGCAGGCAGCGAGGAGGATCACAACAGCACGCAGCATTCAGGGGTGGTGAACTGCTTTCTTAGTAATCCTTAACACTGGATATTTAATGGATTTACTATTTATTCCTTGCTGTTTTCTGTCTTTTCACCAGTTCATTATCCATGCAAGAAGCTTCTCTTATCCGATAAGAGCTAAGCTGCTCAGAGAGCTTGTGCTGATGCACCCCCTTGAAATAAAAGTAAACTACATCAACACTTGTCATCTCCTTGTCTGCATACATGTTGACCCCTTCACAATTCTCCACTACATTCCCTTTTCAAAAGTCATATTACCTTTTCCCCAATATATCATGTTCTTCCACGTGTTCAATAGTTCTGTCCTTTGCTAGAGGGATGCTCATTATAATTTTTACTGACCTGCTGGCATCACATTTACTAATCTGGAGTTCCCTGTAATTCCCGACTTGTTGTTTTCAATCCCTTTTTAAAAGTTGCGTCACAAAAGCTGCCTCCTTATTTTTGGGTACCCTTAAAGCTTTAAGTGAGAAACTTCAGCTCATGGTTAGAGCTCCAGTACTGTCACCTGTAAGTTCCCCTAGAATGGTTGGGTCAGTCTATAACCCCTTAAACCAATCCTTTTAAAGTTTGCAGTGTAAGAACCTCCCCAAACCTCTCTGCAGTGAGCACAGATCCTCCCAAAATCTTTTTTTTTTTTTTTTTCTACTGCCATGTGGGTTATTTCATTCTGCTTCTATACTTGCCTGCTTCCTCATCCACCAGTGATCTGGCTTCTGATATGTACCAAAAAGTCTTTATTGAATTTTCTGCCTCTTGCAACTTGCTCTTCAAATGCTTTTTCCTGCCTTTCGGTGTTTTTAGATTTTACCCACTGGAACTTAAAATCCATTCTTGTTTCCTCATTTGGACACGCATTTTCTGATTTTGAGGATGCTGTCTTACTTCTCATAATTTCTCTTGTCCAGCTGCTTGGCCTTCTAGACTTCTCTATTTCTCAAGTTGTTTTTTTTTTTTTTTTTTTTTTTTTTTTTTTAACATGGGCTTTAGATTTGTTCTGAGCTTCAAGTGTTGATATTTTTAAACAGTCTTTATGCCTCCTGCAAGTTTTAACTCTCTTGTTTCTGCCTCCTAGGACCTTCTGACTTCTTGCTAACAAGTTTCCTCATTTTTATAGTTCTCCTTTCAAAATTAAACATGACACTGAAGACTTAGCACAGAGCTGTAGCACTCCTTTCTGAAGAATTTTGGTCTTGTCTCACTTATATCTTACTGTAAGTTGAGAGTTTCTTGCCTTGGAGAGAGAAGGGGAATCCAGTTCTGCAAACCCTTTTGCTGATCATTTCTAGCACATCTCTCTAGTCTTGGTTTAAAAACTGTTCAGTATTTTCATGATAAAAATGACATGATAAAAATGATATTTGCATGTCATTTCATGACATGGGAGAGCAGTTTGCTACTTAACATCTTTAAAATGTGCTTTAATAGGGAGTAATGGAAAGAAATTATTTGGCACCTAGTGTAAAAAAAACAAACAAGAACAACTGCTTTCTCCTGTAATTTCTGCCCAAACAGCGGAGCTCAATTCTGCAGGAGGCTGTGAAATTCAAAGTGTAGATGGGCTGAAGAAGTTGAATTATACAGAGTAGTAGAGCATAGGTAGCTAATATGTGATGGGTCAATGCAACCATCACTTGAACAGAGATCGCTTTTCTGGATCACTGACTGCTGGAAGTTAGGGAGACAAACTTGGGGAAGTCTTATGCTGCATGAGCTCCATTTCTTACACTCTTTCTTTAACTATCTGTTAATGGCTATTACTAAAGAAAGAAGCTTGAACTAGGCAGACCTTGTTTCTTAACCCTTTTGAGGGGTTTTTGCCTTCTTCATGTCTTCCTTTAACCGGGCAAAAAGGATACTTTTCATGATCAAGTCACTTGAAATTACAATTCAGGATCCTCAACTCTCCATTTACTTGGAATGACTTCTCATTCACTTAGAAATGGAAACATTTTAATGGGGAAAGGGCTTTGTCTCAAAGAGGTCATAAAGTTTCTAATCAAATTAGGTTCTTATTTACAGCAGAAAGCAAAACTGTTTTCCCCAAGGAAGTATCATGCTTTTTCTGCTATTCTAACAGTTTCATATATATCCTTTCAACCTGCCATGTTTTAAAGGACTCAAAGCTTATTTATTCATATTTCATCTCCCATCTGATCATGGTGGGGACAGACACTGTCCCATTTTGATCTATTCCTAAAATGACCCCAGGGATCAACTTGTGCACTTGCTGGCAGGATTAGGTGTCCAGGCCTCCTTTCCCACCAAGCCCTTTCAATGACAGTAAACAGAAGCTCCCCTGGAGGCCAAAATGCTGGATTTTTTTTTCTAGCTCTTTTTTTTTTTAATTCAACTTTTAACTTGTTTTGAATACTGTGCAGCCCATCCCTTCTGTGGGCTGACGTACCAACCACAGCACATCCGCACCACATGCGACTTGTGGCTGCTTTTACCAGCTGCACCAGGTTCAGCTTAGCTCCTTGTCTCACCGCCCGTGGTGTGCTGCTTGCAGTATTTTTGGGAATTGGCTCCCAGATAATCTTTACAGCACACTGGGAGAGAGATTCCTGCAATCCCACAGTTCCTTGTCACTCTGCCAGTGCTCTCATGCAATCCTTTTGGGGGACTTTCATCTTCTGGGGCACAGGTCACCTGGGAGGATAATATGCCACTTCCTTTTTATTCATATTTAAAATTATGAAACAGCTTCCAACGAAACACAGAAATTATTAGTGTCAGGTTTTCAGAGCTGTGTTTCCCTTTCCCCACCATCATCCAGCTCATCATGTGTGTTTCGGTACTGCTCAGAGCTGCCGTCCGAGGGCTGAGCTGGGTTATCTGGACCTGTGTAACGGCTGAGGAGCACGGTGGTTGCGACTGCCGATGTGTGTGTAACATGTCAACCTGCGATGGAAATGAGTTCTTAGAAATTTCATTTTTAAAAATAGGTAGGGAGCGTGGCAGACATCTCCTAGGAAACTCCTCATTGTATTATGAGACTATAATGTGCTATGATTACATTTCAGATAAAGGGAATCGGAGTTGCTGTCAGGTTGTTTCTGCTGAAGTTTTCCAACACAGAAGGTCACCCATATGCAACAGTATACTCTCGTTGGCGTTTGTTAACTGGATGGGGCACTGAGACGGCTTCTTTTGTGCCATTGCTCACTGGAGAATGGGAGGTGAAAACAGAAGCATGTGTAGCCCTGCATTGGCAAGTGGTTGTGCTGTGTGCAGAAGCCACAGGCAGTCAGGGTCTATCACAGCTTTGGCAAGTCAAATGAAAGTCAGTAGCCACAGCTTGCACTGGCAGAGCCAGAGGTCTTCAATCTTCATCTCCTTACCAGCAGGATTGGCAAAGAGATCAATGATCGTTTTCTGTGAAGACTAAACTGGTTGCTGTTGAGCCAGGAATCTAAAGCTTTTATGGGTGATACAAGAGATCTCAATGCCTGATGGCTTCCATGGACCAGACTCACCTCTCTGGGTGGGGAGATCTGTCCTCCTTTCAGATGAAATGCGGGAAACACCGGCACCTTTTTTGTGCTGTGATTCTCTAATAGATTCAGCTGTTTTGGTGCAGGTCTGCATGCTGGATGGACTTCTTCCCTCCTGACACTGTCTTCTAACATCATATGGGCAAGGCAGCAGAAGGCAGGAACGGCTCCTGTCCTCAGGCAAATTTCTGCATGTGTCACTGGCCTTCTCTGCTTATAAAAGCATAAGATAAACCCAGAGGACCACTTTTGCCAGGCCCCATATGCTCTCTGCTTCATCTGGATTGGTGCTTGGGCTGGACATGGTTTGGACGGAAGCTGGTGCAAGCTTCTTATTGCTTAGGTCACCTGGGGAATTTCCTTTTGGTCAATCCCAGTATAACCCCTTCACATCAAAAATATTCCTTCAGAGCAGTGCGGAGGCACATGATAATAGGTTTAGGGAAGGAAAGTTGCGCTGGTGCTGCATCTATTTTGTGAGTAACTTCAGTAGTCTCAACACAGCACCTTAAACATGGAGCTGTGGGGAAATTCCTTGTCAACTGAAGCTGATAGGAGAACCCTTTTTGCACTGAGGTTTGAATGAGAACAGGACTGAGACTTGCACACATGTAAAGTGTGTGGTAATTCTTTTAGCAGAAGTATCTGTGAGTTTCAGAAGTGCCTGCTAACTTCTATATACAGTTGCACTGAAATATTCTTTGCCAAAATGTTTGTTTTCAAGCTTGCTGGTTACTAGGCAAACTAGTTAGCTAAGATTTCTTAACATACCTCAGCTCAGACAAGAAACGACATGTGGATACATGAGTCAAGAGGCTGGGGAGAAGGAAAGCAAACATTCTTATTGTGTTTTAAGAGGTGGCCATTGAAAGTAGGGCTTAACATGGAGCTCTGGATATCTTGCAGTGGATTTTCCTAGGAGAGCTCAATTCTGAGCTACAAAACAATTTCTATTCCATTGTACTGAATTGTATCTCCCCCAACCACTTTTTTTTTTTTTTTTTTTTTTTTTTTTTTTTTTTACTGTAAGCTACTATTTGGCGTGGGCAAGGATACAAAATACATGTCATTTTTAGTCCAAATATTTAAAACAGATATGCAAGACCGGCTGGATGGGTAACAACGGGATGAGAACAAGCCAATTAAAGTTTCATAGAGGCACAGAAGGGCTCTTACACAATGGGAATTGTTCATCTGCGCTTGTGACAGCTCTGAACCCTGTGGCCTCTTCTTTCAGTTGCAGCTCATCACGCTCATGAGGAGCCCTTCGTGACTGGGGGCAGTCGATTGGGCCTACGCGATTGATCTGGAAGAGGCAGATCCTAGGAGATGTGCCTTGGTTACATGATCTGATTAACTAATCTAAATTTGTCCTTGAAATAGGCAGGAACTGTGCTGTGATCATGGGAGATGAGATTTGCCTGCCTTAGCCTTCAAAGTGTCCATCCACCCTATAGATGTTTTCAGTTGATCTCTCCCCTGGGGCTCCCTTTCTCTCAATGAAGATCAAGAGATATGTTTAGGGTGTGTGTTATCTGACCACTATTAGTTACTCCAGGACAAGCTGATGGCACTGCTTTATTGGCCATCTCTTGTCTGTAAATGTGAGGCATGGGGAAATAGCTCAGATGTCAATAACATCCATGTAAATGCGCTCAGAGGAGTTTCAATCTAGGTGGTCAAGCTCTGCTTTCTCTTGGAGCAAGACCAGAACCTGAGACTGAAAGTTGTCTCAGCTCATTGCAGCTGCCTGGCGGGCATCTTGGTGCTAGATTCTGGGCATCTCAGATGATCTGTTTGACCAGAGCTAGGTGGCAAATGGAATGTGGGATTTTTGGTGGAAGGGTTTTAAGGATTTGTACAGTGTCATGCCATGCTTCACTCAATATGTTTTAGGATGGGATGTAATTGTCTGTTGGAGACGCTTCTCTGCAGAGTACAAAAGGAGTGTGCACTTTTAGATTATGCAAAGTTCTTGACTTAAAGAATTGTTACGTAAGAAGAATCGGTCCACATGGTTCCTGTTCCTTGGGTCCCTCATCTGTAGAATGGGTCATACAGTTCCTGAAAGACAAGGTCAGCATTTGAAAATCACAGGTCAAGTAATGCAATCATTTGCTTTTTATTATTGAGGATGAGCACCAGAACAGACACTTAGGCTCATTTCATAAAGAGATAGATGCCAACTGAAGACGAGGTGGCATCTTTTGCAACTTGGATTTGAAGGTCCAGGCACCTTTAGGCAAAACTCCTCGATTAATTGGAGTTTCCTGTGGTTTAGACCCAACTGCAAAGTTACTTGCTCTTTAGGCAGTTGCTAGTTGCATCTTGACTAGATGCAAGTTGCATCTTGACTAGAAATATTCACTTTAGAAGGAACAATGGAAACTGTTGAAAGCAAAACTAGTGTCTGCACTTTCTTTGCTTTGCTTTAAAAGTTGCAGCGTCATCCAGTTGTTCCTAAATTGATCCAGCCTCTTTGGAGAGTGCCAGATCATTTCTTATGTTTCCATGTGGAGGAAGAGGAAGAAACATGCTTTTTCAAATTGGTGTAATCTGCTTTATAAGACCAGATAAGATCTCCATAAATCAGATGTGTTGTAGTAGACCCTGCATATATCAGTGTCAGAACAGGGAATGCTTTGAAAAACATTATGGAGATTACTTAGTCCTCAAGAAAGGTTTGAGGTCATTATTAGAAAAAGAAAGGTTATTTCCTCGTGAGAATGCTGGCATCAGATAAACCCTGGGAGACAAGGAGCTCCTTTTGTCTTATAAGATGAAAGTGGAAAAAAGGTACTTAAATATTCACTTTGGAAAGCCAGGGATCATGAGTGGAGAAAATAAACTGCTTAACAGCCCTTTTGTGAAAGGTGTAATGGCAGGAAAAGCTCAATACAGAAAGCTGTATGTTTTGCTTTTGATTCTGGATAGCTTTACTGTGATTGCCACAGAGGATGTAAAGTGTAATAGGCCTTTAAAGACAACACTTCCCTTTCTAATAGGGGTCAGGATTAATCAGAAAGGAGCAAACAGTTCAGGAAAGAACAGCACTGTAATAACAAACATGACTGGGGATCTGTGCTGGGCCAGTTTCCCTTTTTAGCATCCATGCATCACTGTCTCAGAACAGACTGCATAGCATCCTATTGAATTAGCATACACCAGGCAGCTAAAACAAATTAGTTCATCTCAGAAAAGGAAGAGTTTCTGCAGAAACTTTTCTTTTTGGCTTAATTTTTGAGCTTTATGTGGTTTACTCACTTTTGATCCTAAGTTTGATGGCACCAAAGCCTGTACGCCTTGCTCTGCTCTGCACGTAACAGCTTTATTTGCCCAGGAGTCTCCTCAGCCATGTGCTTTGCTGCCTTCACCCTGCTGGTATATGAGCTGGAGTGCCCCAAGCATTGGTGGATTTCTCATCCACGTGGAGGGAAACTGTGCCAGCAGTGCTCTGACCTCCTGCCTGCGCTTCAACGCGGGGCTTGGACTCGGTGTTTCCCTGCTGGGCCTCAAAGCGGCAGCCCTGGAGCTGGGCCGGCACGGTGGCGGTGGCAGACCAGGAGCAGAAGTGCTCTGGGTGCGAGGTGAGCAGTGCAGCACCTTTGCTGACGCCTCACAACATCATGTCTGAAGGAAGGGAAGGGGACTTCTCAGTAGCACAGAGCACTGGTGGTGTGTGCCATGGCCTGCTGTGAACTCAAAATTCATCCTGGAGCAAAAAATTAATCGCTACAGAGTAGTTCAGTTTCTCACTACAGAATAGTTTAAATGGTTTCCAGCAATTTTTCCATGGGTGACCATTAAGGAGATGGTGAAAGCGATCTAGGGGAAGAGGTGGGGGTGTGAAGGAAACTTCCTTGACTATATTGTCATAATTCCATGCTTTATCACGTGCAACTTTAACTTGGTGTTTGCTGGCTTCACAGAAGTCTTTCTCCTGTAAGTAGCTTTCCTTTAAGTAGCTAAAGGGGATTTTCAATCTTAATTCTAGTTAATTTTTTTCTCTGAGAGTATAAAGTATTGAAGAGCTAAACCAAGAAGCAATGATAAGCCTCCAATTGCCATTAAAATTCTTGCATCTGACTGGTGACAAAAACTGTCAAAACACTAAGCTGTTGTAATTGTAGATAATAGTACCCAAGAAAGTGAAAGTTAGATCCAAACAAATCCAGACACTTTTGGTGACTGCATAAGACGAAAGCTTCGTGCTGTTTGTTCCATCACTGTGAGTTGCCCTGTAATGGGGGGGAGAAAACCAAACTGGTGTATAAGGAGGGGAAACAAGAATCTCTACCTGGAGCATGATACTGTCATGTGTCTCTGTTATGGTTGTGGCTATGAGTCCCAGCAGAGATCTGTGGGTTGGTGAGGTTCCTCTCCCGAAAGCTGTAGTAGACGGGCAACAGTAAGGTGGTGGGAGGGATGAAGCCTTGAGCTAAGGGATGCACTGCCCATCCCCATGCATGGCGATTCCCTGGCTCCTCTTGGCTTGTGGGTAAGGGACTGCCTATCTGGGGAGAAATGTGTAACCCCAATGGTCTTAAAGTGCCTTCTAGCTTGGACAAAATGCTGAGGGTATTGACACGGGGCAATGGTCTGGGGAGCAGAGAGACATGTCAGTGGTGCAGAAAGCTGCTCCTTGCTACAGGAACGTGCAGCAAACAGTATTTTTGCCCCTTGCCATTGTTATTTGTATCCATCGGGCAACATCAACAGCATTTTTGGTGCAGTTGGAAGTACCGTTCATCATCTGGAATGTGTAATAGCAGCTCCAGCCCTGGGTATCAAGCACCTCATGGGGATGGGGGTCATCGTTGCGGGTGCAGGTCAGGATCAGCCCCAGGGAGGTGAACCAGGGTCAGACACAGCCCAGGATGGCCAGCTGAGTTGCAGCTGAGATTCACCTGGCCCCAAGGTAGAAAAGAGCATTTTTAGTTTTGGCTGGGTGATTTGGTGGAAGTTAAATGAACAGTGAGGCTAAAAATACCAGCGCTAACACAGTGTTAATCCTGGTCCTCCTGTGCTTGCAGAGGCGGAGGAAGCATTGCCATAGAAGGGGCTGCAGGACTGGGACGGTGTGTTTGATGAATGAAAATAGCTAGAAAAAGCATTTGTCCTCTAAAGAATAGTTGGAGTCAAATAGACCATTGTGTGTGTTTCTTTTCTCAGAAATTTATATTAAGCTCTTGAGAATGTGTAGGGATATTTGACTTCTGTACCACACATAACACAGTCCCAAGAATCTCCTCCCCTGCTCCTCTGAGTAAAAACACCCTCCACACTTTGGTTTTGTTACCTTTGCATTGACATCACTGGGCTGTTGAAAATTTCATTGTAAATTCATTTTCATGCAGATCTTAGGACATTCACAGACGTGACTTTGGAGAGAAAAACTTTATTTCCAGCCTTAGTTCGGGTTTATGTCGGGAAAGGTCTGGAATTTGGGAGAGTGAGGAATTGTACGGAAATGACGGAGTAGAAAAATTAATGAAAAAAATAAGGTGACTTGTGCAGAAAAATTGCTTAGTAGAAAACTATTCTGCAGGATCAGAATCTCCTTGGTATGTGTTGATTATACAGAGCCTGAGCTCATCCCACAGTTAACTCCTTGAGAGCCATGAGAAAAGCTCTAAAAGTGCCAGAGGAGACTTTTTCTTGCATACCTGCCTCTGTCTGTAGTGCAGTTCAAAGCTGCCTTTCTTTGGGGAGTTGAGGAGCAGAATTTGTGTGTGGTTACCAAAGCCACGCTACGGAAATGGCTTCTTGGGTTTGGTTGGTCCCCCATCTCGGAGTGATTTTCACCATGAACGTGGTATATTTTTCAAACCATAAGTGTTCACTAATTTTTTCCATGGTTTGGCTGGGGCAAAGTACACACAGAAGGCCAACTGTACCATAATTAAGATCATTAGCTATACACAGCCTGAAGATGTTAAATCTGTTTCCTGACTATGTCTGTTGATTTAGTATGACAGAGCACCTGCTAATGTAGTGGAAAACTGCTCAACATGGAGGTCTCTGTAAATGGAAAAATTAAGTTTTATCCCTCCATCAACTCTTCATCTTCATTGTGTCAGTGCTTTTGTGACAGCAATTTTTTTTATATGAATGAGAGCAGATTTGCTGTCACAGTATATGTTGTTCATTGTATTTCAGAAATTAAGTGTTCACATTAAATTATAGTTCAAACAGATGAAGAAAAGTTATTTGGCCTTTATTTTACTTTGATCTGCAGAATAACCTAGTCTTGCAGCCTTTGTGTTTGGATGTGAATGCCATTCATTTTCCAATGATAATCGCAAAATCCTAATTTGTAAATCTGAATTAAAGAAAATAACTGAATAAAAAAGAATTTAAGCAAATTAAAGCTATAAAAGAGTGACATCTCAGAGGATGCTGCTTAGTTTAAACATATGCAAAGGGGTGAGGAGTCAGAAGGTCTCAGCCACCTTCCGGAATTTGCCATTATCTCAATGTCACATGTCCAGTCATTTAACCTTTTTTCTTTTACACAGTTCCTAATTCATATAAAAATGATCTAGATCATAAAATTATTCCACACTTTTAATTAGAAGTTTAAAAAGAGCTGATCCTCTAGGGTAAATGATAATATGGTCAAAACTTTCAGAAATAGGTTCAGTTGCCACACGCCTATTTTGGCAGCTAACTAGGTGGTTTAATTTTGCAGAAGTTTCTTGCTCACCCATTTCCACTGCTGTCCTAGTTCCTCAAAACTGTGATATTTTTCTTGTTCGTTTAGTATAATCTCCAGGCAGGACCAGCAAAGCTCCTGAGGGGTTTTGAAGCCCCTGATTCAGAGAGGCAAAGGCTGGGTCCCCAAACACATTGGAAAGGTTGCCATTAGCTATTTCCCAACTGCGGGGAATAGGACATCCCAACCATTGCAGATACCTTTGAAATTATAACTTTTAATTAATTAACCTCTTCTCCCTGCTTTTTAAAAAAATCTGTATTGCAGTGTGAAAACATTTTTTGGACCATATTTTTTTTGGGGGTGTAGGGGGACAGAGAGAGGGGAGGGTGAATAAAAGTCTCTCAGATATTTTAACAGAGTAAACACCTTGTTCAGGATTTCACAGAATTAAACAAAAAATCATTATTTGCTGCTATCCTTCCCAGAAATTGCGTTTTTCCATGCATGAAATTTCAGATAAAAACTCATAATTCAAAATACAAGATACACCAAATGGTTTCTGAATCTCTTTCTGGCTCAGTGCTGATGTAACACTACTTGATGATGGTTAATAGAAGCCACATCCTTTTTACAAGATTCCTGTCACTGATGGTGTACAGTGCACCATTTTCTAAACCCGAACATTTTGAGAGAACTTTGGACACAATTAACTTTTAACCCTCAATAAAAAAAAAAATGCAGATAAATTGCTGCCTTCATTAATGTCTTGATTTTAAAGGGCACATTAATTCTCTGAGGGAAAAATCTTTAGCAAGCCTGCAATGTTGATAGTTCTGGGGATCTTTTTCTTTTTTGAGGAGGTGGAGAATTTGCTGTAGGATATTTTACTGTTAGCAAGAAAACGAGCAGCCATGTCTTTCTGACTTTCTCTCTGGTATTTACCTATTCATGCATAAGTCAAGAGAGGTTTAGTGGGGGCTGGACTGGATCATTAACTGTGGGTGAATTCAGCTGTGTATTTAAAATTAAGATAATTATTTGTCCATCTATACATTATTATTTCTGACTCTTCCTTGACTCCAGCATACTCCAGGAGTGTCTTTGCTGCCTTTTGCTTGCTGATGCTTTCTGTTACCCTTTTTCTTCTTGTCCTATACCTTTCTTTCTTTCCTCTCTATCTGCATTTACCTCTCTGATCCCTATCTGCATTTCTTCCCTCCCTTCTCTTTCCTTCCAGCACTTCTCTTCTCTTTCTTTTGTCTGTTGCCTTGTTGCTTTTTTTTTTTTCCCTCTTGCTCTGAGACCACAGGAGCTGTGCAGCAGGAGCACTTCTAGTGCAGCAGGATTGCACAGACCATCAGTGCCAAGGGTTGGCATTTGCCTGAATGCTTTAACTGAGGTTCAGCTCATTTCATGCTTTAGTAAGAAAGGCTGTTAAGGAGATACGGAATTGTTTGTATCTCAGAGTTCTCCCCAAAATTGCATTTAAATTCACAGAGGCTGCTCCAACCCCATGGCTGACCTGGTATGTGGAAAAAGAAATCCAGCAAAATGGTGAATCCAACTGCAATAGAGGCATTTCCCAAAGCTGGACTTATTATATAGAGGGATATAAAGGGATTTAATTTATTTTGCTGTCTTAGAGCAGCAATGAAATCCAGATCAGAATGGAAGCTCTGTGTTTTACAGTATTGTAAACATTCAGAGAGCTGTGTGAGCAGTAAACGACCAGTATGGCTATGCTGCTTTTAACTGCATTTAACTACAACCAAAAAGATTGTTCAAGACACAGCTAGAGTGAAGTGGTGAAAGCTTAAGCAGATAGGACTTAAGGGGTTCATGAATTATAGCTGGGAGTTGCCCTGTGAGTTTCTGAGCACCCGGACCTGCAGCTGAAGCTGATAAGCACTGAGAGGTCTTAGGCCTTCCCAGTAAAAGGATTTTGTTGCAATTCCAGTCTGGCTGTCCCAAGCATGAAGGTTAGGGGGAAAGGACCACTTGGTGAATCAAATAGTTAGGACTGTTGGTGACAGGAAAGAAAAGGATAGGTCTTTAAAAATACATTGGGTGGCTCAATTTTTTTTTTATTGCTCCAGCCATTGAGACCAATTTCATAGACTCTAAACTGGAGTCCGTGACGCTGTGACATGCCGTGGCAGATTATACACAACACAGAAAACAAAGTCGTTCCTGTACTTAGCGTGGTATAAATGAGTCTGGACCTTTCTTGTCCTTAATGCTGAAAATTATGCAAAGCATTCTTTGTTCAGAGAGTCACTGCCACATGGAGACAAACTGTCAGTTTGCAAAAGTCTCTTAATCCATTCCTAAACTTCCTGTCTTGTTTCCCTGTTGCTGATAACGACCAAAGCATTTCTGTGTAAACAGGCACTTTCTTTCCAAAGCAGCACCCTCTTCCTTCTGCTTGCTTCACTTACCCACTGGCTCAATGATTCATTCAGTCCTTTCACAACTTGGGAACTGGTGGTGAGGTCACAGGCTCTTGATCATGTCATCGTGCATGACTTAAAAAGGAAGAGCCATGAGAGGAAACGGTTCTGTTGACCTGCAAACATCTAGATAAGCAGCGATTGTGGGCAACGAAAGTCAGGGAAAGTTCATGGCAGCCAAATGAGGCTGTGATCAAATATTAACTTTTTAGGAGCGGGCTGGAGTGTGGTTGGGTTTGCTCAGCCTGCTCCAGAGCTGTCTTTTCAGAGAGCTACGTAGAAGAACAGAATAACCTAGTGATGGATAACAGGATAACCTGGTGTTCTGCCTCTTTCAGTATTGTATAAATAAATTATGATCCTTTGGCTGGTGGACTTTGAATTGGGATTTGGTTAGACAAGTGCTTGGCTCTGGTGTCTCTTGGGCAAGGCAGGTGCTTTGAGAGGAGATTTTGGTGAACAGGAGCAGGGATTTGCTGTTCCTCAGCAGGCCAATGTTCTGTCATGCCCAGTACCTTGCAGCTAAACCAGCAATAAGCTGAACCTGATAAACAAGGAACATCGGAATGGCCCCAGTGTGCCAGAGTGAAGGTCCATCCAGCAGTGTCTGAAGGATGCTCAAATTCTCAGAAAGCAGTATGAGAACAGCAAAAGCACATAGAGCCCTGCCTGTAACATTTTCCTGGCCTCTTCTCAGTCAGGTTCAGATGCTTTGGAGGAAGATATGAGAGTGCAAGAAATAATACTGTTATGGAATAACTTAATGAAGGAGAGGCACTGCCCACTCTTGGCAATTAGTGACTGGCTGCTGTGATGATGTTTCTGTATCCTTTATTTGTGTAATCCTCTCTGGGGTAACTGCAGGGAGGCTGCTATTAAGGCAGACATTTGGACTTGTGATTTAATCCGATTGTTTGGCTTTAGAGATTACACATGGCAGTTTTTTTTTGTGGAATAACTCTGTGTACAGAGAGAAATTCTGACGCTGCCTCCCCGTCTGAGTCAGGGTTGAGCGAAGGGTGAAGAGATGCTCTGGGCTGCCAGGGAGGACCAGAGCGGAGGCCCTGACCTCTTGTGGTCACTGAGAGCACGTTTGGCACTAGTGGGACATTTGCTTCCAGGGACTTCATGGTGCTGTGTGAGTTAAACCTCCAAAAACTTCAGAAAGGGGAAAAGTACATCATTCATCATACATCAAATCAGCAGCTGGGCTGCTGTCCATGCCCCTGTGTGGGGAAATGGTGCTTTCTGATTTTCGACCTTTGTTCAAACCTCTGCTGGACTATAGTTCTTTATTAATATTGTTGAATGTGAATGTCTGCACACATCTGTAAAAGCAGTGAAAGATTCTCATAATGCCATGGCTGTGATTAACAAGAGCAGCTATCAAAATCCACCAGAAGAACTAGATTCAGTTGCTGTATTTCACTTAACAGCTTCCAAAGAAATGACACGGCGTAAAAACTCGGCTTTTCTTTTCTTCCTTCAGGGGTGCGTTCTCCGAAGTTGTTTTGGCTGAAGAGAGAGCTAGTGGGAAACTATTTGCAGTCAAGTGCATTCCCAAGAAGGCACTGAAGGGGAAGGAAAGCAGCATAGAGAATGAAATTGCAGTCCTGAGAAAGTAAGTATCAGACCTTCATTTCTGCTTCTTTGCTTTGATTAGACTCTTGCATTTAAGGAACAGGAACGGTGATTGACAAGTGTGACTGACAGGTTGTTCAGCCTGTCACAGGCAGACAAGATCACCTGAGTTTAAACGATGCTGAAAATGTTTTTGAGAAATGTACTGGTTTTCTTTTGTATTAGTCCAGCTGGATGACTGTGAAATGGCAAAGAAGAGGAGTTAGGCTGGAGTGAAATCAGCAGTCGGGTCACCACCTTTGAGGAGAGCAAGAGCGGGGTTGTTATTTCCAGGTGCTTAAAGTAGTGTATACACTGATTGTTGCAAAAGTAATTAGGCACAGTAGATTGCTACAGGTGCTAGATTGCTGTAGGTGATGGTGGTGGCCTGTAGCATGGAGGGGTACCTCTGTCACTTCTGTTCTATCAGAGTTGTCCATGGAGTGCAATTTTTTCCTAGTAATGGTTGTAAGACATAAATAAGCAGCTCATGACTGCTGTGAATTCAGAGCAGTCATTAGAGTCTTGATCCATACCTCTTCCTCATCTTATGCCCTGAAGGTAGGATTCATCTAGGCTGACTTGAGACACTTGGATCTGAACTTGTCACCCTTGACTTTCTTTCTAGTTAATGGAAGGAGATCGGTAACTTTAAGATTGGTCCATATAACCTGTTTTAGACTTCTGAAAGCACCTTTTCTTCTCATTGAATTCAAAGTAGTACAATTATAGGGAAGTCTACACTGGACTGGGGCAGCCTCATTCCTGCTGCACTGCTGTCTCTAGTGGGACTTCTTGCCCCAGCTCTTGGTCAAGTAGAAGCTGATAGCTCATCATCTGAGTACTATGAGACAAAACTGACCCTAAATCTGTAACTAGATACTTCTGCACTAAATGCTCGGACATCCTACGCCAAAGGAGCAGGTTCCAGGGCAAACTCAGCCATCTCAGTAGTTAGAGGGGATCCTTTTCAGTGGAGAGAAGCAAGTGGAGCTCCAAAGAGCTACAAGGATTTGTTGCGGTTGCTTTCCCATTGCTGGACCCACACAATGTATACCTAGTGATAAATGCAGCACGTTGGCTTGCTGCATGGTGGTACTGAGAACCTACCATAAAGCTAAAACCATCGCCATCTCCATGACCAGGTAATAATGGCCAATACCAGGCAGCTTGAAACAGTCTTTGTCTCTATGGGTCTGTTCCCTGATACTCATATGTTGGTATAAGACCGGAGGAGGCAGCACCCAGACTGGGCTATTTGCACTGCAATGGCAGGGGAGGGAGTGGGCAGAAAATTCCTTAATTCCATACAATTAGATCTACTTGGTCTCTTGTCCTGTGCACGCTAGGACCATGAGATTTTTCCTTTTTTATCTCCTGATGTCGTCTACTTAGCTGTTGCTAATACAAACTTCGCGTGTCATTGTATTTATTCTGAAAATAGACATCTTTGCTAGTAGACACAGTATTGAATTTGTATGCACCACCAAGGAAATGCTTAGAAAATAGCAAACTGTTTCTGCCTATGGTTGAGGAGAGAGGATATCAATCTGTTTCTCTCTTCAATAAATCATCTGCTTCAAAATCTGTCAATAGAAATATATTTCAGAGGGGCAGAGTGAGTCCTGAGCAGCTGTTGCTAAGCTCCAAAGGTTTTTAAGTGTCTTGCTTTTGTTTCTGATAGCTTCATAGTGTGTAGGGATGGCTAGTGTGTGTGTTGCCTAATTAGTGTGTAGGATGCCAGAGCCCCAAGCTGCCCCGGGTGGCTGCGAGGAGCCACAGCCATAACACGCCATGCACTGAACCGGCCACTTCTGCAGAGGTTGTGTGCAGAGGATGCCTGGCAGGAGGGATTTGTCCCTCTTCCCTGAGAGGAGTGCACAGAGCCAGAGAGGATGGATGCAAAGCAAATATAAATATGCACGTGTGCTGATCCCATTCTCTCTTTCTGTTTTTGCATCATGCCTTTGGGGGGTGCTTAAACTCTGGTGGGATTAAAGTCCCAAATGGCAACCTGCGAAGCTGAAATGCAAGCGAACCCCTAGTGTCCTCTCCGAGGTTGTCTGTCAGACAGGTATCTACCAGGGAGCCATGAATATACTCACTGCAGCCTCTGCCAGCTCTCAGAGCTGCTCGTGCTCCTGTGTGTGTGGTGAGTAGATTTTTGGGGACAGTCAGAGATGGTGGTGACCATGTCCAGAACTGGTACACACAAGCATCACTTTGTACCCTTTGTGCCCTCTGGAGGAGGTTCGTCCTCCTGTCAGTACTGCCAAATCACGCAGATCTGGCAGAATCAAGATGGAGAAGGGCTTGGATGATTCTGTCTGTTGAAGCTGTATTTTAAATAATGTCTTTTAAATTCAGGATTGAAAGTCTGTGCATGGAGTACTATAGGAAACAGAACCCGGTGGTGAAAGCATGAATCTAATGACGAAAACCCTTGGCTTGCCTCTCATTTCTGCTGCTGGCTTCCAGCATGACCTGAAGTGTCTTCTGTCTTAAATATTTATTGTCTGTGAAACAGCCAAAAGCCTTTGAATAAAAAGTTTTACCTGCAGGACCTTTTGCTGTCCTTTCTCATGTCAGCAGATGCAGGAGAGTGGGTCCAAGCGGGGAAGTTTCTGGTTTGAACTTTTACTGCAAAACCATTGCAGTGTTCTGTCCATCCTTCTGTGTGCCTCAACTAAAAATCCATTGAAAGTATTAACCAAATATTCCGTGTTGGGGAAGGTTGGTGGTCCCCATGCAAAGTTCATGGAAGGTAGGAGATTTTATCTTTTGGATGCTCTCTGTCTGTGGGCTTGGCCGCTGTTGCTGCCAAAACAAAATGACACATTTTAAAAGCGATGTTCTGCTAACAGAGGAGCTGCCAGCCAACTGATCTGCATGTTTGTGTGAGTGCCAGAGTGAATCATGCACACTCCAACATTTTATTTTTCCAGCCATGGCCAACAAATCTGTTCTTAAAAAAGAAAAAAGACGGAAGAGCCGTTAAGTCAATATTTACGCCTAGCAACCTTAACAGGGTTCTTCCAATATGGACTCTCTTGTTTCCCGTGGAAATCCATGGCAACATTCCCTGAAGACTCAGATGGGTGGGGACGCAGTGGGAAGGAGCTCACTGTTGAAGGCAGTGCTGGCATAGATGTCTGCAGCTAATCCGGGAGCCCCAGCCTGACAAATTCTTTCAGCCCCATCTCAGCAAAGCATTTAAGCATGTGCCCAGTTTTAGGCGATAATTCATCCCTGTGAAATCAGTGGGTAGTTTGAGCTCAGCTTGATGAACTCAGGCCTACAGGGATGCTTCACAGCAGGGGGAACATCCCGCTGGGCACCTCTGTTCAGTTCTGCATCAGGAAGGGAGTTTTCTTAAGGTCTTCTGTCAGTGCCCAGGTGATGCGCTGGTGCACAAGGATTGCTGGTGCTCGTAGCTGTATGCTGGCTGCGTGTAGCTGGACAATGTGCAAAAGGTTGCATCTCAGCACAAAATCAGGTGAGAAGCTTTGGCTGCTCCAGGTTTATTTCTTTTGCAGTGGAAAAGGTGCTATTTTTTTAGAATCTGTTTGAGGAAGGAAACTGGATCTCCAAGGTAGGACTGTCACAGCTCTGTGAACTGGCTGGCTGTAACCCAGCACACCGGGTTACACAAACTTTTTCTGATCTGAGATGTGGAGATTTTCATAACCTGCTCGGAAAGCAACCCATTTCTGTTTTTTAAGCAGGAAGGTAAATGCAATCCCTTTCATTGTTTGCTGTAGAATAGTGGAAATTTCTTCCCTGTATGGTAATTGTGCAGGTGTGAACACGCTGAAAGATGAATCGGCTGTTAGACGGGTTCCTGAAGGCAGTAGGTGGTGTGAAGAGCTGGACTGCAGTGAAGCACCAGTTTGAGGCTCTAGTTAAGCAGAAGAAAAACAACCTTGTAAGAGTCAGACAGAGAAAAATATGTCTGATATATGTTTTTTTTTTTTTCTTGGCTACCCCACTGTTTATCACAAAGAAACTTTCTAGCTGGCGGTACGCTGCCTGGGTAATACCTGCGCAATCAGACAGGATCGGTGCTGAGTCAGAGGAAGGCAAGGGGAGGAATCAATGTACCCAGGTATATTGATTATAGTAGCCATGTGCACAAATTAGTCTTGTTAAACAAATGCTGTTTCGCTAGCAAATCAGACTCTGCTTTAGCTAGGTTCTGCTGAACAGGGATCTTAAAAGTCTTTTATAAACTATTTAGGCATCTCCCACTCTCATCGCCTGCTCTTTACTCTCCTAGATCCTCTGGGAGAGGCACCATAAAGTCCCATATTACAAATCCAAGCCATGCCTAATTGCAGACTGAAGCCATTTTTTTCCTGTTAAACAGCATGATCAAACTGTTTCTAGCAGGTGAGCTGTATTTCTGCCTGTGCTTTCCATTCCCATTTCCTTGGAAGACGTGCTGGGTGTTCAGGCAGTGATTCATGCCCAGACGGCTGCTTCTCTCCTTATATGCCTGCACCTACAGCCAGGAGCTGCTGCTATAATAAGGAGGGAGAGAGTCAGGGAGGCAGCCTCCTGCAAAGTCTGGGAGGCTGGGGCTGTACCCTTCTCCAAACTCTAAAAAATCTGTGATGAAATGTTTTCATTGGGTAGGTGGAAACATGGGCGTGCTTGGTAGCACCATTCCTGACATTAAAGGGGACACCTTTGATAAAGAATATGGAAATACTACCCCTTCTCAAGATTTATCTGAAGACTAAAAGGATAATTTTAGAAGTCACACTGTTTTGCCCCTTTTTGGTAGCCCATTGACAAACTCTCCCTTAAACCTCTCTTTCCCCAACTTTTACTTCTGCAAGGGCTTATCTCTCCCAGGCTAACCCCATAGCCTCCAGGAGCCGAATCCACATTTAGTTAAGAAACCCATTAGTTACCTCTTATTAAACTCTTCTGTGCAATTTAACTCTGAATACAGGGCTACATTAATTCTGAATAAAATCGATCATGCAGAAATTTAATGTACCTTAACACAAATTTGGGCATTTAATTAATTCAGATGAATGTTTCTGAGTGACTTTGTGGGACAGATCCTCCTATTCAAGCCATGGATGTTTCTGAGTCAAAAAATAAAGTCTTCGCAGGCCTGGATAGTCCCATACTCTAGTTTCCCAGTCCGGTGGCTCTGCTGGTGCCCACCAATGCTCTCCTATAGCAATTATTTTTCTGTGAGAGGTCACCCAGCTGGAGTATGGGGCCAGCTAAGTTGAAGAGGAGACACTCAGATCCTGTGTTGATGAGCGTTAGCATAAAGACAATGGTAATTAGGTTATGTAGCTGGTGTGTAAAAAAGCAACTGTGGGACTGAGGTTTAAGGAGTAATGACTAATTACTTCTTGATGTCCCAGCAGTAAGAGCTCTTTTCTTTTGAAGAAATGAATGGGATGGAAAGGAAAGGAAAGGAAAGGAAATAATAATAATAATAATAATAAACACTTGGCACCTTTCTGTCAGGTAACATTACTTCTCTGAAACTTTGCTTACCCTATAGACGAAACAGGCTTGCTGCCTTTTTTCCCCTGTTTTTTTTTTCCTGCCCTGTAAATAATGGTGAGAGGATAGGCTGCCTCAGCAAGAACTGAAGAGACAGCTGGTTGTTATATTAAGTAATCACTTTCAGAGAAAGCTTTTATGTAGATTTACTTGTTAAAACCTGGCTTGCTCATGCCATTGCAGTTGTGCTGGGGTGACAGAAAGCTGGCTCTGCCCTTCCCATGCGGCCATGCTCCGAGCCCTGCCAACTGCAAATCCAGGGCATCCCAAAAGCTGCATCCTCAGCAGTACCCTGAGGATGGATCAGGGTGCCCAGGTGTGCGGCTGCTGGGCAGGGAAGTGACACTGGATGGTGTCATTAATGACGTTGATGTCAATGGTCAAAGAGTAGGGCTCCTCCAAGAATATATTTGTTGGCATCGCATGTGGGTGGACTTCATCATTGCCCTCGGAGCCACAGTTACTGCTGGGCACTACTGCAGGCGTGACCCCTAGAGAGGCAGGTTAGGCGTGGAAAGGAGCCAGGATCTACAACACTGCAGGGTAGGGGGCCATTTGGGCATGCCTTGAGGCTGACATCAGCTTTAAACCATGAGATCATCTCCCAAATCAAGGAAATGCAAACAGCATGAATTGCCCTTCTCGGATGTCAGGCAAAAGTGATTCTGACCCTATATATATAGGTATGGCACAGGACAGCTCTGCCTTGGCAGTACTAGGTGACTTCTTGTTAAGCTGCTTATTTTGCTGGAAAGAATTCATGCTAGTGGGAAAAAACCTGAAACAAAGCTGATGCCGTTTTTGATCACTGAGATGCTGGAAACTTTGCAGGGGAAGACTTTGCAGCCGGGACTGCCCAGATCGTATTTCATGCTAGATTAGATGTAAGCAGATGTACAGAAGCAGATCAAGGCATCTTAAAAATCCTAAAATACCTTACATGAGAAAGGAAAAACCCCTTCTGAAATGGTAAACACAAACAAAATCCCTGATATCTTCTCTAGTCTTACACAGTTTTATTTACGCGCAGTGTGCTCCGAAATAGCTTTGGCGATGGTGTGTGACGTGTCTGTGTCTCAGTCTGCCCTTCTCCAGTGTGCACGCAGACCGTCGTGTTCCTTGAAGTAGGTTACAGTGTGAGGAGTCATTGCAGCCTAACTGCTGGGTGACAATGTGGCTGTGTCCTCCCTTCTGGGGAGCGGTGGGTTAGCAAATCTCCTTTGCGTAACTGTTCTTCAAGGTCAGCCCACACCCTGACTCAACTCAAAAGATGGGCCCCAAGAGATGGGGGCAGGTCAGGGGGGATGAAGGTACATCGGAGCTCTGGGCTCCAGCCTGAGAAATAATTTGGTGCGTTTTGGAAGAAACAGCTGCTTTCTGACATAGTTGTTCTAAGATGCTTTCAAATTAGCAGAATGGGTATTTTAGCCTTAGCTGGAGCTTGCTTCTGTGCCAAATGTCTGTTTTATGTGGACCCCATCCTGTGCTTAGCTGCAATCATAAAGCTGGGGTTCTTTCAGAGCTCCTAGCTAAAGAATGAGAAGATATACCCTATTTTCATGTATTTATTACTCAGGAAGATGGTTACAATTGTATTTCAGTGATACAAGTATCTGATTATATGTGCTGTTGTCTGTTACCTAAAAGGAATGAATTGTTAAGAGGCATAAAGACTCTTTAATAAGATCTAACAGTTTGATAAATGACTCAGCTTTATATCTGGATGCATCAGGTCTGTCTTTGTCACTCCCACATGTTCAGAACTAAGAGTTACCTTATTTGCAAGCAAATGCCTTCAGCTGGGACTTATGGAACTCACAGAAGCTAAGATGGGCCAATCTTTGCATGGGAGGACACATGTGTGAGACTAACCCAAAGTGTGGTAGACATAGGGTAATGTTTAGAGGATGCAAGTTTTGGGGTAATAGCAGGGAAAGCTTTTTCACAAGTGCTTGCAGCCCAGATAGATCTTCCAGAATGTGTCGGTGCCTAGAAGCTGCTGAAGATGTGGTCCTAGGTGGCTTCATGGGCAAAACACTTTCTTCTTCTTTTTTTTTTTTTTTTCCCCACAGAGATCTTCATAGGTCATCTGGAATATTCTGCCCAAAACTAAGTTGTTTTTTCTCCATGAAAATTAATTTCTTCATTTGGAAAAAGTATAAAAGGCTATTTAAAGGTCTGATGGTATTTACAAAGTGAAGATGTCCTTGTCAAAATACTATCAACAAATTGCATTTTGCCTGTCTTTTCTAATTTAATCTTGAAATATTAACTGGAGGAATTCAATGCTAAATATTAAGCTATTGTGATGCCCCGTTGGCAGCCTGTTAGCTTAACCACAAGATGTCCATATTTTAATGATGGGTAAGTTACTTACATGCACAGTCCAAGCAACTCAGTGAATATTTTTTTATCTCACTTTCATTAAAATCTGTGACATTAATTTATATAGCACCGGAGAGTGGCAAATTAGGGTATAATTTTCCAAGCGCTGCATAAAGTAAAACAAGTAAATGCAAGGTAGGATTCATCCGGCCAGCTGGAAGCATCCTCAAGGTACACAGCTGCATCTGAGATCACATCTCACTTGCTGTGGAAATCATCAAATATGCATTTCTAAGTGGATCAGAATGTACAGGAAAAAAATAAGTATTCCAAAAATGTCAGTTGAAGAAGGTAGAAACAGAAATCTTAACAGAAATGACAGTTTGCATGAGCACTCCTTGTCCAAAGCAGTTGTTTGCTCTTATCAGCATGCTAAAATGCTTTGTGAATACAAGTTACTGCATTTTAGGCCTCTATTATATGAAATTAGGCCAGTAGTATTATTGGTGGGCCAGTTTTTGTGGTACATGCACCCAGTGTGAATTTAAAAAAACTCTGTTGGCAACTTCTGCTTCCTATTTTCATTTATAGAAGATGAATCACAATTATAGTTTGTCTCTCATTAAAGTCAAGATTCCAGGTGTGTTGAACCAGAGTTTGACACGGGGGGCTGGCTCTGATCATAAGAAAATGGGGAAATACTTGTACTCCATCCCACTTTCAGTTGCACCAGGTTAAACCTTACAGCAACCTCCATGTTTTGAACACATCCTGGATTGACAGCTGCATAAATTAATTGGTATTTGGCCAACTAAGCCTACAGTTGTCATCTATACTACATATTGATTTGGTTTTACAATGCTTACTCATACAACACCTTGTTTGCACTCAGTAGGAGTTTTGCTGGAAAAAAAAAAAAAAGTAAAGAAAGATCAGTAGGTATGGACTTCTTTGACCAAGGAAATAGTGATCACAATTTTCCAAATTAAAATTTAATTAAAAAAAAAAATCAGAAATTCTATTTTTTATCATACCTTATATTCATAAGTCACTGACTTAAGCAGAGTAGATTGTTTTTATTCTGAAGTAAGAGTGGTCATGTTAGTGGGTTGTGCTTCTGCAGCTATAGGACTTTAAACCTATTAGTCAAATCAGTTTTCAAAGTAAAGCCTAATATTTTCTTTCATTACATCCATATTTCTGTGTCTCTGGTTTTCAGATACATTGCCCAGTTCTTAAACCTCTATAAGTGCACAGATCTGTGGGTTAGTTTTAATACTGACAATTTGTAAGTGGCCTATGAAATCATTTCCCTAAGGATATGTGGCAGCTAGCTCTTACTTTGCCAGATATTCTATCAAATTAAAATTATGGAGCATTACATTAAACAGAGATGTTATTGCCTCCTTTACTTCCTCATTATTATTATTTTTTTTTCCCAGGAAACTAGTCTTAGGTAAATTCAAGCTTTATTAGAGACAAAATGATCTTGTTTGAAAGCATTTTAAAAAGTATTAACAGAATTGATTTCTTTTTCTTTAAAATTTGTTCAAAAACTTTGAGAAGGAGTATTAGCAAGAAGCTTTGCCAAATAAACTAATGTATTTTATAGCTCCACGCTGAATCAGAAACAACTGACAAATGCATAGCAGTGAAGTGTGCCAGACACGTTTATGCACACCAGCACTAACTCCTTCTGAGATTAGTCCAAAATTTCTATATATAATCCATTTGGGTCCCAACAAATGGAATAACAGCCCGCTTCAAATATCTTCATACCTTTGTGATATCTGCTGTCTTGATTGACGCACCAGGGATTAAATTGGGACCCTTTTGGACTTGCATATATATGTCTGTACAGCCTCAGCTAAGCAACCCCTCTCAGCAGGCAACTGGAACAGGTTCAGACCATGGTGGACCAGGCACTGAGCACAAGGGTTGACTCCTGCTGACATACTTGTTTGAAAAATACACCAACATGGGTTTGTTTTTCAGCTGTTTCAGACTTTTTTTTTTTCCCCTCCATCCACCAAAAGCAGAGGAGTGCGCATGCAGCAGCCGTATTTGGCATCATACACTTTGCCAAGATGCAGCTCTCTGGAGCAATGCAATCTGGTTACTCCCATGTCTGCTGTAAACTTGGTAATTAGAACAGAAAACAGCGGCTGTTCACAACTTTTCTCTTAAAAGGGATAATATGGGATTTCTAACTGCAAACAAAGAGAAAAGGGCTTTTTTGTTAGTTTTTAAATGCTCTCTTTGTGAGTCATAACAAATATGTGAATATGGCATGATCCACAAAGACGTAGCTTTTATTGGCATTTATATAAAAACGGCAGTTCTTCCCTTTCTAAAGATAAAATATTACTGTAACAGTGATGGCTGTTTAGCTTTACTACACGTGGGTGCTGGGAGGGAAGCTGAAAACATCGGTGAACTTTGAAACTTTTCCTTCTGTGTTTCTTGGGCACGTGAGAACATTTCCTTTGGGTAGGGCTGCTGTGTGCCCCACAGTGTTTAGGTCTTGAAGGCATTGTCCTTCCCTTTTATGGTGTACAAAGCCCTCATCCAGGCCATGTGGCATCAGCATGGGTAAATGAGCACTCGTCGTTAACAAATAGACATGGGTAATATGATCTAATGCTATTCTGGTCAATAGGAAAATTCAAAGTCATTGAACTTGGTTACATGACTCTTCGAGGCTCCCTTGAGAATCTCAGCCCGAAGCAAAAGTGGAAAGAAGCCTGAAGCCAAGGGTTGCGGGGTTTTACCTTGTGCGGTCATGCAGTGAGCACGCAGGGCTTTATACACAGCATCCATTCCTGTTTTTCAGTGGCTCCTAAACTGCTATATCAAAAAAAGGGCAAGAGCCCACACATGTGGATTTACCCTTCGAAAGGTAGTTCACCTCCAAAGCCAGGTAACTCCAGCACAGCTAAGCCAACACAGGAGCCCAGCTTTGCCAATGGGACAGCTTTCCACCACCTCTGGGTGATGGGTGGGAACAGTGGGGTCATGGGTGGAGAACAGGGTGTTCATGGGTGGGAACAGTGGGTTTTATGGTGTTACTGCTGATTTAGGCTGCCAGGGCTGAATCCAGACTTCACCCTGCAGAGGGGGAATCTGCCAGGGCCTGGCCATATCTTCTCTCCTCCCTCCATGTAGCTTTAGAGCTGGAACAAGGGAATCTAAAAAGCTGCTTCTGTAGAAGGAATGTGGTCTCCATCTTACAAAACAGGGTTTTCTCCTCCTAGGTCTTGTTGCTGGCATTGAGTTGGTTGTCCTTCTAGAAATGGAAAAGACCAGGCACAGAGTTCACCACCAAACTTCACCCCGAAAAGATGGGGATGGCATGTAAAGGTTTTCTCCTCTTGGTTCTGATATACTATGGGAGCCCTGAGTTGCTGACTTTGTTTAAAATTCCTTCTTTCAGTAGAAGCATATGTTTCTGATTTTCTTTCTTATGATGACACAGTTTGCACTCTTACCCGAGAGCTGTTTTCTTAATAGGACCAACTATATTTGGAATCGCTCTGAATTGCTCTTGAAATGGAAGATTGATGTCAGTATTTCTGGCAGTTTTTCACTGTTTTTTCTCTCTTTCTTTCTTTCTTATTCCCTGTAGTTGAGTGTAAAATAGCTATTCAAGCTGGGAACACCTATACCACTTTATTTAATTTGTTTCATTTTGACGCTGTATATACTCCTAGTGTAGCTGATACAGTTAAATGTATTAGCAGGACAATTGGTGGAGGATTTTGTAGAAAGGCTACGTCAATAAGCATAGAGGGTTATGCTTTGCATCAGTGTTCATACAGGGAAGTCTTATAAGCTTTAGAGACCTGGGTCATGTACTGACTCTGTCATATCCAGGTCTCAGGTAGAGTTGCATTTTTAAAAGCATCTGCACAGGAGAGGGATCTGGATCCCACTGAAAACCACTAGACAGTGGATGTTAGGAGAACTTGTAGTTTTGGTAGTCAGCTATAAAATTTCCTGTATCACAATTATGTCTACTACATCCTTACAGGATACAACTGCTTTCTGTGTTGGGACTTCACTGTCCTTCCAATCCTTTGCTGTTTTGGACTGTAAACCAAGAAGAAGTCAGTCCTACCTCTCAGCACCCAGTCACTGGGAGTCCCTTCATTAGCATTTCAATCCTTCCTGGCGCGGTCCCCAGCTTTCTGCTCATCTGAAGGCAGCAGCTCAGACATCAGGCACACCCTGGAACATCTCAAAGTACAGGGCTTACAACCTTTTTAGTACAGATTGTATTTTTAACCCAAATTACATGTCAGAACAGGTCTTGCACCATTTTGGAAACCTCTTTAAGAGTTTTGTGAAAGAGCAACACACCTTTCTGAGAAAAAGCAGGACCCGAACTGCCCAAAAGTTTGGGCTCATTTTGAACTGGAGTTTAGGCTTAGGCAAGGCATGTAAAATCAAGCCATCCCTTTAAAAACATGTATTTAATTCTGGAAAGAGAAATTCACTCATGTGGTCTGACCTTCTGCACCATGTGGGCTATGACATTTTCATCTGTTCACTCTACGCAGATGCTGATAACTGGATTTGACTAATGCATAGTAGTTAGGAAGGTAGCCAGGCTTGGTTTTGCCTGATGGGAAGTCTCCCGTTCACTGGAACTGTGAAGGCATACTCTACACTCCCATTTAAAAAACACCCTTCTAATTCTCATTTGTTGACTTCTTTTCTGTGTGTGTTTCTTGATGTGTTAGCAAATCTGGTATTAGTTTAATTTTCTCCCCATATGGGTGCTTGTTTTGTGTAATCTGTCTATTTTCAATAAGCAGAATTGAGTAGGGTTCTTCTTTATAGACACTGGCTGGCACTTGGGGAACATTTTGGTCCTTCCCCATGTGTACTTTGCAGTAAAAAGTGTTCTCACGGCACATCGTGATTTATGGGGAGAGTGACAGGAGGAAAAATGCATTTGAGAGTGCTGGAATCCTGAAAAGAGTGCTTGATTTGGTGATAAATTTCAGCTGCAGTTTATCTTCATTTATTAAGTAGGGAGAGCTGATCTGGGGGGGAACAGTGAGGCCGTGGGGGTAAGACATGGCAGGGACCCACAGCCAAGGGCATGAAGTACCTGGAAACTGGCCAAAAAAGAGGGGTTTCGGTGGGGGAATCAGCTCCTTGACTGCTGTGGCCAGTTTGTTTCTTGTTTTTAGGAAAATTAAAGAGTGAAAGTCCAAGAGCTAATTCTAGAAATGGCTTTATAATAGTGGTTTTCAACCATTTGAATAGGCAGGTACTTTTATTTTTTTCCCCAGGGGTCTGCACACCCCAAGGTGGAAACCACCTCTCTGAAGCATGGTGGGATGAAAAGAAACTGAAAAAAAACACCCTCTAGAGAAAGCAGAAGCTAGCTGTGGCAAGTTAAAACTCATACAGCAGGACAACGCTGGGTGCCTCCAGTAGCAGTACAGTTGCCGAGGAATTAATATCAGACACGGTTTTCAGGAAATCCCTGTATATATATGTGTTTTTTTTTTTCCTGGTAAGTACCTGAGCCCACAGTATTATTCATCAGTCTCACAGGAACCACAGTCAGTCCTTGTGTCTTGCTGTACTGTGGTTTTCCTAAGAATCACTGTGAACGTAAGCTAAAACAAGGCAGATAAGGCACTTTGTTCTTCCCCAGCATGGAGACTGCATGAGAAAACAGGATATTTCTCAGCCTATTCCAGGCTAAACTTTTAATTTGGAGGGTCCTAAAAGAGCATCTCCTCCCTGAGCCTCCTCCTGCAGCCACACATACCCCAGGGCTCATTGGGTTGTTGGAGAGCCCCACTGAAATAACAGTTCTGAAGCAAAATCATAAGTACTGCTGAGTTACATAAATATCAGTACTTGGCACTGTTATCTAGAGCCAAAAGTATTGCTGGGAAAAAACAGTTAATTAAAAACTGCTTTGCAGTGTTGTGCATCTCCTTGTATCAAAACTAAAGTGGAACATCGTGAGTACTTGGTTGAGCTGTTTTGTAAGCAGTTTTCCTCGTGCTTTTTCCTCTTTAATTTTGATAATATTGAGGAATTACTCTGCTGATCAAAGAAGTTGCCTAGGGTCTGCTATGGTGGAACCAGAAGCTTTTCTGTAGCTCTTCCAGGGGAGCTTATTTGTCCTATAACGGAACGAAAACACTCCTTGCTTGGGATCACTATGCTTGTAGTATTCCACTCTACCCAAGGAGGCATAACACATGCACACATTACTCTAAATAGAAAATATATTTATACGTGACACATGGCCACATGGATATTTTTATGATTGAGTAATCCAAGAGAAAAGAGGAATGGTGGAAGTATGGGAGTAAGAAGTCAAGATTCAAGAAAAAATTTCACCAACTTGCATTCTGAAAGAGGTTCCTCAACAGTTAATTCCTGTTGCATTTTTATTTTTTGCTCTCCACACTTAGAATAGAAAAAAAAAACAACTGAAAGAAGTGTTGTCAAGTGCTAGGAATATGAACGGGAGCTGTGAACCCCCTTGCAAAGTCTCGGTTTGTTCAAATTTGCTTTTAGCATTTTATCGACAGTGGAATTTTACAGGTGTGCTCTGGAAGCTATAAAAAGCCCAGTGAAATGATGTACCAGATCATACCTGCACTCGAGGAAGTGGTTTCCAAATGTCATCAGAGGTGCATCTATACGGTTGAGACACAGGGCCAGATTCCGGCAATAGTCATGGCTGGAAAATGAATTGAAAATACCCCACATGGACAAGGGCTTGAAGTTCCACTGGTGTGTATTGCCTGAGTCAAAGTGAAATCAGAAGGAGATCAATAAGCACCTAAGGCTGCAGAGAAGTGGGGCTTCAGGTGCTCGTATCATGGGCTAACCCAACATGCACCATGTAGGCACAGCTTGAACTAGCGCTTCCCAGTCCTCCTTGTTCTGCAGCGAGAAGCCCACGAGGATTTGTGTCGACCTGAGAAAGCCAGTTTTGTGTGCAAGTTGTCTCGTACAGAGCACAGTGTGCACCATGTAATACAAAATAGATTTGTCTGTAAACGATGCTGACCTTTACCATGGTGCGGCCTGCTTGAAAAGAACGCCCTGAGGAGACATATTCCACCGAGCAGACAGCACTGTGATTTCTGTAATTTGTGTGTGGTATTTCTGACTTAGGAAAAGCTTAGCCATTTCATTGCTGTCACTTCCCATCAGACATCTTAACACCTTCCTGCCCAGGCTCTGGCTGGTAATACTGATGTAAGCCCAATTATCTCAGTAGGGATAGATGTGTAAAGCGTAGTTCTCCCATGAAGAACTCCAGTATTTTTGCTGTTTCCTCTGGTTGGAGTTAATGGGGTTACTCATGGAAGTAACCTGTCTATTATGAGCAGAAAGGTGCAAGCCATGGTTGATGTGACGTGCATTGTGGTATGGACCATATTATAAACCCATCTGTTTGTCAAGAGAGTGCTAGTGTCTCTCTGCATTTCTTAGCCCCAGAGGAACATCCTTTAAGCATCATGGTTCATAGCAGTCTCTCACTGTAGTATCTTGGCATTGTGTTTGCAACACTGCAAACAATGAAGTATAAAAAGAAATCTATCTTTTCTCTGCTTTACAGGAGGTGGGGATTTTTTTTTTTTTTTTTTTTCTGTGGGAAAAGCTTTTATGAAGAAACAGGTTTTTCAGCAGCTTTGATGGTGGTAGGGATATTGGTAAAAATCATCATTTGGTTTGTGGTGGTGCTTCAGGGCTAAAATCCTGGACTAAAATCTTGTAATAGTGATTCCCATAGAAAAACAAAACGTAACTTCACCAAGACACATACTGTGTCTCTCCTGCTTTCCTTCAGGAAGCTCATCTAGAGCATTGGGTCAGCTTCTGAGATGTCTTTCCTCCTTTCTCCTTGGACCTGTTCAACTGATCATGTCTGACAGCTATTGCTGAAATAACTGAGTCTGGTAGAAGGATACTCACTGGAATAACATAAGCTTAATTTACTATAAGAATTTTTTAGATTAGTACCAAAAACTGTTCTTGATCCCCTACAGGGCAGGGCACTGGCAAAGGCTGAAATACTGTAGTGTGATGCAGCACATGGATGTTTGATCGACCCATGGGGAGAATGAAACTAGGCAGCCAGCCCAGTTTTGGCTGTTTTGTTAACCCTTTGGTCAGAGACAGGCAAGGCGAATATGCTCAAGGTAGTGATGAAGTTCTTTTGATTCCATCCTGGGAATTGGAAATGGTCCCACCTTGCTCAGGGCATTGCAGCAGGATGCCTGTCCTCAAATGGTTAAGTGCTGATGCTTGCATGAGATATTTCCCTCTTCTGGGGAACGTGTTAAGCACGAAATGATGCATGAGCCCCGTTGGAGGGAAGTGATACATTCTGTACACAGACTGTTTATTTTTCACTGATGATTTTATTCGGGTAGCCAGGTGTGGTTCCAGGCTAACCTGACATGTTAAGCAGGCCCCGAAGCAAGGCAGTCATTTGCGTTCCTCTAAACAAACATATCCTCTAATTACTGTTTTAAAGGTGATCTCACATAGTAAGAAGCAATAGCAAATAATTGTATAGGGTGGGACATATGTCAAACTGGCACTGGAGTGAAAGAGAATGTCTTGAAGTTGTAACAACTTGTCTTTATACTTGGCATGCCGCTTTGCTTGCTCCAAATTTAGTAAGATCTTGGGTGATATGTCTTAGGAAAAATTGTTATCTTAGGGATCAGTGTCTGTCCCAGCTGCAGAAGAACTCTTTTTCTTATCAGTTTGTCTCTGCTTTATGTTTTTGCTTTCATTCTTTGCCCTTTTCCACACATATTTTAACAGGTGAGCACTTGTAAGGTCAACTGGGGACTAAACATGGCCCTCCTGTGGTAAAGACAGAAGATGTTATAGGTTGTTAGAAGAGCCCATCTTTTCAGGAAGGGTTGTAATAGGCTCCTAACAACTGCAAATAGAGCAGAGAGGGAGATCCAGAACAGGCAGTCATCAAAGAGTTACATCTTGAGGAATATGCAAGCATGACAAGCCAAAGTCTCTAAGTAATTAAGACTGCAGTCAACTTTCATTATAAAGCCCAACTTTTGATCCTCTCTTCTCCCCCTGGTCATGGCTTGCAAAACTTAATTGGCCTTGAAGATGACACATTTATTTTGAAATAGGTTGCTTTGATTTCTGCAGAGTGAAAAGGAAATTAATCCAATTCGTTTTTAGTGACAGACCACTAGACAAGTTGGCATTTGTTGAACACTTCAGTGTGATCTTCTGAAGTTATCATCCCTTACCTTTATGGTGCCACCAGCAGGGATGCTGGGTGAGTTGTGGGCCTTGGGCAACATCATTCTCTGCTCTCCTTTATTCAGGATAGTAATGACAGAAGCTTCAATTTAAGCTTACTTTTTTCTTTCATGTGTTGACTAGCAAAGTTAGAAGATCTCCCATGCAGTATGTTGGAGATGACAGTGATATATTTACTCTATATTATTTATTAAGTCTCTCTACAAATTCCCCAAATGCTCTTTATGTTATCACTTTTTAAAAAAAAATCTGAAATTATTAAAAAAAATCAGGTACATTATTAAATGGTATTGCCTTATCTCCTGTTTATTTAGCTTGAGGTTGTTTCCCTTGTATTTGTTTGAAGCTTTTCTGTCATTTCTGTTATACATTTTGCATATTATAAAACACTCCCCTGCAGACGGAGAGGAAAGCAATGTTCCCGAAAAAAGCAACCCATTAGAAAACATCCCAGCACACAGGAACATTGCAGTCCACAGTTATTTAAAGATTTGGTCAAAAGTCCCTGTCATCTGATCGTTCCACAAAGCATGTCTGATATTACCACTGAGCGTAGACACATGCTGTAGCAAGGTGTTCGGGAATGGGGCTCATGTAGCAACACTTAAGATAATACCCAGAGAGATAACTGGCAAAGAGCAAGGGGATATAAAAAATAGAGAAGGGGAAAAGGGGCGTTTTTAGCTGCACTGCACTGTATGAATCAGTACAGTTCACCACCAAAAACCTGTTTAAATTTCAGAAAACAAACACTTCTTTAAACAATTTCCTTCCATTAGAATTCAGTCAGAGGCTTCTTCATTCAGACTCTTCCGAGATGGTTATTTATTCTTCATCCAAAAATATTTTAGTTTCATCAGAGGGAACTGTAGCATGCTCCAGCTAGCAATAACTTGAATTTACACAGTAAAACATTGCAGACTGCCTTGGCAATAAACAGTGACTTTAACAAATGTACGTGTGTGACTGCTTGTGATACGTCAAGAATTGCATGCGGACTGAGGGATGTAGCCATTGTTTGTGTGAGTATCATGCACAACTGAGTTTACATATTTGATACGATCCTGTCTGACTCCAAGGAGATAAATGAAATTAAGTACTCAGAAGGGAAGTAATTAGGCCATGAAACAATGGCAAAGATAAGGCACTAGGGGAGAAAATGTCCTTGAATAAATAGGGAGTGGAGGGAGCTCTTAGTGGAGAAATACAGGTTTCCTTAGCTCCAAATATATTAGCAAAGCTCAGACTCCTGAAAACTAAAATGAGAACCAATGGGACTGCTGCAGATCTAAGATCCTGGCTTTGGGAAGAGGAGGGACAGATTGGTGGGGGAACAGTGTTGTCAAGAAATCTCCATCGGAGAGTGGGAGGAAGGACTACAAGGTGGGTTAGATCCAGGCTTCAGCCTTTTTTCTTGCTTGCCACAGACTTTCTGGGAAATAAATAGTGAGTTGGCTTAAAGAGAAAAGAGAAGTGCCAGATGTAGACGAACGATTTGTGTGAAGGTACCTGGAAAACAAGGAGTTTGCCCATTAGGGGTGTGTGGCAAGAGGGTTTGGCCAGCGGAGTTCAACCCGGAGAGGTGGGAGAGGCAAAGGAAATGTTTGGCAAAGTGCGCTGGTTGTTGACGTGAATTAATTTGTTCTGAAACTGAGCAAGTTCCCAGCCCTGAAATCTGCCTTTGAAGTGAATGAGACAACAGATTTTTATTGTTATGCCTGACCTTTAGTTAAACAAAAAATAAATGCTGCCACAAGGAAATGCTGGCTAACCTTCCTTTTAAATTATTTAATAGCATAAATTTTTTGTTTGGAGAACTGGGTTCTAAATCTCTTCCTAATTACCTTAGTTTTATATTTGTTTAATTTCTTTGACTTCAACAAGGTTGTTTCTGAATTAAAATCTAACTGGATATAATCAGCTATTAGCATGAGCAGCTTGCAAACAGTGCCAGTGGGATGCTGAAGGGTTTTTTGTGTGGAGCAGCCAGAGCGTCTGGAAACTCACAGTTGTGAGAGGCAATGGCCTGTTCTCAGTTCAAATGCCAGAAAGTAGCTGTTGTTCCATCTTACCAGGTTCACATGAGCTCTGCATCCCTAAAGGGATGGATATTGCTTTGGTTTCTCATTGGATGAGAGATGACATTGGGGTTGGCACTAAGCATGGGAGGGATCCTCTTTATCACAGAGCACATTTAATCATACTGAATGCTTAGAAGTTACTTGAGTTTAAAATATGTCTTAGTCTTCAATGAACTGATTTTCAAAAATGCTTAATGCTCCCCATTTCAAGGGCAGTCAGATGGAAATCATGGGTCTCTACATTAGAAATCCATGAATATTTGGTTAAAAAATCAGGCTGTAGGTGAGGTTTCTCAGGATAGCTGGGAGCGGATGGTTGTGCCAAGGGATGGGGAGGTAGGAGCTTTGCATCAATTCTGGACCATGATATGAAGCTCAGTAAAGAACATTGCTTCTTGATTTCAGTTGTTGGTCTCATTCCCTGCTATGGATGGATACTTCACCCACAAACAAACCTACCAGCCTGTTTATAAAACGATGAAAAGTAAATCCTGTTTGAAAGGGCAGATTAACATCGTCAAGGGGCTGGAGTGAGCAGAGAGGGTGCACACACATCTGTCTGTCCTCTTGTTTTACGCTGCAAACCATCACCATGACATCTGAGTAACGCACCAGGTAGCTTAGGAATTGCTGGTTCTTTGCTAAAGTTAATGGAGGTGTTAATCACCTTGCTTTCAGCATTATAAAATGCAGTTCATACACATACTTGCTTGATGTTTTGTAGCTAATTTTACATTTCTATGTTTGAAGCTTCTTTTTAATATATTTTTGGGGTGCAACATGAAAGCAGGGTGATATTTCAGTCTGGGAAGGAGTTAGCAACATTTGCCAGAGGGTTGTGTTCTGGCTTTTTCTAACCACCTTTAGAAATGCTTTTCATAGCTAGCGTCCCCAGCAGACGCATATGCAGGCAAACTCTAGAACTAGGCAGCATCTTACGCAGCGGGTGGCTTCATCCCAGGAGGCAGCTGGCAGAGTTATTTTCAGAAGGCAAACTCCTTCCCCGGGGTTTCTGCAAGGGAGAGGAAGTTTTCGGTAGGAGCTATGCTCACAGTCTGCCAAGTCAGCATATCTTCAGCCTGCTCTGCTTATGCCACATTCCCAGCTGGCGTATCCGTCTCAATGGGTGCTAAGAGAGAGAAATCTCAGCTCATTTCCAGGTCTGTAGTTCCCTCCCTTGGTGAATTTTTCCACTTTCAAGGGCCATTTCTACTTTAATCAACTGGAAGTTAAGTTCCTTTGGACCATTAGACATCTGTGTTCTTCCTCCCAGGTGGATTGCTGTTCTGGAGAAAAAGAGATAGAGGTTGTTTATCTGCAGAGATCTTTGGCTAAGTCCCACCTTCAAACTGTAGCATTGTTATTTGGAAGGAAAAGGAAACACTGAGAGCCAGAGTAGGATGCAGATTGTCTCAGTGTGGTCCAAGGCCTATGGAAAAGATCCATGGAGGGAGCTGGAAGCCTCAGAGTGGCCTTCCAGAAAGTCAAAATGCTGGATGGATATTTGCCCAGAATTAAGGGAAGGCAATGAGCTCCCAAACCTCTCTGGAGCTTGGTGACCTACCTCTGGGCTGTACATTAGCAGCCTCTGTTCATTCTGGAGCCTGACCCTACAGCCCTTTCTGGAGATGGGCACCCCGTTTAGAGGAATGTACTGCTTTGGAGAAGTAGCAACAGGTGGTTGTGTGGTCCCTTCCTGGTGGGGATGCATGGCCATGCAGTGAGACACCTGGCAGCTCACAAGTCCCATCTCCCTGGGTGGATTTGCAGCCAGCCACCAGACTAAAGAACCTCCTGCCTTTGGGTGTTTTCACCCCTTTCTATCGAAATTGGCACCAGGCATCAGGAACACACAATTCAGGGATCAGAAGGAGACCATCCCATAACGTGATCACCTAGCTGGGGCTGGGGGCAGGGAGATCTCTTTTCTGCTCTGCTCCAGGGACTACATCCTCTGTCTTATAGGCATTGGATCAGGAGCAGAAAGGTTGCTGATAGCTAGAAGCTGTTAAAATGTGGAGCAAATATTGTTCACGCTGCAGGGGAACATGTGGTATGAGAGACTGATGCAAGCAGATGAGAGCACAAGGAATCAATAGGATGTATTGGCCACTCTCCCTTTCAGCGAAGGTTTCTGGGAGCCTTCAGTGAGGGTCACTCTAAATATAAGGAGCAGCTCCAAAATGTGTGGACATCCAGCAAGTATAACAGGCAGCATAAAGGTACTTGTTTGAAAATCTTGTTCTTTTCTTGATGGGCACCACCACCTTGTTGGGGGTGAGGAATGACTATTCAGTGGGATAGGTAAGATGGGGAATAGGCTAAGAAGGTCCTTGAGGATGGAGATAAATGTGTTATGTTTCAGGGAATAGATAGTGGTAGAGCCATCAGGTAGTGTGCAATCAATAATATGGACTAGGAAATGTGCTTTGCTGCAGTATGAGTGCATGAAAAAGACCAGAGAGGAGAAGACTGCAGTAACTGAAACATGCACATCTGGGACTCTTCCCTTCCCCTCCTCTTAGCACACATCTCTGCTTGCTCCTCTGAGCAGGGCCTCACAGACAGCACAAATGGAAGCGCAAGCCTTTGGAAGCCGTACGTGCCCCTGCGTTGTTACACAGCACGGCTAGCACAAAGACCAGCCGCACAGCCAACCTCTGCACGCCAGGGAGCCTGCCACAGAGCAGGAAAGAGCTTTCCACCTTCAGGCAAACTTCTGACAATGAGTAAATTGATGGGGAGGAGGCAGCCGAAACCAGAGGAGAAAATAAGAGGTGAAAACAAACCCCAAAATGCAAACACAATGGGAAGCAGTGAGTAACAATTAAGCTAATGCAAGATTAATTTTTAAGTGTTTAACTGTTCATGCTGAGTGATTAAGTACTGTGAGATTTGACGACTCTGATTATCTACTCAGAAGTATATTTATGCCTGTCATAAGCAAAATGACATCTTAGAAACAGATCCTCACCTTCCCCACCTGTATCTGGTATGGAATTTGTAAAGCATAATTCAGTAGTCTGTATTAATACAAATGATCACAGTGAATTGTGTATGAATTAAGCACATGCATGACTGATACAATGTTAATTGCTCAGCAGATTTTGTACATGGGAGTATGACTATGTGGCTTTGCTAGTATTATAGACCTGGTTTCGGGTCACTGAAATCCATTTTACCCCTTGGGGATCCTGCTTCTCCTTGCCTTGTGTGTTATGGCTGTCATGGGGACCAGCTCAGAGGCACCATGCTGACACGGTGGTGTTATGCTCAGGGGTGAACGGGGACACAAGGTTTGGGTAACCTGACATCAAACTTCTGATATGTACAAGGGTGCATCCTTGGAATAAGAACAGGCATTCTTCTGTCCATCCCGTCTGACTGGTCTCACTTGGTAATATCAGGAAGATACATTAGGTGACAGGCAGACATTCCTTGGTGTCCAGTATCTCTGCAGGTTTCCAGCTGGTTTCTTGACTACTGTTCGTGCCTCTCCACACGCCTGTTACTTGGCACAAAGTCACACATTTAAGCTCAAAGAGAGCACATTCTGGAAATGTGGATTTATGATTCTTTTTTCCTAAGTATTTCCAGAGCGTTTTTTATAATGTTTACCTGTAGCTTGTGCCAGTGTGAAGCCTGAGCATGTTTCCATGCTAACTCCGGCTCCCTTTGAAATGCTCTTAACTTCTTGAACAGATTCCATTGGCTTTGCAAGTTTTTATTTTTGGTCCTAGCTCAAAGGTGGATTTTTTAAAAGTGTGAGAACAGTGTTTCCAGTCACACTTCAGAGCTTTGTGAGTGGGGAGAAATGTACTTTTTTCCATATGCTTGGTTTGAAGGTCGTGATTTCATAATGAAAAATGGTCGAAGTTAGGAGGTTAATGGAAACTCAGAGCTGCAAACATTAACTCAGCAGGTAGCTTCCTCCCTCTTACAGTCCTATTGAGAACACACAAATGTCCTCCTGACTGGAGGAAATAATTATTTGCATCAAATATGTCGTTATTTTAAAATCCCATCAGAGCACAGAATAACATGGTAATGCAGTAATACACAAGTTGAAGTATAAGTAGGTGGATATAGCAATAAAATGAGGCAAAAAGACTAGGACAGGATACCAAAACAGAAACAACTGTATCAGTATTTACATTAAATTCTGATATCTAAGTAATTCAAAGTTAAACTGGAAGGCGCATTTCACAGGAGAGTGTGAAGCATGAGAAGACATATAATTGACATGGACTTGCGCAATTCGAGGTTTGAAGCTTAGGCACAAATTAGGAATTGTATAGAAGCATCTGCACTTCTATTTGTGTTGCATCTGTAAGTGAGATGTTCCATAAATTTTATTCTAAATCCAGCTGTCAAGAGATCACCAGATTGCAGATGATAAGACCTGTGAGAATATGTACATTGATCTAGAAATGAACTTCTAGCCTCTGAAGTTAGTGATGCTGATCACATCACTGATTACTTTCCCTGCTGTTTTTTTACTTCCTGTGCTCAGTATCTATGAAGTACTAATATACTTGCAATTTGTAACAAGGCATTGAATTTATTGAAGCTACGTAAAGCTGTGGTAAAAAAGAGGCAGTTTTGATGACTGTTTCATGAAGTGTTGTAAACTAACGTATTGTCCCAATCAAGCATACAGTAAGCAGGAGTGACTGCTATAAAATCACGCCCCTTGCTTTTGTAGCTCCTTTTTGTCTTGTGGGAAAAGCAAGTGAAGACTGAGTTGGAAAACGCCTTCTTCCCAAACATGTGCTCCACCCAGCACCCAGTTGATGCACCCTTTGTGAAGCAAGATTTGCTGTTTTGGGGGTCCTCTAACATCATCTTGACAAGCTCTATTGGCAGATGCACTTTAAAAAGAACGTGATTTAAATGTATTAACTCAGTGTTATTTGTGATGTACAACACAGAGGAGAGGGTGATGTTACCGGAATGCCCTACGTCCATCAGCTCTAAGGCTGCATTTAGTACCATTTATTTTAGACTTCATCTAATAGCTACCTTTCATTCTAAATACCTTGAATTAATTAGATGTATTGCTTAGGAAAAAATGAGTCACTGTGTGTGACTTGTATGTGTGACTTGGCTGCATAAAATATTAGAAATCTATAGCACTGTAGTTTAGAAGTCAGTTGGTTAGAAAACATTCTCTTAAATGCCACGAAACAACCCACTTTTTCATACTGATTTCTTCTTAGTCGAATGAATGAAAACAAGGAATTGACAAAGATAAATCTGCTGTCATTATCCTTTGAAATATATTTATAAGCTCTTATTTTCAAACTATTTTCATTCCCATTTCTGCTTCATCATGGCATGCAAAGAATCAATGGGCAGTGATAAAACCTAGAATAATGGAAAAATAATCCACATGTCATTACAATATTGTTCTTTAGCCCTGCTGTTCCTACAGCTTGACTTGCCTTTATTTTACAGGAGGTATTTGTTGTCTGTTAACATTAATTACTTCTTACGACATTAATGTTCTGCTTGTTGCTGTCTGAAGCATTGGCATTGTTAATCTCCTTGTTCTGGAGCAGGATAGTGCTGCAGTGACATATTTAGAAAAATATGAATTCCATCTGCAGTGATTATTAGGGTTTAAAACTATGGAAAGACTCCTTGCTTCCTGCTCTTTAGTGCCTGTATCACCTTTAGCAATCACTTGGAGATATGTTTTTAAGATATTTAGCTATCTGAAGATACCTGGGAGGAAGTTGAAAGTGCTTTGATGCATAGTTACTGTTGGAAGTTACATGTATAAGGTGACTAATAATCTTTAAAAGTCTGGTCTTTGACACTTAAGTGGGTGTTTTTGAAAATCTACTTCCGTGCCATGGGCAAAAGAGGGAACTGCAAATTGAAGTACTTTTTGTTGGGCAGGTAGCTGCAAGTATAGACCTGGCTTCTGGTTTAACCTCCTCTGCTACCTCCCCAGTGGTACACCGGGGACATTTGAATCCAGGTTTCTCTCCACTAAAAATAGAAACCTATACATAGGGTCCCTGTACACCACAGTAAGACAAGTAGCAAGAATAAATGAACTTCAACACCATTTAATTTTTAATTAGACCCTTTTTATCATATCCTTTGTATAACTAGGGAGATTAACTTTTGCAGACCTATTCTCACCTGGTTAAAAACCAATTAGCTGTCATACACAAGCCAAATGCATCCTTATTAGCAAGAATTTCTGCTAATTACATTGTTCTGGTTAAGTGACTTTTCTGCCACTTGACGTGTCAAGTTCAGGTCTACTTTGGACTCTACAGCGATGTTGCCAAGATCTGAATCCAGCCAAGTGAGACTTCCAGTGGTCTTGCCTGATTAAATATTTCAAGATTAGGCCTGGCTGAATTATGCCATGATTATTCCTGCACATTGGGTTTTGGAAAACACTCTGGGAATTTTATTTCTCTTCCATCCCTCTGCTTTTTTTTTTTTTTTTTTCCTGAAGGTGGCATGCAAAGCAAGCCCAATAGCAGTGGAAGTAAAAGACATATTTTTGCTTCCACTATCTGCGAAGATTCAAAATAAAACAAGCTTGAACATCAGTAGCCTTCACTTAGTTTTAAAATGGCAGGCTCAGTTACAGAGGACTGTGCTTTCCTCTGTCATTATGTGCTGTGCAGAGCAGCGGCTCCAGGACATTCAGTAGTCCCACAGCTTGCACGCTGGTGTCAGGAGATGCAAATCTGCCCTGGAATTTGGCTTTCTCTACACCATGATTGAGGAGAATAACTCATAATGAACAGAGGTGTGATCGTCCTCTGAGATCAATCCCCCACTGTGCAGAGCTTTCCCACTTACTCTCTTATGGTATAGGGTGTATATGACTCACCCGAGGGCTATTGGCACTTCCCACAGGCAACTGGGGGAGCAGCCTTCTGTGTAGGAGTGTCCTAATACAGTGATGATGAAACGTGGAAACCTGCCTAGCCGCTTACTTATCCTTCTGTCTTTCTAAATAAATAAAATAAACTGGCTTCCCAGTAGCCTGGTGGAGAGGAGGGGGTTTTCTGGCAGGTTGTTACTGATGAGTTTGTCATGCGGCTTGTCACTGCAGACCGAGCACTTGAGTCAGACCACTGCTGAGATGCCAGCCAAGGATTGCATGAGAGCCTGGAGACAGCTGTGCTCCAGCATCGTGGTCTGCAGGGCTTCACTGCTCTTTGGGCAGATGGTCCTGGGGCCACCCAGGCAGGCAGGGTGCGAGCAAGCACAGCTGATGCACAGTGGTCCTAACAACACATGTATGTAAGATCAAGGCTCGAAAGCACACATGCTAGGAGAAGCAAAGTGATTATTATCCCCTCTGTACCCATAGACACTCTCACCACTTTTGGAGAGCATTTGCTGCTTCTCACTGTAGGATACAACTGCAGCTGGGCAAATCTGACAGTGTTGGCCTCTAGCATGGCACCAAGCAGCCATAATGGGCTTTAATTATCACACGCACACTCACGCTGACAGGATTCAGTGAAGGCTTGTGATTTACCAGGCTGCCCAGCAACAATAAGTGAGAGCCCCATCTGCAGAGCTAACATGCAAAGAACTCATCAAGTTCATTGGGAGGCAAAAAGTTTATGCTCAGGATGCCATTTGTGCTTGGTTACCTGTTTGCGGAAAAAAATGCAGTTATCCTCTGAGTACGTAAATGACCCTCATTTTTGTGCCATTACTTGTCCTTGTCATCAGAAGTAGGGTCCACCTCACCCATATGTACTAGCTTTTAGGACAAACCAACAATTAAAGATCCTGTGTAAGCCACAGCTTGGAGTCCCAGCTGTGTCATCTCCTGGGTGACAGTTACATTTATTTCCCATATGGTAGAATGACATACTTAGTTTTCTTACATCTCTCAGTTCTATGCTCCTCCAAATAGGCAGTTTTCCGTGTTTTTGTGTAACTTCTGTGTACAGGTGTGTGGGTGGTATAACATTCACCCTTCATTAGTATGTATTCAAACCGATGAAGGAAATAATAGTAGACAACAACATCCCTGTGTCTGTGTCAAATGGATATTTCACGGATGGCAGAGATTTCTCTTCAGAAGTGTAGTATCTGTTGTCAGGTTTCAGATGCAACTGAATGTATGTGTACATATTGCACTCATCTGAGAACCAGCAGGCTATGAAAAGAGCATTATACCCGTTATTCAGCTCTTCATTTGCTGTAAACTAGATAGAAGCTTCTAAGTTTGTGAGGCAAGGTACCAGCCAGATTACCCTCCCAAGAGTGTCAGTCTTCCTATTTAGGACAGTATTTTTCATGGGTTTTGCAAATCTAGCCTCCTTCTTTGTTCATCTGTCGTTTCATGAAACCTCTTCAGAGCAAGCCACCTCAGCCCAGGAGCTGCTCACCACCTTTAATGGCACATAGCTCTCACGTCTCCTGGGCAAGAGAGTGGGAATCTGCTATGATTACTGGCTGCACATATAAATCCACACTCCTCCACATTGGAAAAACAGTGCTGCTGCCAACAACTAAAAGATGGTTCGCTGTTTTTGGCTGAGATAAATCCTTGCAGCCACTACTTTTATCTTTTTCACCTTTAATGATTAATTCATCATTAATATTTGTTTTGATATATTTCAAATTAAACAGTCTGGAGGTTTTTGCTCAAGCTTTGCAAGCCTTTCTGGGTGCTGCCAATTGTGGCATACTGCTTGGAAACCCTCATTCCGATGGCTTGGTCTGCTTCTCGTGGAAATAAGGGATATTCTTGAAATCAGGGATGGCACTTACATGGGGATATCCCTGTTGGCTTAGAAGCAGATGCAGGTCCTATTGAAGGAGTCCAAGCATTCTAAAAGGTTATTTGGTCCTAGTCTTCTTGCTAGAGCTGTGAGTTACTGTAATACAAGACCCAGAACTTGAATTTTGTTTTCTTTAAATGGTACTGAGCAGCCTTCACATGAAAACACTTGAGACAAGTGCTTATTTTGGTATCTAAAATAAGCGGTTGGACACAAGTTTGGTACCTATGTCTGGGTGTGCAATCTAGGAAACTCTCACTTTCAGTCTCAAAGTACCTACATTCATTTGATATGTTTGTGTGGGATTATAATGTTACATCAGTGCCTAGTGAAACCCCATGTGTCTGTGCCGGGGATATTCAGCCTTTGTCTGAGCTTTGTTATGATCCGAAGATGAGGCAGAACAGGGCATAACCTCAGCCTGTGTCCCGGGGAGGCAGCAAGCCTGTGGGCTCACTCCTTGCATGCTTAATGCACACAGCAGCACAACAGCTGGAGCCAGCTATTTTTTCAGAAACTGTCAGGATACTGCCTTCAAGCATCCCTTTTTGCATCATGCCTGATGGCTAGAAAGTGCCGCCAGAAGGAAAATACATGTGCTGTGTGTCTGAGGAGGTTCATACAGCTCTCTGCCGCTCCTAGGAGGGAAACAAGCTATTTTTTAAGATGAGCAAAAATTCCCCCCTTTTTCAAGCTGCACTGCAGAGCAGAGTGGTAAAGTAAGGATGCCACCATGCAGGCTGCTCATGAGCAAATGTCCCTGGCAGTGAGGAAGCCAGACCAGTCTCTGCACACAGGATCTGGAGAAATTAGAAAAGAAAAGAAGGATTACATGATTCGGGAGTACAACACAAGGTGAGGCACAGATCAGGAATGGCGAGGTGTATGTGGGTGGGTTTTGTCTCAGCCAGTTAGTGCTACAGCTGCTGAACTACACAGCTTAGGTTTCCAGCTGTGAAATGTCTCCAAGTTGACATTATCACAGTGAAATCTCATGAGAATGTATTGTGAATGTGGTGCATAAGGCTGGCATTCACGATAGAAGAAGTGCAGTGCTGGGCAAGAAAAGCCATTGAAATTGTTGGAAAGATTTTGGATCTTCACCCTTGAGGAAGAACAGGAGATCACAGAGGTGAGGGGTAGGATCTGAAAGATGAAATGGAGAGAGAAGAAGTTATATAAGCTTGAGACGAGGTCTTCTGCCACATCTCCACCGTTTCTTCTCTGTGGGGGGGTGATACCCCCAGATAAGCCCTGGAGAAGGCAGCTGCATGGATAGCAGAAACACTCAGCATCATGCTGGGACACTGGCTTGGGACAAATCCCATCCCAGCTCATTTATTTGCATACAGAAAATTACATCCCAAACTGAAGTGTTAAATCGTGAAAGAACTAAACTGGCAAAAAAAAAAAAAAAAAGTTTGAAAATTATCACCATCTTCTAAGGCTAATAGTAGCAGACCTTGTGGTCGGCATCTGTCTCCTGAATTTTGGCTGCCCCTGCTTCCTTTGAATGCCTGCTCTGGGCTGCTTGCCACTTTCTACCAGTACTGGAGCTTTTTATCACAATCTCCTCTTCAGTCACAGCTGAGGGAAGGTATATGAACTGATTCGTCCCACCATGTTGGCCTTTGAGTCCCATCTTCCAAGTCATCCAGAGTCTTTTTCTCCTTGCAGGTTTTCCAAAGCAGGCGGGACTGTATGACAATATTTCCTACCCACTCCAATTAACCTCACAGAACCACAGAGATCTTAAAGATATTAGAGAAAATATTTGTTTCTTTCATGTGTTGTGAACAGTCTGTGGTTTGGAGACCACATGTGACCTCAAAGTTCAACTCTTTGGCCTTCCAACCACAGAGGGTTAGCTAATCTGGCCAGGCATTCAGCATATGGGGACTGAACCATCTGGCTTTGAGCTGGAATTAGCTCTCCCTTGCCCAGTCTTTAGATCCAGCAATGCAAGGTGGGTAATGTGGGTGGGAACAAAAGGTTTTGCAGTGGAAGGAGATCAGAGAAGGTCAAAAATGCCATCTGGCCATGAGACATAGTTAGCAACTTTTCTATCTTTCTGCTCATAGATATGAGTTCCCTTTCATTTTTAATGCAAAGGAATATTCAATGCTGAATCCAGTAAAACTCCTCCAGGTCTTTGTAATAAGAAAATTAAGGATATAACTTGAAAAAAACAGCAGTCTAAGTGCAGTAGGGGAGAAAAGCAGATGTTTTGGTTTTGTAAAATCTGTAGAGCCACTTGCGGTAAGAACAACTGTCATCTGCCTGGTTTTGTTCACATTTCTGCCTGGTTTTGTTCACATCTCTGCTCTGTGTCTAGTTGAGGTTTCTCTAAGTTTCACATTATTTGCATGGGTGTTTGTGAGTGAACAAGAGGGAGACTGCTGTATTGAGATGCTGGAGATCAAAGTCCTTTCGGTAGCCCCAGAACCTGTCACCACTGGAGTACCACCTGCATGTTGGCTGTTTGAGGGGGAAAGGGCTGCTATAAAGTCACCTTTTATAAGATACTAGAGAATACATGGAGGAGAGAGACTGAATAAATATCAGCTGTATGAAAAAGCCTGGACTGGAGCTTTCATTTTTTCTTTTCACACTAGAAAGTCCATGTGGGAGGGAAACCTGGACGATGGGAGAAGTGTCATGCCGAACTCTGCTCATGCAAATATCAGTGAAGCTATATGGGGAATATCCATCTGCAAAATACCCACCCTGGAGGATGTTTGGGGGCTGTGGGATAAGAAGGGGAGGGGATAGAGTTAGCGATGTGGCTCCTTCCATCATTCACGTCTGGTTGATTTTCAAAGATCCAAATTATAAGAGGCCTTGCATGGAGAGGAGGCACCATAAATCCCAACACTCTCTCCCAGAGCAGGAACTGTGATTTAAACACTTCCCTTGGCCAAGTGGTGAATTCTTCAAACCCGTAACCCCATGCTGCTGGCAAAACCGTCTGCGGGGCATATGTGGAAATAACTGAGCATTCATTTACAAAGACATTTGGTTACACAAAGCTACAAATCCTTACAGACTTGGGCTTTGTTAGTTCTGGCTTTTGCAAAATTATTTGTGCTTTCTTGTGGCATTTTATCTCTGATGCGTGCTGTTCATGGAGGTGCAGCATTAAATGTCATGTCTTGGAAATGTAACTCTCCGACTCAAAAAGAGTTGTTACATAGGGAACCTGCCCTACTTAAATAGCTCTCATGTTTGCCCAAGGTTTATGTACAGTATTCTTCTAACTGATTCTCATTTTCAGTGTTAAATATGATAGATGTTAATGTAAGTGATTCAATCATAGTTTGTAGCATGCCTTTGCAGCTAGGAGTTTTAACATGCTCTCCTGCCAGCTTGGCAGCCAAAGGAACAGCAAAATCTGCATCTTCTGCTTTCATCTGTGCTGCCCCTCTAATTAATGAGCCACAGCAATATGCAACCAGTTTTCTTTCATCTGCTTGGCCTCTGGGATGGTTGGGAGCCAGCAGAGGTGTACAAGAAGCTCAGTCATTAAAGGATTTATCTTCCCTTTTTGTACATCATCTTCCATATTTCAATCCTTTGCTTCTTAATAGCAGCCTCCAGCTAAAGCCCACGGAGTATATTGATTTGTGTGTGTGAATGTTGAAGTGAGCTGTACCTGTTGGGTCTAGTTCTGATCCTGTGGGACTTCTGCCCTTCTGGTAGCAGTGAGTGGGACATGGTGGCTCTGTGCCGTCCAGTGGTGAGGGTGGATTTTGGCATCCCTGGAGCTCCACGCCATGTACTCATCACCACTGCAACGCTGCAGCACACCCAGTTTGGTGCAATGGGAACTGTCGTGCAGGGCCAAATGCCACTCCTGGTCAAGTCAGGTCTTGTTTCATGGACAGGTTTCAGCTCCTTCAGAGGAAGATGTTTCTGTGTTTCAGCAGCATTGGATGCTGTGGCAGTCAGGGAAAAATGACGAGTCCCTGAACAACGCTCTTGTGCAACGACTCCACAGCAGGCAAAAGGGACCAGTCCGTGCTTGGTGCTCTGCAGCAAATCAAACGCTCTCCCTTCGGCCCTTGTTTGCACAGCTGCCATGCTCAGAAAAGTCACCCGAAGTCCTTGGTTGCCCTGCTCAGTTTGCTCCTCTAAGTCCTAGCTGGCAATTAGATCATGGGTTTATATATGCCATAGTTTATTATTTTCTATAGATATGTGTTATTAGATTATTAGATTCAATTATTATCTATAGATTAGATTATCTATACATATTTATTATTAGATTTTTATATTCTATCTAATCTACAGTTTATAGACCAATAGTTTGTGTATGTTATATTGCTCAGGTACAGCATTGCCTCTGTTCTCTTGTGTGGCTGACACCTCTGTAGAAGCACATGAGCAGAATCACAGACTGGAAAGGCCAGAGGGGAAATCCTATAATATTACTCAGTGCATCTGCATCATGCCTTGTGGCTTGTGTCTGCCTGCACATCTTTCAAACCAGCGCTGCTCTGCATCTGATGAATCCATCATTTCTTTTCACAGTTTCTTACTAGGATTAATCACTCTTCATGTTTTTTTTTTTTTCTTCTATACTTAAATTTCCCTCACTTCCACAAGTTTTTTCACCTTCTTTGTCCCCTGGATTCCAGCATCTCATGGGCCTTGTAGGGTGAAGAGTCCTGAGTTAACTGCTTAAAGTATTAGCCTCCTTTATTCATATTTTTATTTGTAGACACCTTTCAGTTGAATGGCCTCCGAATATTTCTGAAAATGAACATAGCAGCAGTGGTGGGAGGTGGCACCTTCCCTTCGTGTCCCAGACAGGGGGATTTGTGGGGACACAGTGGGGTGCAGGAGATGGAAGCAACACTGGGGATTTGCCAGGAAGGAGGGAGAGCGGCCAGGAAAACAGCAAGTGGGATGAAGGGGAGGTTGAAAGTGTGGTAAGGAAGATTTCCTCAGCTGGATGTTTCCTTGCTTGTAACAGTTTATACAAACTGATCTAAAACACTTTAACCAAGCTCAGGTTTTGATGTTTAGTTTTGGGGCTTTTTTTTTATATATATTTTTATTTTTTCTGGAAACAATTCACTGGAGTTGTGGTCACCATCAAGTAGCTGCCGCTGCATGGTGTTTTCCTCAGCTCCCAATTTACCTGAGCATCTGTGCAAGCCAGCAGCACCTCTTCCCCATTCCTTCCATGCCTGGCACCACTGATCTGCTCACAGAGGAGTGGGCACCACCTGCCCTGCTCCCTGCTGGGCTTTGCAGGGTGGCCAAAACGTGGCATCAGTAACACACCCGATCCCCCGAAACCCGAGGTGTTATTGTAACAGTGGTGCTCAGCCAGGGACGTTTCATTATTTTGTAACAGGGCTCTAAGCAATTGCTTTTCCATGTTTTCAAGTAAGGAAAGGGGTGCACAAACTTCTGCGGATTGAACGAAGTGCAGCGGCAGCAGCTGCTGGCTGCAGTGACCTCTGCTGGGAAGCACACGGCTGCTCGGCTTCACCGGCCAAACCTGCAGCTTGATCTAACCCCTAGGCTTCTACCCAAGCTAGCTCCATTGATTACTATTATTTTTTAATTTTTACTTCCATTTTCCTTTAAATAGCTTATCGTTTGGGATTCCCTCTGAGTATGGAAACATTGTGCGAGCCAAGCTGGTTAGCAGCCGTGCGATGTGCACTTTGGCAGGAATATTAAGCACTGCGGAAAGCCAAGGTGAAGGCCCTGCTGGGCTTGAGGAGGCTGCGCCAGAGCAGAAATAACTGCCCCCGTCCATCGCAGCGAGCCCCTCCAGTGCTGGTGGCTGGTGTGTGCAGGTGTCACCTCCCAGGACACCTTCTTCCAAATGCCCTCATCCCTGTGGGGTGACTCCCTTTATATTTGGGGGTGATTCAGCTTCTGCTGCCTTCTTTCCCCATTGGGTTTTATGTTCCCTGTCTCGCTCCTTCATTCTGCTTTCTTTTTTCTCCCTGTGTCTTTCACCAAGGAATCGCTTTAAAACAGGGCAAGTTTATCCGCCTTCAGACAGTGCAGCAGCAGCATGGTGCCCATTTGCTTTGCAAATGAGAAAGGGGAGAAGGTCTTGTGGCAAACCTCAGCCTGCAGCGTTGCGTGTCTGATGAGCTCCTCTGCCACCCTGGCTGCTCTCCTTTGGGGGTAACCCGCCTGTTACCCATGGGCGTGCAACAGCTAGGTGCTGCTGGCAGCTGTCTCACAGGGGGGTGGGTTGAGTTTGGGGAACCTCTGAAGCTCCCAAAATAAAAACGGGGCTCTCAAAATATAAAATAAAAATAGAAATGCAAAGCATTTGATTTACCGCGCACATATAGAAAAGCATTAATGTGTGTGGTAAAAAATGTGCTGCAGACTACATTGGAGGCTTTAAACAGCTATCACTGTTTGTATTAAAGCTACCTTCTTGATCGTGATGGCATCAGGTTCACAAATGATCATAAACCTATGCATGTGCATAAAGGAGAATGGATAAACACATATAATAGTTTCCATTAAAAGTGTATATTTGTTGGAAATGCCACTTGGGAGCCTAGAGTACTTTCAATTCACTGAAACAAAGCAAAACTGTCCTTGCCCTAACTGCGGCCCTTCAGGGACCAGGCACCAGACCTGCACAACAAAATTCAAGTCTCCACACTTGTGCTGTGCAATGCCAAGTGGGTGGTCTATTGGTTTCCTGTTGTCGTTATTAAGAACTTGATTTGTGATGCAGTCTACTAGGAAATTTTGCTAAAATATCACGGGATTTTCCAGGTATTTAAGTAAAGCGAAAAGCCTACTCACATATTTGTTACTTTGACTTCCTGTAGTGTATTGTATTTAGGCTCACTAATTGTTGATGTTAAATTTCCTGTACATGGAAGTCCTTACATGAATGCAGCTTTTAATGACTGCTTATGGGCGTAAATTCAGGTCAGTCATAATCTTTCTGGTGAATTCAGAGGAAATTGGATTAGTCTCTGTTCTTACGGGAAAGACCCTGCCAGGCGCAGGGGACCTTCTGCTCTCAGCATCGTCACACAGATGTTGGGACACTTGCTACTGGTGAGGATGAGGTCTTGACACATAATTAAGCCTCTTAATTAATCTACTTGAACCTTGAGACATGTAGAGAGTTCTGCATTTGCTGATAATGCACTTTTACCTTCTTTCTGAACGTGTCCACATGCTGTTTAATAAGCAGTCTGTACATGGCATTTCCCATCTTTCTCTTCCTCTTAAAACAATTGTCTGTAATTGGTGTAATTAATATTCTGCCCCTGGAGTTGTACTGGTTGTCTCTTTAGGGTTTGCACAAGTTAAATGTATCCTTTGGAAATTGTTTGTTAAGTATTTAAGGAGCAAACCCAGAGAGGCATTGCTCTGAGTAGTTAATTACATGTATGTTTATAGAGACAGTTTTTCTCTTTAAAGATAGCATTTTGACAAACCAAAGGTCCTTGAGTCTTGGTGGGAATGATCCATGCCCTTCATCCACCTGCTGGGCTGTATTTTAAATCTGGTTTCCTTTAGAAACAAGGTTTATGTCATTGCGTGATCTGCCCATTCATGTCCCTGGTGAGGAGAAGCGTCAGCGCAGGCTCACTCTTCAGGAGACATCAGAAAATCCATGGCAGATCACCAAATTCAGTCACTTTTCAGAAATTCTGTTTCTATATAACTGTGTTCAGAGTGAGAAGAAAGCAGCACTATGGAGACTGAGGCAATTCTTGGGAGTGATGATTTGAAGGATTTCTTGCTCTGTGTCATGAGGGTGTAGAAAATTTGTGAATACGCTGGGAGCCTTTAGACAGAACGCATGCAGTGCTTAATAACACTGCGGGGAAATTTGGGCATCCAGACTGGGTGTGACAGTGGAGTGCGACAAATTCAGTGGGAAGGGGCATGGGGCTGTCATATGGCCGCTGTATACATGCTGCAGCTTCTGCATGGGGGCAAATCCCTCCAGCCCGCCACACCCTGTCTCCATCTCCTCCCACCCAGCTTTGCTGCTGTCCTGAGACTTCAACCTCCAAGCAACCATCTCCATTCATCTGACATGGGGATTCTAAACCTCTAATGCTCCAAATACTTAACTATCGAACATTTTGACCTCATAGCAGATTGAAGGAATTTTCTGTGAGTGATAACAGTACTCTGGGCTGTGAAGCGCTTGTGATTGTTTACTTCAGTCAAGATCATATTTTATGGTGTTGATAGGAGCACTGACAAGTAGTGTCTAAATAAAAGTCGCTTTCTGTTTTGCAGCCCCTTTGAAAAAGAATCACTATTTCATCTTTTATTTGTCTTGTCTTATGTTTTTTCAGGATCAAGCATGAAAATATAGTTGCCCTGGAAGACATCTATGAGAGCCCAAACCATTTATACCTGGTCATGCAATTGTAAGTACTGAACCTAATCAAGTTTCTGTGTCAAAATTGCCAACTCTTCTTGTTCTCATTTTGTTCTTTAACTCAAAAGATAGGATAAATGAGAGGTATTTGTCTTGTGTGCTGCAGTCTGCAAAATCCCTGGCTGGTGGTTAAAATGAACCTTCAAGTATGATGGGCTGTATTGTTGTGAAATTGGGAGCTAAGGTGTCCTGCGAATGGTCTTGCAAAAATCAAATCAGAGTAAACGGGGGATCCCTTTAACATTAAGGGGATCAGAGCTGGCTCCATATGCATGGACTTGCCATGCACGGTTTAGTTCTCTGTTGACTCAACAGATACTTGCTTTGTGCTGAGTGAGGGCTAACCCAAGATGCCACCATGTGCATGGGTGGTGGATTTGCAAGGAAGCATCATGCTTGTCTCTGCAGCAGGGCCATCTCATAGCACTGTTCCTTGACACGTGTCTCTCACCAGAGTCCCTTTTCTTCCCCATTTCCCTCACACAGAGAGCTCAAGAAGGACAGAATCCTATCAGGTACATGACGGGTTGTGGCTGACCTGGCCCTCCCATCACATCCACTTGGCAGGGAGGAGGGAAGTGATGCTCATACTGCTTTTTTTCTTTTTTTCTCTCTGAAATCAATTAAAAAATATGTCATCAAGTTAATATGTCCTCTTACCATCTCATCTCTCTCTTCTTCAATGATAAGGTCACCTGAAACATGAGCAGAGCAGACAGATAGGGCACAGGGATAAAGTGCAGCTGTGAATAGCCAGATGTGCCACAGGGGAGCCTGGAACATCTGACAGAGACAGCTCTGGGGTTAAATAACCTGTGGGAAGCTGTTGGGGACCGTGCCGGGCTCTTCTCTGTTGGTAACATCCGGGAAAGCAGACGTCATTAGTAGCTGTCCTGCTTGCAGTGTGGGAAGAGTAGTGCCCTGTACATTTTTGGTTTGTGTCTGTAGTCCTACATTTCTGCCTCAAATGCTGCAAAACGATTTGCACAGACACATTAGCGTCATACAAATTCAACATACCAGCTGGATTGTGGGAAGTACCAGTTTCATGACCAGCTGATTTACAAATCCTTATTTATTATTAACTTGCTTAATGTAGAGTAACCCTCCCTTTGCCAAATTTCTTATGTCCATATCATTGGCCTATCTAAAATGTAGGGCTGTAATCATAGGCAACACTGAATATGTTAGTATAAATAGAATAGAATAGAATAGAATAGAATAGAATAGAATAGAGTAGAATAGAGTAGAATAGAGTAGAATAGTTCAGTTGGAAGGGACTTTCAAAGATCACCTAGTCCAACTGCCTGACCACTTCAGGGCTAACCAAAAGCTAAAGCATATTATTGAGGGCATTGTCCAAATGTCTGTTGAACACTGACAGGCATGGGGCATCAACCACCTCTCTAGGAAGCCTGTTCCAGTGCTTGACCACCCTCACGGTAAAGAATTTTTTCCTAATGCCCAGTCTGAGCCTTCCAGGCACAGCTTTGTGCCATTCCCCAGTGTTCTGTCATCAGTTACCAGTGAGGAGAGACCAGCACCTCCCTCTGTGTTTCCCTTCCTCAGGAAGCTGCAGAGAGCCATGAGGTCACCTCTTGGCCTTTCTTCTCCAGACTGGACAATGCAAGTGTCCTCAGCCTCTCCTCATAGGAGCCTTCCAGCCCTCTACCAGCTTTGTTGCCCTCCTCTGGATGCTTTCAAGTACCTAAACATCCTTTTTATATTGTAAACCCCAGAACTGCACACAATATTCCAGGTGAGGTCACACCAACACTAAATATAACGGGGGAATCACCTCTTTTGACTGGCTGGCTGTGCGGTGTTTAATGTACCCCAAAATGCAGTTTGCCCTCCTGGCTGCCAGGGCGCACTGCTGGCTCATGCTGAGCCTGCTGTCACCAGCACCCCCAGATCCCTTTCTGCTGAGCTGCTCTCCAGCCTCTCATCTCCCAGTCTGTGCCTGTGTCTGGCATTGCTCCGTCCCAGGTGCTGAACCCGACATTTTCCTCTGTTGAAATTCTACTTGCTCACAATTCAACACTTAACTAGGAAATTATTCTTTCTGTCATAGCTGTATTTGTAAACCCAGACATTTTATTCCCCAATTTAGCATTTAGCTGTTGTGAATGGACACAGCTTCTCCAAAGCCCACAGTGGTGGCACATCTGGCTGAACTCAGCAGCTGGGAACCCATCCTGAGTGCTCAGGGCTGTGGCTTCGAGCCCTTCCCAGCCAGAATGAAGAATCCTTCAAAATTATGGGATGATTTTATTTGAATTTGGGCACATACTTGAGTGTGATCAAGCAACAGCAATGTGAACTCCCACTCATGCAGAGAGCCTGTGTAATGAAACTCATGTGTGTCGTGCACTTAATCAGCCTCAGCTATGGAGTAAAACACGTTAGCTTAAGATTATTTTATTAAAGACAGTTGATGTTGTGCCAAGCTGCTGTTGTTAGCCCTCCTCACTGCTGCAAATCAAGACAAGGCTGTGTTGTCCTGTATTCTGTACAGGGTATATCCTGGGAATAATCTTCTGAGCTCTTTTGGAAAAGGGTTGTGGTATGCCAAGGTGGAGAGGACAGCATGGTCATCCTCGTCACTGTGGACGTTACATCAAGGATGGTGCAACCTCTGCACTGCCTTTCTGTTCTGAATTTTCATCAATAGTTGGGATTTGGGGCTGCATCTCTGCAAAGTTCAGAAGACTCGAAATCAATTCTGCATGCCTCCTTTCCCGGTTTCCATCTGGGAGAAGGCATACATGAATAATCTCTTGTTTCCAAGGTAACAACAACTTGTTGATACAATAGCTCCAAAGCGTTGCATGGCATGAGGTATCTATTTGTTTACATCTCTGCCCTATTTATTATTAGAATCCTTGTGGGTTTTTTAGCTTCTGATTTTTGTATATTTCTCCTAAACAAGGCAATGGTTATATACATTTAAAACTGGGGTTTGGTATGAAGTGGAAGTGGTAGTGATCAAGCAGGTTCCAGGAAGCCACGTTTAGATAAAAAGAATAGAGGGTAAAATTAGGACCACGCAGAGACCAGTATCATGGGCACAGCAGATCTCAAATCCATGTGCCCTTCTCCCTGACTCATTGCTTTCTAAGTGGGCACTTACTCGTGATTGCCAAGGGAGATTTTCTGTTGCACGGGCAGCATTTTCATCACCAGCCTTCCGAGCACTCCTTGTAGTTTTGTGGAAAATCCACGTGACAGCCCCTGAGCATCTCATAGTTCGCTGTGAAAAAGGCTTTTGGAAGCACTCCATACCCCCATGTATATTTACCCTCTGGTACATCTGCTATTACTTGAAAGCCATGCTTGTTAGCCAGCCACCTTAAAGGATAAGTATTGCACCTCATTTACTCTGTCAAAGACATGGGCAGGCACAGGTGGCAGCATCTGTGTTGGAGCTCGTAGGAAAGGAGGTGAAGAGGCGGCTGTCTGCGTCTACTTGACGCTTAATTTATTCCTGCAAGTCCTTCTGGGAGCTGTTCCCAGGTTTATGTAGCTGTTGGTGAATGTCCTGTGTGTTTCCTGGCACGTTCTTGTGGAAATCTGATCTCCGGCTTTGGTTTCAACCCCTTATTTTTACGTACATTGTATATGAGCCATCGTAAAACTGTTCTGTCTGTCACAACCCAGTTACTGCAAGGTAGACCAGAGTCCAGCTCAGAGATCTCCAGATCTGACAGCTCATATTTTCACGTGCTGTCTCAAAGCATTTACCTGTTCCTTAGAAATGGCTGGTCCATTATTTCTTTATTTAGTTTCCCAAAATACAGGGCATTTCAACCCAAGAATGAAGATGAACACCAAAATACTTTGTTTCATTTGGTCTGGATGCTGGGTGAGATTTCCCCAGAGGATATCAGAGAAGACAGGGGAAAATAAAGTAATTTCAGAAATAGAAGTTTTATTGAAATATGTCTTGGAATGATAGTAAACTTTGTTAGTGGGCAATTACAGGTTGTTACTGTGGCCACTTGGTAAGAATTACCCTACCTATTTTCTAAGCTATCTGCCTCACTTTGTCTTGCCAGTATAGGGAAATATCCTGTTGTAGTTAGTATTGTCAGATACTAGTATTTCACTGGCATAAACAGTCTCTTTGGATATTGATGATTCATCCTCTGCATGCTGGAAAGTCATGCGTAAAAATGGATTTACATAAACACGTATTTTCCGTCTAAGTGTTATGGGACCGTTTGGATACGCTTTTTCAGAAGGTGCTGCCTGTGCAGGTCAGAGCAGATCCCCAAAGCTCGGCTCTGACTTCATCCGTATTGTTTGTCTGCATCAGAGCGTGAAGCAGCAAAGTTTGATCTCCTGCAGATCTGTGTGCAGCCTCTGTTAGTCATGGCCATGCACGAGTCCCCTCTGCACCTCCATGGAGATGCGTTGCTCACTGCTGCTGCCAGGGAGCTGGGGCTGTTGCCTCTCCAAAAGGGTCTGGGCCATGTTAAAAATCAATGAAGACATTAATTTCCTTGTTCTCCTTTATTCATCCATTTGTATAAAATATGTAAGAACTTAATATTTTTGGTATCTCCAATCTTCTGACAAAGTTGGTTGAAGTTTGCCCAATGGCTCAGAAGTTACTAGGGGCTGACAAACTGGGATGGACAGGCAGTGACCACATGTACCTCACTTCCTTTGGAAAACTGGCTGAAAACAGGTCTAACAGACACTCCAAAGCTTGTGATATTGACCTAGCCCGTTCTTAAAAATCTCCAGTCACATGCTCCCCAGGGAATCAACACTACTGCTTAACGCCCTTATGGGTACAGAACATTTCCTAATAACTACATCTTCCAGGCTGCAATTTAAACTTATGCTGGAAGTCTTATTTCTCTAATTCCTAATGAAGGTAATGAGGCTGTTTGAATAGCTAAGGGTTACACCAGCAGGCCCTGGAAAGCATGTAGCTAGGTAAAGTAATGATCGAACATAAACACCCACCTTGGAGTTTCTCTGCACTTTTTTTTTCATGTCTGAGAATAGTGCCAAATTCAGAGAATTTTCTATTAATACCAGGGGTTCAGGGCATGGTCACGTGAAGCTCTGCAACATTGGAGCTAACTTTTGAGATGTTTCAGGAGGACATGGGGGTTTCTAGCAACACTAAAGCCTCAGAGCTGAGCAGAAAGGGAGGCAGGTGCGTGGTCCAGGGTCTGGTGTGAGATCTTCAGGATCCTGTGAAGTGAAAGCCCTACCACAGGGCTCTTTGGTGGCTGTGCAACCCAAGAGTGACCTTCTCTGTAGGAGGGCTGTTTTACCCAGATCCTGTCAGTTTGTGTTCCTGATTCCCGAGGAAGCTGGAGTATTTTCCCCAGATGACGTTGTCTGAGGCCATGATGTCCTTGCTCAGAACAAGCTTTTATGGAGAGCAACCTGCTGCAGCTGACCCTGAAATGCTTCCCCCCACCTCTGCAAAAAAAACCCAAACACCCCAAACTGAGCTTAATAACCTGACTTTGGGGGTTTTCCAGCTTAGCATCATAACTCTGCTGAATTATTCAGATGATTTCCAGCACAGAAAAGCCAAGATGTTGGGGGCTCTTCCTGCCTGGTGTAAGTCATGCACAGGCAGCCCAGAGTAGTTTGTAGGCTCATTTTCGTTGCCCCATTTCTGCTGTTTATCAGCTCTCCCCTGCCACACGTGAGAGTGTTATAACCCTGCAAGGGCTTGGGAGGTAGCGTAGACAGGCATGCACCTACCTGCAGTATTATCTACAGAAGTTTTTATTGTTATTGGAACCTACACCACTTGTGCTTTTGCCTTTCACCTGTATGCTTTTGCAAATAAGCAAGTGGAGTGCTAAGCTGTGATTAAGTGCTGAATTCCCTTTGTTTTTTGAAAGCCAAATGCCTGAGCACACTCTGAGAGCAGCAGAGCATGGACGGGTTTTGCAAGTGACATTTCAATGAAAATATTCAGCCTCCAAGAAAAACAACAGACAATTGAGGGAAGTGCCTTGTTTGCCAGGTTTCTTAAGGAGTCTAGCAAGGACGCACTGTGTTACAAAACAGTGATACACACGCCAAGCCGCTATCACATCAGGATGCTAATTAAAGCAAAACATAGATCTGCTGCACTGCATTCCTTAGATGGGATTTATTCCTGTGCTTGTTTCTTGTACCTATAAAGCATTATGTAAAAGACAGAAGGACATATCCCCCCATTCGCAATGGGATTTATCTGAAAGAGAAAAACCAGCTGGGTTCTTTAGCAGCAGAAAACACTTATGTCCAAGCAGCTTTTTTTTTTTTTTTTTTTTTTTGAGCAAATGCTGTGTATGAACTACACCATGAGGAAGGCTGGTGCACATCTGGACATGCCAGAAAGGAGACTGCAAGGTGTCAAGTGAGCTTTGCTTGGATTTTGACACAGCTGAGCAGACGTTTAGGGGCTCCATTTAGGAAGACTTTGTTTTGTCACGGCTTGTGGGATGAAGTGTCACTGATTTGGGCAAAACAACCGTTGGGAGTCTGCAGTGGAACAAGAAATGGCACAAGCTACGTCCTGTGGTTGAAAAAGCCTTTTGGTGTTTCCGTGGACAAGAGTTTTTTGCATGAGTGATAGAGTGCTGTAACTCTCCAAGGATGAATCCAGCTGGTGAACATGGAAAATGAAGTGGGACAGCAGCAACAGTGTTGAGTATGTGTAACATGACTGGGAGAATCAGGCATGATCATGGGAGAAGTGCTCAGAAATGTGAATCCTGGGCCCATCACAGCCTTCAATGTGGCCATATTGCAGGCGTGCCCCCAGACTGTAGAGCTGGGATGTTAGACTTTGAAATCTTCATCAGTGTCTGGGCATGTACAACACAGGTTTTGTTCTCAGCCCATTTCTAGAGCTTAATACAGTCAGAGCATGGTCTATCAGTATGGCTCAAAAAAGGTATCTTTAAAAAAGGCATGCCTTATCAAAGTCTTCAAAGGCACGTGGACTGAATAACACAGGTCACCCTGTTGAAAGGTTAAAGGAATTAATCTCACTGTACTTCAGTACTTTCCCACAAGAGCTTTGCAAGCTGCTGAGCAATTAATAAACTGACCCCTGGCATCACACCCCTGGGAACTGGGTGGTAGTTATTAATCCAACATCAATTCCACATCTTTTTCTTTGGGGAGAAGATATTATTGCATCAGTTGAGTTATGCTGGTAAGTGTTCAACACAAAGGAATATATCTCCTTTTCCAGTGGCTGAGGTTATAAGCAGACCAGCAAAGATTAATGTTAGGGCAGAGATCAGGGTATGAGCAGATTTGTTGGTAACAGATAGGTAGACCACCGAGTGATCTCCAAGATAACTTCTAGACACCTGCAATTGTCAGGATTGTGTTTGATCCCAAAAGTGCAATATGCGCTCCGTCGATGGTCCTAGCTGCCCTGAGCACCTGGGTTTTTCTTCTGCATGCTTGTGGCCCTGGAGGACTTTTAGGAGCTCCTGCTCCCCCTGTCCTCTGCAAACATAGCTCCTTTTTCTGGGAATGGCACTTAACTGCAGCCGCGTTGCTTCCTTGCAACTGTTTTATATCTAAGGACTTCAGCCCTGGCTAGGAGCAGGACATTTTACAGTCCTTGTACATCAGTGTAGCCTTCCTACAGGGAGAGAGAAATGGTGAGAGTTTTCTTCCTGGGGACTATGAAGGACTTTCTCATGATGATTTCCAAAACCATTTATAGGCAGTCACCTTCAAGAGGTGTAGACAAATGCCAATGTCCTTGCTCCTAAAACTGCACTCATTATCAAAAGCTTAGTATGAAGAGTCTCACTATGGACTCTGACACATTTGCAAGGCAACGCTGACTTTTTATTTTATTTATTTTGAATTAAAGTGCTATGCTACATCTGATGGGGAGTGATCTTTTTTGCCCTGTAGCCTTGGGAATGAAGAGATAATAGAGAAATTTTTCCACATTTTCCTTGAACAGACACCATTATAATGCTGTTTGCTTTTACAGAAATGTGAACAGTTAAGATGAAAATGGATCTTTTTTCTTTAAGAGATCTATTGTTGTGAAGCTGCTGTTGTCAATAAGGAAAACAAGAGGTTTGTCCAAACTTCCCAACAAACCTTGTTCTAAAGTATTATTCTTAAAAGTTGCAGAAAGACTTGGAGGGCTCATAAATCAGAAAAGCATATATGATTATTTTCTGGTGAATACAGTAAAGAGTCCTTTTTGTGGGTCCTCATTCAGGGCCACTCCTCCTCCTTACTGCAAACCCTAACACATTCCTGAAAGAAGGGAACGAACTCTGCATCCAGCCCAAACGAAAAACTCATTTGGTGTAATGTCCAGTCTCCAGCAAGGACTGGCACTAAATCCTTAAGGAAAAAGTATGTGAGTTGATTGTTTTTTTAAAGCAATAGCAAAATGTTGGCAGCACTGACTTGAGCCTCTTCCATCAGCAGCTCCTTTGCTAACTCCCCGCTGCAGCTGGGCACGGGGGCGTATGAGCCCCTATTGTATAGCTTGGGCTGGCGTAGGTGGTTCATAGGGCAGCAATACATATCTGCCAGCAATCCTGTATAATATCACTGCTTCTCCGGGAGCAGGAGTGGGGCCTTTCTCTCTGAACAGCAGGCAGGTGTCTATTTAGAGCCCTAGCAATTTTCACTCCATTTTGTTGGCTTTGGGTAACCATCTCATTTCTTTCATGCCTTGCCCACAAGTTTCATCGCCGCTGATGTTTGCGTAGTAACTGAATTGCTCTTGCACATTTAGTTCTGCATCTCTCGGTACCTAGTAATTTACGCTGTGGTGCACTTACTGCCTGCACTAAAATCAATTAAATAGCTGGTTTTGGCTTAAGGAGGAAGGGGCTTTGCAGCAAGGCAGATAATGAATGTTAAATCCATATATGCCCCAGCATGAGAATTCATTATGAGATGGTAGGATCCCTCTTGGGCACTATGTGGAGGCATTCTGATTAAATGGTTACATGCCCTTAAACAGAAAAGGACTTTCATAACAACCTGGAAAGCTTTGAATTGAAATAACATGGCACTGAAGCAAGATGCAAAATTAAAATCAGTGCTTACAGGTCTGTTCTTTTAAATGGTGGCACTGGTATTAAAAGTTGTTTTTCCCTCTGAGTTGTCTTCTGGAGGAAGGCTGTACAGACTGGAGAGAGTAGTAGGCTCATGAGAATTTCATATCAGTGCGTACCAAAAGACTTCTAACGGATTTGTGGCCAAAAAAATGCCTAATTTCCCAAGCATATCTCAGCTTCAGCCTATCTTCTAGGTAATATAGTCAGATAGGTTATTCTGCTCCAGAGTCTGTAAGCGAGTCGGTGTTGTGCTAACTTGCAGTTGTATTGTTATTGTCTTATCAAGAGGCTCTGTGTAAAACTTTTAGAAGAACCCATCAAGCAAGGTGATGAGGAAGTATTATTATCCCATACAAAAGTGTTTTAAATTCACACTGAAAGAGAGGATCTCTTGCTTTACACTTTATCTGGAACCAGCCCCCAAAGACTCTACATAGCACATATTTTCAAAGCCAGGGAGATTCATACAGTTTTCTATGGCTGGGCTGGGGTCAGGACTCTAAGTAGGCTTATGTAAAATGTAGAATTTTTAATGGAAATACTGGTTCCTGTCTAAAATCTTGTTTTGACTTTCTTTGGTAGTGCTGTGGTTACCTCTTCTTAGAGAAACTATTTTCATGGAACTAATGAAGTTCTTGCCACAGTGTTCTGCTTTAAACATTCTCCCTTGGAAAATTTTTCAATGAAAAAAAAATCTGGATTTTTTTTTTTTCCCTGAAACAGTGGTTAGGTTTGTTGTAGCCAAACTTTTACTTTTTTAAGCATTTTATAGAAAAAGAAAATACTGCTGCTGGTGAAGCCTTTCTTTGATGCATTTATAAAATATGCTCATTTTATTCTGATTCATGCTGCATGGTTATATCTTAGTCTGTAAAGGCTGCTTTCCCCTTAAACTGGAGGAGAAGTGGGTTCAGAGATCCAAATCCTTGTGTCTCCCTCCTCCTTCTTCTCTTAGACAAAATTCCCATTTGAGCCTGTGTGATCCTGGTTTAGTTGTAAAAGGATTTCTGGACTGGAGTGCTGAAAATGCTTCAGACAATTTTGATGTTTATTCGGTCTGATTATTCTGTTAGTTAGTAGCATTTATCCACCCCATAATTCTATTTTCTTATTTCCCAATTGATAATACTCCAAGGAGCACCGGCTTCCTTGGGTTAGAGGTAGTGAAGCCTTTAAATGTCCACAGAAAGAAGATATTTCTTCCAAAAATATGTTGCAATGAAAAAAAGAACTCAGAAACATTCTTAAATCAACTGAAAGAGAGCGGAGATTTTAAGATCTACTTAAGCATACAAAGAGACAGTGTTACTAAGAACTGAGGTTTAAGTTCCTACATTAAAAGTCAGTTAGCAAAATAAAATTGATCCAACAATTCGCCTCCGGCTTAGAGTTTCTGCCATTAAAACTCTGCCACGAGTCTCTTACAGCTCCCAGAAAAAGGTTTTTTGTTTTTTTTTTTTGTTTGTTTGTTTGTTTGTTTGTTTTGTTTTTTTGTTTTGTTTTAGGATAAAACAGAGCTGAGCACCTGTCTTTCTGTCATGGGGAAGCTCCTCCTTGTGGTGGTGCGATCTGTATTCGGTCCTAAGGGTCATGGCCACCCTGTTGCCAGATGCTACCCAGTGCCACCAGCCAGGAGAAATGCAAAGACAATTAAGTGATAGTGAGCACAGTGAAGAGGAAAATGACCTCATTCTGATTGCACACCAGTGTTATCTGCAGGAGTATTTATCTCATTGCAGCCCAGGGTCTCTTCCATTGACTCATGCTGGGTTCCATGCGAACATGGGTCACCACCATCCTCAGAGAGCACTGCTGATATTTTGCCTCTCAGGGCTGGGAACCCTCTGCCCGAAGCTTTTAAATCTGCTCTTTTCAGACAGTTTCGCAGCTGGATTTGCCTTGTAAAGGGTTTGCTTCACCTTGGAACTGTCTTGCTTATTTTGAAGGGTGGCGAGGGAAATGTAGGTAATTCTTCAGACTGTACCAGATGAAATGAAATGTATTTTAAAAAGCAAATTTTCTGGGGAAAGACATTTTCTCTTACACCCTTTTCATCCTGGAGCTTAACATGGTTGTGTGTACATTCAACATTTTAATGCAAAAAGGAAATTTGTGCAACAGTACAGGTGAAAAAGAAAAGAGAAGAAAAACAAAAATAAAATAAAATAACCAATGTAGTCACTGTCTGTGGATTTAGCTGAAGGTCTAGAGCTGCCCTGCATATCCTTTTCCATGGAGTACGCTGTTAAATGTGATCAAGATAGTCTTTTAGTATGTCACCCCTGTGGCTGAGCTTCTTTACCTGACCACACGTGTGCTCCCAGCCTGCTCCATTTGTGCTCATCTTCATGTAAGATGTTCTTCCTGCACAAGGTGTTTCCCTACAGGTTGCCATATGGGCAGACTTTCCGCTCTCCAGAACTGCTACAGCACCCCATGACAGGGACATCCCGGGGGAACAGTACATGACAGTCATCTCCTATTCTGCCATATGACCCTAAAGCTGCTGTGTACACTACAACCCATTGTATGCTGGCAGGAGACAGGTGCAGGAATATTTTCTTGCTCAGTTGTTTTTCCTGTTGTGTGACAGCCTCTGGCAAGGCAAATGGCATAGTAGTGTGGCTCTAATGTCCTGAAGGACTGGTGCAAGTACCCATCCGCCCTTGGCTCTGAATTTCGGCATGCAGGGGCATGGGCAGAGGCAGAGGAGGCAGCTCACGGCTCAAGAGAGGAGGAGGGAAAAGCAGAAGCTGGACCATATGGTATAAAAAGTAGAAGCAGACACAGTATCTCAGTGGTAGGTGCTCATTAGACTGCTTATGATGTGTTGAGTGTATTCTGCTAGAGGGATTGCAGTGTTCTTGTATAAGCTAAAAAAATTGCAGTGCAGAGTAGGTAGGGGACAGGTCTCTTTATCTATGGAAAAATATTCTAGATGTTTACCAGAAACATGTAATGAGAACCAGAGGCTGCCGGTCTCCAGAGTCTTGCGAGGATGTTTCTGTGGTTAGAGCACACAGGTCTGAAAATCTGGAGCTTTTCTCTTACTCTGTCATTGATTTATGTTGTGGTGTCTGGTCATTTTGTCTTCTAATTTCCCTGCCCATGGAGAGGGAATACTTTCCTAATTAATTCTGGTAAGATTTTTTTTTTTCCCTCAAGTCAATGCTACTCTTTGTGCAGTAGGTTGTTACAAGAAATAAGAATGCTGCAATCTGGCCTCTGGCTTTGTCCACTGAGGAGCACTGCTGTCCAAGCAGGGATGAGCCAATGGGCTTGTTTGCTGGGACCTGTGACTATTTTGAAAAACATGTTCAGCAATGCCTTGCTCCATACCATTTTTTCCTGTAGGTACCCTGTGCCATACAGTATCTGTGCAGTAGCTTTTTCCCTCCATCCTATCTTTCTGTGCAGAAACCTATACAGATCATAACCCAGGCTTCTCACAGTAGCTCAGTGTATAACAGCATGACCAGTGATGGCCATTGTCATCTCAGAGATTTATTTATCCTTATGGTGTAGCTATGTGGAAATCTAAAACAGCAGGTGTCTGACATCCAAAGTTAAAAAATCCACTTAAATAAAGCCAGGATGTCACCTACTGTGTGCAGATGTGGATGCAGCCAAATGCATCATACCAGTGATGGAGGGTGACAAAGAGAGGCATCAATAAAAACTTCAGTCAGAGAGAGCTATAAAAAAGCAATTTAAAAACAGGCTGAATAAAGACTGAACAGCAGTATTCAAAATTTGAATATCCATTTTTTTATGTTGCGAGTAGGTGGAAATGGTTATTGCAAATAAGGGGATGAAGGAGCACTGTGTGCTAGGACGTGGTACAGCAGGCTGGCTCAAAGTGATGGATGCCCCAGGACATGGTGCAATAACAAGGTAACAAGTCATTGGTCCTATGACTGAAATACTTATTGGCCTCAGTAGACAATAAACACCAAAAAAACACCTTCGGAGAAGGATCCCTAGGGGCACGAGAGCCTTAGGTTTGATATATAAGCCTTCAGACCCACTGACCCTGCTGTGAAAGTTGCCTGGAGCCAGGCTGCTTGGGTGTGCGTGGGCATCTTCTTCCCACTCTGAGGAGTCAATATAAATGCAGGGGTGGGTAGGAACGATCTTTTTGACTACATCTGTCCTAGTAAATAAAAAGGTCTGTATCGGTGTAATTTACTGAGCTGTGTCCAGGCACTGGCAGGAGTATGGCTGGGCACAGGAGAGCAACACCTCTGTGCCTCTGCTCCCATCTGGGAGGTGAGAATAACAGCCCTTTCTGCCATGTATGAGGACAGTAAGGATAAATATATTAAACTCAGCTATGTCTTGAGATAATAATACCAGTTTAGGCACGCAAGTGCCTCAGACAAATCCTGTGTGCAAAAGCCAAGTGGTTGAAAGCACAACTTTTGGCACAGTGAAACTGCTTGAAGGAGAGTTTAGTTTGATTTCAAAGGGTTTCTGAGAATAACTGTTCTGAATCCTGCTTCCTCCCTGCAAAAAAAATGCACAGTGTCACGAAAAAGCCATTAAAGAAAGAAAATCAAAGCAGTTGGAAGATTACTCCTGGTTTGGCTTTTTAGATTTGAGAAGCACACGTCAGTTCATCCATTGAGCATTGTTGGTCTGGCACTGGTAAGACTGTCCGTCGCCCTGCAGCACAAATCGCTGCTGCAAAAGCTTCTTCAGTACACAGTTATTTATAATCACAGAATTGTGGAATCACAGAACAGTTTGAGTTGGAAGGGACCTTTAAAGATCACCTAGTTCCAGCCCCCCTGCCATGGGCAGGAACAGCTTCCAGTAGACCAGGTTGCTCAACGCTCCATCCAACCTGGCCTTGAGCACTTCCAGGGATGGGGCATCCACGGCTTCTCTGGGCTGCCTGTGCCAGTGCCTCACCATCCTCATAGTAATGAATTTCTTCCTTATATCTGATCTAAATATACTGTCTTTCAATTTAAAGTCATTACCCTTTGTCCTATCACAATGCACCCTGTTAAAGCATCTGTCCCCATCTTTCTTGTAGACCCTCTTTAAATATCGGAGAGTTTTGAGTATTTAAGAGCTTTCTGGCTCTGACACAATTCAAACTTCATTCTGTCCACCGTCTCACCACTGGCATGAATATGGTTTTAGAAGTAGCTTACAGAGGTCCATTCTGTGACCAACAACCATGTGGGGATATCAGTCCTTATGTAGCCACAGATACCTGTGTGGTGATGAGGTCTCTCCCAGCTGCAGGACAAGGGGAGCAGGAAAAGAGAGAGGGAACCTGGATCATCAGCAGGAGAATTCACTCTCTGTATGCATGACACCCTCCATGTACTCTCAATCATGCACGCACCACACCACGTGCCTGTTAGCACAAAATTTACTTTCTTGCTGTTTGCTATTGACATCCTCTTGGTAGTAAATTATATTCATGGCCTCCGGGTCCTGGTCCTGTTGAATAGTTATTTGCAAGGCAAAGGAAACATGTACTGTTTTTCGTCTATTTAGACTTTGAATGCATAAAATAGTCTCTTTTCAGTCTGAACATGCAGGTACCCTTTAGAATGTGAATATTAACATTGCTTTTGGAAAACATATTTTATTTCAAAGTAGTTATTTCTCACGTAACAACCCATCTTAGAGAATTCAACATTATTTATGTTTCTCGGAGAAATTCCTAAAATAAAAGATGTCCTACTTTCCTTAATTTTGAATCCTCACTCGATAGATAGCATCAGATTTCAGTGCAGTTCTGTCTTGTACAATTAACCTGTGAAGAAAAAATCCTCAAACCTTCACCTTGTAAAACTCACTGGGCCAGACAGATGGAAAGTAGACAGAATTGCTTGTAAAGTTTTCCTTCTGGTGATGTATTCAGAATTACTTTTGAAAACTCAAAAACATTATTTTCTGAAGGATAATGGATAATAAAAATTTTAATGGAGATGTCCTGTTTTAGACACAAAGAAACAAAGTTTAACCAGCACCAACAGCTAAATTAGATGTAATGAGACTTGTCCAAAGATCCTTCACCAGGTATTTTGTTTACTGGAGTGATGCCTTTGCATCCTGGCTTTGCCACAGAATCTGCCTGTTGTTGGAGTTCCTCTGATATATATGACATGTACAAGATTTCCCTTATAAGTGTCATCTCTTAATTACTTGTCCAGGTGTCTGGGGGGGCTTTGCCTTGGCTCCTGAAGAGAGGCAATGCAATGGTGTCAGGCCACGCAGGGCTTTCCAGCCAGCCTTCTGCAGATGAATCATCTGAAGGACTGTTTTTGAAAGGTTGGGCTCTTGCATTTGATTCACTCTCCTTGGTGAGCTGAAAATAGTGTGCATTGTTCTCATAATCCTTAGCAACTTGAAAACTGCCATAAATTGAATTCTTCTTAATCTTTACCTACAGCAAGAAAATAGGCTAATTCAGTTATTTCTGAAGTTACTTAGCTAATGCTAATTAACTGGGATTTTGATGGCTTTGTTTTTTTTCCAGCAGTTTTCTAAACATTTTGCCTATCATTTCAATGAGCCCTTCACAAGTCTAAGCTGTAGTGAATAGCCTTGTTTCTATGGTGCACATTATTAAGTCAAAGGAACATATGTAAAAATATATGTCCAGGAAAAAAAGACCTACTCCCACAATCTCATTAATCATAGATTATCAAGATTCATAATACCCTGGATATGGTTTTTGCAAGGAATTTTTTTATAGTCATGCCACAGGACAGAAATAAATGAAAACCATGTTAAGAAGTGGTGGTGCAATTGCAATTCAAACATATTGGTGGAGTTGTAGGATACAGGACAGAAGCTACAGACTCACAAGACATAACAGTTATGCCTGGAACCTATCTGGAGGACTGTGAATCCCAGCTTTGGATATTTTGAGGGCTATTTTGAACTGCATTTGCTTTGCTTCTCCTGAAATCTGCTCCTTCCCAACTGAGTTACAAACACTTTGGCGAATGACTTAAATGGGCTCAGCAAGATCAGGTGAAAGCCCTTGGTACATGACTTCAGTCTGATACTAATTGCTAAAAGGCTTAAAGGCTGTAGCAGGGAAGGTCATCTCTCAGGTGACCAAGTGGCCACACGCTATGTGACACAGAAGAAGCACTATGTATATGCCTGCCTAATGGCAGAGTTTGCCCTCAAAAACTAGTGAATGGCTGTTCTATGTGGCTATTTTGTGGCTGTAATGATCCAGTGCTTACTACCAGTTTCAGGAGGGGTTACAGTTATGTCTCAATACCCTGTAGACTCAGTGGTTTCTGGCCTGATCTGGCTCCTGAGTTCAACCGCAGTGAGCAAAGGCTTGCCTCTCCTATCAAAAGTGCATTAAGCAATGGGCTGGTGAAAATTAACAACCATCAAATCAGCTGGGACCATTAGATAATCTCATTCCACATTCAATAAGGAATGTCCTCCTGCTTTTACTGAACAAACCAGATGCCTCAAAGGGATCTTCAAGGACTGTGTGGAGGGACTGGAAGCAAGGCAGAAGAGAAACAGGACTAGTGGGATGAGGATGTGGACAAGCAGCACAGATCTGCTTTTGGTGCCAAGCTGAGGAGTAGCTATTGGCTCCAACACTCCTTGAACCTTCCTCAACCCTATTCCTATGCCTCGTGAAGTGCAGAGACTGAGCGTGCCCATGCTCACATCTAGGGGTACCACATGCTGTTGCTGACATCAGTCAGAATTCTTCTCCTAACTTTGATAACATCCCTCCCATAGTAAACAGACTAGGTTTTGCCTCTGGATAGAACTGTAATAATTGAACCAATTTCAGCATTGCATGGAACAATGAAGTGCTTGTGATATGCTAGGGAACTAGAAAAAAATGGGCAAACAAAATTCCCAGACAAAATATCTAGGTAAAGCCTGTACAGGTGGGAATAGATCAAGCTTGATACTCACAATAAAGAATTCTGCATAGTTCTTCTGGCTGGATTGGTTTGCCAAGTAAAGAGGGCAAGAGGCTCGTTTGTGGCTAGGACAGGCTTGCATCTGCTCAGCTTATGACCAGCCTGCTCTGCATCTCAGCTATATGGATGCCACAGAGCATTTGGCCCTTGGTTTCCTGTAGGTATCAGACGATGCCATGATGACCCTTACACATGATCATTGCGCTGTTTGGCTTTTCTCACTTCGGAATGTCTCAATGGATGTCAAGGACCGTGGTGCAGTCCTCCATGATGGGGGGTGTGCGTTGCATGATCTGGGGACCAGCACAGGTACCTGAAGGTGTTTAAGAGAGACCTTGTTGCAGTGATCCGAAACAGAGTCATGGTGTGAGCTAAGAGAGTGTCCATGGACTTCGGGCATTCAGTGCTTAAGTGAGAGTCTAAGCCTGTTTCCTGGCCTTCATTTAGCTGGTGTTGTAGAAGTGTCCTATATCTCCCTCCAAAACCCCCAAATCCTGAAATTTGATCTACATGGACAGATCCTCAAGCAAATCCACAACCACTTTAAGATGACCAGCTTTTCTTCAGCATGTTTCCCATCCCAGCCAGTGTCAGGATTGGGGTCTTAGCACTGGTCTTGGTGCCTCTGCTCCTGGAGGCTGGGCTGGTTGCTACCCTACCAGAGAGGAGAGGCCATTGCTGATCCCAAGTGAAGCACCAGCAGCAGCTGGTGGGTAGGAGTCAGCACTAAGGCAGCATCCTGTGCTTCCCTGGCAGCGTGAAGATCTGCTTGGTGGTGAGGGAGGGGAGGAGGGAGTATGCTGGGAGGAAGCTGTCACGGATCTGCCTCTCATTGCTGCTCACAGTCCTACGCTGGCTGAGTCAGAGCTGGCGGGAAAGGCGAGACGCATGGGTGGTCTCTGGGGAAAGTCCACACTCGCACCAAAAAAAGGTTTATGAGGAGGAGAAAACCAACAGGACCTCCTCTGCAGTCTAAGGGCCACAAAGCTGAAGGGCTGTGTCTGATGTTACAGTGTGGATGAGGGTGAGGAAGACTATCCAGAGCCCTCCTTTGCAGTCTGTACTCCCTGGGTAACTACAGAGGTTGGTTGCATGTTATATGGCCTTAGCTCTGTGGTGGCTGTGCCTTTCACATCACTGGGTCCCATCCTGCTCTGGTGGGTGGTGGAGAACAGTAGTTCCCATGCTGTGAGTCCCCTGGGGAGCAGGAGGTGGTTGGTCACGGATAATGAAGTCAGCTTTTTTGGGTGAGCAGGCTTTGTGTGCACCCTTTGGATTGTTTGCCACTGGTGAGTGGCACTCACCATCACGTGGGCTTTGGTGGACATGTGCTGCTGGGCTGTCTCACACCCCTGGGAATTTGTCAACATTGTTGGACAAAGCTGGGAGGCTCAGCCTTCAGCATGGACCAAGCCAATGCATTCAAGCTGCTGAGAGCAAATGAGCAAGGTGGTGAGATCTCCACCACAGCACCCAGGGAGTTTCCCTTCTTCACCGCCCTTCTGCCCTCGTCTCATGAACTCACCAGCACTCACGTTGCCATCCCAGCACACACAAACACTGTTCTCATCAACAGCAATTTTAAAAAGTTCTCCAGGATTTACTTAAAATCTTTTATATTATTCTTGGTTCAGATCTGCAAAGCCAAGCACGGTGAGCTTTGAAATCAAGCTTACATTCAGAAATAATCCAGAGAAGAATTAGCAAAGACTTCAAAGTTAAATTAGCCGAGGTAACATGTCAAGCCAAAGAATTTCAGTTTAACAGCATGCCAAAATATCTCAAGATGTCTCTTATGATGTATTTCATTGTTTCTTATAATTTGAGAAGTAGGAAAGTGAATAAAAATAAGACTGCATCCTTCTGTTTCTCTTTGATTTACTGTCTGAAAATTCAAGATGTTTAAAAAGGTATTTATAATCGTACATTTAGGCTTCTGCAAGCATTTATTTTACTGTGCAATTTGAAAGTGATTCAGTTAAGCAATTAAGGACTAAACTAAATTGTCACACACAAGAAAAGGGTATTTGCATACGTTACTTACAGCATCCATTTCAAGCTGATTTCCAAGAGTGAAGCATGGGTCTTTCTGTTCCTTCCCCACATCTTTCCTAATAATTTTTGAAACATTGGCCAATTTGAGCTGTATTTGATGGAGGAGTAGAGTTCTTGGGTATAAATAGATCCCGATGAGTTTTGTGAAGATATGTCCCCGATAAAGAGAGCGCCTATAAGTGCCTCCAGCAGAAGGAAATGCATATTCTTGTGAGTTTTGAAAGCGGTAGCATGTGCCCCATAAACAGCTCAGCATTTCCCAGTGGCTGAAGCAGAGAGGTGTTTCCTTTTCTAAGTATAGAGTGGTTATTTTGAGGGCTTGACAGGGGAATGTGGAGTTTCTTGCATCACCCACGATGTTTGAAAAAGCATTAGGGTATTGAGACTATGTGACAAGAAGTACAGAAATGATTTAAGAGGCTGGCAGAAACGTCAGGGAAGAGTTTAAAAGAGCTGGAGAGGTTAGTCTGACCAAGCGATGATTAATAAGGGATATGTTATGCACAGTATCTGGCAGATGCAGACTGCTAGGAGAAAGAAATTGGCTGGGGTTGGGAATGTGTGACAGACCTTTTCTGATTACTCACTCTGAATGCAGGTGTTAAAGAAGACAGGAGATCAGTTTCTGCAGATCTGTTAAACCTGCTCCAGCAAGTAAGGCTCTTTAAAACTCCCTCTTTCTGGAAGAGGACATCAGCGGGCACCCAGGCTAGGATAAGCCATGGTCTGGAAGGACATTTCGGTTACCAGCTTATGTGTGTGTGTAGGACACTGCTCAAAACCATTGAAGTCGCTGTGAGTTTTTCCATATGCTCAGTGAGTTGTGATTCAGGCTTTTGCAGAGGTGGGGAGAAGGATTTATCCATTTTTTTTTAGGAGAAAGCAAATACCGTCTGCAGAAACTTCTGTTCAGCAAGAAATTCCAAAGAAAACTTTGGAGCTCATCTCTTCTGTGACATTAAGTTATGGTAATTTTAACATATTCCTTTGAATTTTAAAAGAGAGTAGCATGTGCTCCGTAAACAGCTCCACGTTTCCAAGTGGTAGAGAAGAGAGATGTTTGTGATGGTGGTACCAGTGGTGGGGTTTCCACACACCCTCAGAAGGAGGAGAAGGAGTTCCTGATGTGGTTTATGTTATAGCAGCAGTGGTGATTCCAGCACGGCTCACAGAGAAAGAACAGGAGAATTTTTGAAGGGTCCCTTTTGGTGCAAGACCTTAGGAAACAGCCACCTGCCCAAAGGATGTTGAAGCTGATGTTTCCAAGATGTTGCTCAATTTGAGACATCTGCCTCAGAGAGGGTAGCAATGGAGTGAAAGCAAGGGAAGAATGAAAGACAGGGAAATTTTTATGATCAGTACCAGGACACACTTTCTTGGTGGTTGAAGTTATCCTCTGAATGAAGCGTGAACAGATCTGTGAGTCAAAGCTGAACAGGACAGAGAAGCTGGGAGCAATCCTGCCAATTCAGAGGAAATGATCAAAAAATTGATGGACAAAATGATGCAGGAGTTTTTTCCCCAATTCTGGCTTCTGCAATTTGAAATTGCTTCTAATGCCAGGAAAATCAGAACAGAAATTGGCCAATATTGCAGATGCCTTGGGTATGGTCACGCCTGATCGTTAAAGGGACATATAATGAATTTCCTCCTGAAATTTTGCAGAGTACATTTTGTATTTTAGTGATGGAAAACTGGGCTCAGATTGATTCTTCTCTGAAAAGTGAGAATTTCTGGGTATTGTTGATCTTCAGGTTTTACCACATTTTATAAATGCCTTAGTTCTGTTTTCTTTTTCCAGATAGGAAAACTCAGGCTGTAAAAGAAAATTCTTTTGAGATCTACTTTGAATAAAGAAACTACTTATATGCAAATGTGAATATAAATTTAAGAGAAGAGACAAACTAAAAAAAAACCTCTTGAGTTTATTACATCAATCTCAAACTTAATAAGCTGGAAGAGAATGCATTTTAGATTTTATATTAACTTCCTTCAGACTGAGAACCATTTTTCCTTGTGCTTCGGTTTCCATCTCATTAATTTATTAATAATTAAACACCTGAAAAATAAAAGATCTGTTATTTCTCAAGTAACGTCAACCTATAGATTTCTAATTAACCAGCCTCAGAGCGTGGAGAAGCCGTTCCTCCAGCAACTGTTGCTACCACCAGCAAATTTTAGTCTCAGAAATAAAGTTTAATTATATTTCTGTGCCAGAACAGAGAGCAGAGGCCAACTGAGATTGTGCTTAGCACAAAGGCCATGTCTAAGGAGGGAGTCTGGGAACATCTACTGGTGTCTTGGGCCCGGGTATGGGCTCCAGGTGCATACTGGCTTGTGGGGCGATGCATCCCATCCTGTGTTGGTTGGAAAACCTGAGTGCATGGATGAGGAAGGATTTGTCCGTGCTCCCAGCTGTGTTACTGGTGATGCTGTGCACAGGGAGGTTAGGAATGACACAGATGCATTGCTCTGACCTTGGAGACCTCACAAGCCCTGGAGCTTCACCGATGAGACAAACAGCAGAAGGTGAAATGAAAGCATTTGGAGGGGAAACAAGTGGTTTAGGGCACAGAAGGAGCCTGTGGTGGTGTCAAAAGAGAAATGCACAATTTTCAAAACCTGGTTTTGCCTGTTTCCAGGATGAAGCTGTCTTACCAGCTACTCTCTAGCACTTCCAAAATCTTCTGTGAGTTGTGGGCAGAGAAGCTGTTAAAGGTGTATTTCATCTCATGATCCCGCAAATGCTTTTTGATGTAACTTTACCCACATAAATAATCCCCTCTGCAGGGATTTGAGAATCAGTTTCTCAAATTATAGCTCGTGACATGCCAACTGCCTCTGACTACAGAGATCTCAGTCCACAGAAAATATCCCTAGAAACTTTTTCCAGATTGATCAGTATGCTCTTTCAGAGTCATTTTTTAAAAAATTATTTCCTGGCTAAATAGCTGAAGAGACAGCCATGCGTATAGGGCGAAACTGCAAATGCTCATTGGAGCTCTCGCGTTCTGCCTGCTAGAGCGGTGCTGAGGCTCCTCCTGTGGGGATCGCGGAGAAATACAGATGATGAAAATACTGGAAACAAGTACAAAGAGTGGCTGAGGAGCTGGAGGAGGGATACCGACTGGTGAAGGATGGAAGTCTTAGCAATGAATCATACAATGCCAAAAATATAAACCCAAACTAGTATCTGTCCCCTCCTTGCTACAGAAACTCAGAAGTTCTGTTTTGTTTCTGAGTGTCTCCTCTGCATTTGTTGTTGGAAGTGGTGGCATCTATTCCAGCTGGAATCCAAGGACCTGTGGGTTTTATTTTTAGGGAAACCCAGACAGGTTAATGATGCTGTTTGAGCTCTTGGAAAGCCCTGACATCCCGGGGTTCAGCCTTCACCACCTTCCAGAGAGCCACGCAGCATCACTCTGCTGAGGCTGTGGTGTGAGTGCTGTCACCTTTTCTGGGAACAAAGGAGGACGTGCTGTCGTGTCACCAGCTTTCCCCACTCCTACTTACCGCTTCTCTGTAGTCCAAGGGGAGGTTTGCACAGGTACTGATGAGACCTGCACAAGAAAGCTCTGCAAAATTAGCTTTTCTCCCCAGAAGAGTTCCACATTGTGCGTGGCTGCTGCACCTGCCCTGTATTGGATGGAGATGAAAGAGTTTAAGGAAGGAACAAGAGATAGGTTGCATTTTTAAAGGCAACACCATAAAGTGGGAGGACCCATTTTCTCCCCAAGGGTTGCAGAATGCTGACTGACAGGGAGATGGCTCAGCATGGCCAAAAAACCCAAACACATGACTTTGTCTATCAGATGAACCCACTTATGACAGTGACAACCCTGTTCTACATTGGGTTTTCTCATGAAAGTGCAACTAAATGCCCGCTGTGGCCCAACAAAACCCCTTGGAGGCTGTTCTGCTTTGTACACTCCCACAGCCAATGTCAGCCCTGCAGGGGACCAAGAAGTGACAGTAACATTATGTGCTGGAAATGGGATTGAGCAAGAACATCCAGTCTGGCCCTGCCTGATCTTCTGTTTGGGATGTTCCAATTTGGGAATAAAACCTGAAGAAGAAAAAAAAAAAAAACCCTTTTAAATCTATGCAGGGATGGAGAGAGAGGGGCCAAATGCAAGGAGGGACTGAAATTATGCTTAGCTGGAATGTAAGCGTTGACATCCAAAGCTGTCATGGTGAGGACTTTCACTCAGCATCCCTACCCCTGAGGGTGCTCTTTGCAAACCTCTGCCCCAGGAGGTGGTGCCAGGCTGCTACCTCCACCCTTTTCCATAGCAGCTTCCAGGTGGGGACCCATCCAGTAAGTGTCAATGCTTTGATTCCCTCCTGAAAAGAATGCCTGGGGAATGCCTTAGCCAGTAGGAATGGCTAGCTGCAGTTTCTGTTTTTTTCTTCTTATATTTTTGTTTCCTATTTTCCAAAAGCCCCAGATATTTTCTCTTTCAAAATGTATAAATTCATGGGGAAAAATGTTGAAACTTCCTTGGAAACAAAACATATTGATTCCATAGAAATGCAACATAAACTTACTTTATACATCGTTTTTCTTTTTCTATCACAGAGGAGATTTTTGTGAAACTTTATTCCACTTCTAAAGGTTTAAAAAAGATACAGCAGTTCAAAAAAGTCAGAGAGTAAATGCATCAGGGGTGCTTTGTGGACAGCTCACGTTTACAGAGCAGTGGCAAAATCTTGTCTGAAACTTTGAATACTTACATTTTTTTTTCACACATCTTACAGTGCTCAATTTCTCTACGTTTATGCTCTGGGCTGGCCAATTTAGCTCAGAATCAGAGGAAGTGAAGAGCCCAAGAGATGAATTTTAATTAGAAGGCAATCAAACCACCAGATGGCTCCCTGATGTCTTAAATCACCACTTGGGTGAAATAAATTGATTTTTCTTGAAAACAGTGCTAGAGTTAATTTTAAACAATACCCCAAAGCTGAAGCATAAAGTAGCTTTGCATAGTTGTGAGAAAAATTTGTAGACTCTGAGGCATACATTGGAGTGTTTTATTTGCTTAATAAAATGCATTAATGGCTGAATCACCGGTTACGTTCGCAGTGTGCCCTGTGATCTGTTCGCAGTATGGCTTTTGCTTAAAAATATTCTTAATGCTTGAATTTATCTGTACCAAATGAAAGAAAATCAACACACAAAAAAATAATTCTTCCCAATGCTCACTTTTGGTATTTTGCCGCTTCCGAGAGTCCTTTGCAGAGCAGCTGTGGGACCGCAGCTTTCTCCCATGTCCCATCTGCTGCTTGAGGACCTTAGGGCCAAATTCAAAGCCTGTTTGTAGTCAGGGGAGAAAACGCCTGTTCGCTGCATTCAGGCCTTAGCATCTCCCTGTTTTCAGTAAGAATATGGAAATTCACCACCTTGCTGTGGGTCAGTGCCGGAGTGGCCTATGTGCCAGGAGAACTGCGTCCTCCTGCCCCAGAAACACTACCCTGCAGGGTTTGCATCTGCTACAGCAGGGGGGAGCAGCCTAAAACACAACTGACTGTCAGCAGTGGCTTCAGCTGCTGTATCTACTTTGGCAGCTCCTTCCGAGTTTCGAAATTATCCACATTTTTGTGCCTATAAATAAAAACAGCAGCAGAAATTTGTGACTATTGTTGTGCCGTCTGCCTCTGGAGTAAGCCTGGTCTTGTGATCTAAACCCTCCACCAAGGAGCCACCACTCTTCAGCCACGTGCTTTTTTGCACGCTGTCTATATATTGCATTGTAGCCTGATCTGTGCTGCTGGGCTTCCTGGTGTCAGGGGGGCCAAAAGGGATGCTGCAGAAAGTGCTTGTGTCCCAGGGGTGCTGCACGGCAGGGATGATCGACTGCAACTGCAATGCCATTGCCCCTTCCACATCGCCTGGCCAGGTTTCTGGTGGTGGCTGCATCATCTGTACAGGACATGCACACCATTGACCTGCAATGGTCACATCAGACTGTCACCCAGCAGGTGACCCAACATCTGGAGTCTCTTGTATTAGACCCCAGGGAGCTGGGAGGTCTGTTCTTGCAAGCGGAGGTGTTTTAGAATATGTTTGTTATTCTACAGTAACATTGTCAGTCCATTGTATTGCTGATACCTGCTTGAATCCAGAGACACTGCTGTGAGCAGGATGTGCTACTTGATTTACGTGTTATTTCTGCTGGCTAACCTAGGGGAGCAGAACAATGGGAAAAAAATCATAATACTGTAGTTTGGTTTTGTATCTCCAAAGAGGGCTTTGGTCAGTCCTGGAAGTCAAGTCCAGCTGGTTTCATGCCTGAGCTTTCAGCACTGGGAGCGCCAGGATACCAGAGATGGCCTTGCAGGAGTGTTGGGCACCTCCAGCCTCAACGTTCAGGTGGTGACCCTGAGCGTGGGAGCAGCACAACACCAACAACTGTAAAAAAAAAACCTAAATCATAAAAATGTCAGCTCCATTTTCCCAATAAATAGTTTATTTTAACTGAGTAGTATACAGAGGTGCTTTTATGTACTGGCATAGCACTTTAACAAAAAGTACTTTAACAAGGGGTTTCAGCCTGGTGCTTAACAGCTACAAGGAGGGGGGGAAACATTTGGCAATTCTGTTTTCCTAACCTCCAGAGAACACACCAGAAAGATTCCTCTTAATTGAACCCTTAAACTTTTAATGCAGTCCCTGGACTGATATGTATTTGCCATATGTTTTACTTAGCTGTTAAATGGTTGACTAAGGCCTTTACTTGGCCTGTTAAGCTGAATTGATGACATTTTAATATTGCACAGGGAATACCACAGCCAAATAGAAAACAGACATCTGTGGTGCTGAGATGGGTCAATCCTGGTGCGGGGCTGTGGAGCCAGACCAGGGAGCTGTGTTCCTGCAACCGGAGCAGCATAAATAACACTGTGAAAGCAGGAGAGAGTTTGTGGCAGTGGCTTTGAATGTTCATAACTAGTTATAACTCATTATTTACAGCCTGTCTAAAAGCACTTTATAAATCATCAGCGTGAAATCTGTTTTCCATGCCCATCTATAGCAAATGGCTAATATGAATGGCTTCTTCCACTGCATAAATATACCTGGTTTGCCTGCCTGAGGGACAGACACTCTCTGCAAGACCAAACTTGGCTTGGTGATTTCTCAGTTGGTTATGGAAGACACTGGATAAGATTACCATCTACTGAAAGCATGACAGGACAAACATATTTCTTAGAGGGATGAATTTGGCTCCATGCAAAGGTGAAGGGAACGACTGACGTTCATTTTAATGGACCTTGTTACCATTCCATGACATTAGCATCAATAACACAGTGACAGTGCTGAGTAAGTGTTACGGCACTGAGGGAGTCTTGAATTAGTTTCTGAGAAGTGGAACATTTTCAGATGGAGGTATGGAAAACACCCTGCGGTTTGGAGCACTTTCCAGGAGTTGGAGACATTGGCTTGAAGCCCCTTCTTCCCCCTTCCAGTTGGAGCAGGGAACGGAGTTTGTGCCCCACGTCCCAGGAGCTTCGGTGCTTGCAGTTAGCTACATGGCAGGCCTTGACCTGTTGGCAACAGAGGTACCCGGGCTATCCGAACCACACAAGTGATACCAGGTGCCCAATTCCCCTTCGAGGCACCTAAGTCCCTTTTTAGACCCATCCTTCAGTGACTTGCCCAAGGTCACACAGGAGATCAGTGGCAGAGCAAAGCTTAAACACGGGTCTGCTGGCTTGGGGCTCTTGCCATGGCCATGCTCTTGGGTTCACAGGGTAGCATGATGGTCCTGTATGTCTCGCACCTCCCTGCCTGCGGGCATTAGGGGCTTGGAAGAAGAATTGTGGGGTTGCATGGGGGCTTTTGCGAGTATCAGGTGTAATTACTGCAGTAATATTATTTTTTTTTACCAGCTCTGGTGTTAGTGAGGTCACATTTGGTACACTTTCCTTCTAAACACCAGGAAGCACTTCTTTACTCTGCAAGTGGCGGAGCACTGGCACAGGTTGCCCAGAGAGATTGTGGTGTCTCCTCCATGGAGATCTCCAAAAACCGCCTGGACACAGTCCTGGGCACCCTGCTCTGGTTGGCCCTGCTTGAGCAGGGGTTGGACCAGGTGGCCTCCAGAGGTTCCTCCCAACCTCAGCCATTCCCTGGCTCTGTGATGTGTTCTTAACAGGCAACTGGAAGATCAACAGAGTGGTCAGATCGTCTGGCTGTGGATATTTATCCTCTCAGCACTTTGGTCTTTTCCTTAGGACCAGCATAACAGCAGTTTGCTGATTTGACTGCACCGGCTCAGGGAGACTCAGTGCCTCCCTGGCAGTGCCTGGACTGAATGCCCTCATTTTTATTACCATTTCCTGCTTTTAGCCTCAGAATTGCTCTCCTGCAGGTAACGAGCTGCACAGATAGGTTTGCCCTAATACTTGTGCATCAGCATGCAGGCTCCAAGGTGCTGGGAGGCAACTGTGGCAAAGGCTCTCCCTTGCATTATATGAACATACAAGGCACAGACTCTTTAGAAGCTAAAAGAGTGGCAATCTTCAGCTAAGTGCCTTGGGCTTCTAGACCCGTGATGCTCAGATCTTGTCTGTACGAGACAGTGACCAGAGTAGCTACTATAGGTATGCTTCCTATAGATATACTTTTTGCTAGGTCCCAGATTAACCCCGTTTGAGTGAAATCCTCCACTGCTGTAATCAGTGCAACCCCACTGGCACATCTGGGCCCGTCTCGCTCAGTATTGCCCCATCGCATGTCGGATTGTAATGCTGAATGCATGCAGGTCACTCAGGATTGCTGTGCAGGGCTTGTGAGCCCTGCGGTCACAGTGTCTGTTTCATTTTTGTCTATGAGCTTTTGCAATGTGCTCTGACTACCATATTAGCAAAAAAAAAAAACTAAGTATCCAGCTGTTTTCTCAACTCCTAGGCATTCTTAGTCTGTATATAAATCACACAGCCCAGAAGCACAGTGAGAGCTATATTTGGTAGATTATTGTTTGGGTTTGATCTAATCATTAGTTTAGTTTCGGCTCGGGATGGAGGAGGAACTTCTGATTTTAATTTTCACTTTGGGCTTGATCTCATCACTGCTTTAGTTTTGGTTTGGGATGGAGGAGGAGCTTTTGGTTTTAATATTCACATAACTGTGTTTATAACATATGCAAAAGATGCTAAGGAGCTCGGATTGGCATTTAGGAGTATGACTATACAATGAAAAAGGAAGATTAAAGCCTTATTTTTTCAAGTCACAGCTGAATCCATGAAATGATGAGGTCATGCTATTTTACCAGCAGGAATGCCCAGGACATTATCAGATCCTACACTGGCCAAATGAAGTAGACAGCAAGTAAATGTTAATGGCTTCCCCATGAAATGTCCTGAGCTGTTGTGGTGGCACCTCAGAACAGCTTATTATCATGCCCATCAGTGCAACCATTTGTGTCCCCCAGAGGTGGGATAAGGTTCCAAACCATGTGTGCTGGCTTGTACCTCATCCGTGGCCAGCATGGCTGGCAGAAAGCATGCTCTTGGGTCATCTCCTGCCATGACCCTCTCCTGAGAGCAGCAAGGCTGAGCTGGGAGGGCAGTTCCATGGCTGTAATCTGAAGCTGATGCAGTTTTACAGCTTGTATTTTTGCTGTTGCTTTGGGCTTGCTCATGAATGGGATTTTATGGGGCAATTTAAGTATCAAATGTGAAAAATGGGGGAATGGTTTCCTTTATGGTCCCCAGGAGGTAAAGCTCAAGGGAAAATGGTGCACAGGGCATGGCAAAGAGTAGGAGGCAGCAAGTTTGGTTTGGGGCTTTGGGATAGTCCTGTCAGATATTTTGGGGGCTGCAGGAAATAGGGACTGTGTCCTCACTCTTCTCACCTACTCTGATTTGGGGTGGTGCTTCCAAGGAACTGCCTTTGGGATGCTGCTCCTGAGAGGGGGATTTTTATGGTGCTCTCATGTGGGATGGACATGAGTGTAACCCAGCACCACTAGTGTCCTCGAGCTGGTGGTCTGACCTTGAGAAGAAGATGACCCAGGTACTCGCTGTAAGGTAGAGAAGAGGCTTTGAACTGTGCTGTATTGGGCTTCTGGTGCAGGATGTGGTTCCTGCAGATCCTGCATCTGAGAGAAGCTGGTGTGGCTTTTCTCAATTTTTCCAGCAAAGTTTATTTTTTGTATCAGTTATGGCTTTGTCTTTCCATGCATCAGATTTTACAGTTTGTCACTAATTCACCTATTGAAACTTATTAAGGAAATAGACAAAGGGATGGTAACACAAACTCCTAAAACATTGAGCGTGAACTGTAAAGATTTGCTTATTGGCATTGATTTGCTCTCCTGAAAATAAAATTACCATGGGGCTACTTGTGTTGATTAATGAAGAATTAGCCAGAGACTTTTGTTTTCTGTGTCAAGGCAACAGTGTGAAGTGCTAGAATAGACAGCAGCCTTGGAGCAATAATGTAGAAGCGGATATTTACAATCTCTCCCAAGGCGATGGGACAGACCCAGTAAAAACCAGAAGGCCTGGCAGTTGGCCAGCCTGGGCTGTTAAGAGGCAGGAGCAAATAGCTGCTTTTAAAAATAACAGATACATAAAATCTTCCCTCTTTTGCCGGAGTCTTCATTATTAGCATGAACATGTGTCTGTTTTCATCTGCATGATTAGATTCTTGGAATTCATCTCCATGATAAATTGATGATTTCCATTAGAAACATCTCAATGGCCTGGACTAAATCAGCCACCAATAAGGCAATAATTGAAGAATTATTAAAATAAGCCCAGGGCACATTTGTTTTATGTAGGACATTCTGGAAACTTTCTCTTTTGTGTACTGTGCTCCTACTTTATTTTTCAACAAATGCTTTCCCTGCAGGAGTAGACAGGAGTTATCCTTTCAGAAGACAGTAAATTCAGCTATTGCACAGAGCAAAACCAGTAAATTTGTGGCTGTGGCACCTGGTTCAGGTCCGCAGTGCTGAGCAGCCAGCGTGGACTAAGCAAGCGCAGGGTGCAGGCAGCATCTTCCTTTTCTCTCCATGTCCAGCCAGTTTCACTTGGTGGTTTCCCAGAATTTTTGGAGGCTGTCCTTTCTGCTGGCCAGTTTTGCCTGGGGCTTTGTTGGCTGTTGGTGGCACCTCATTCATCCCTTGTCCCGTGGGGACACCATGGTCAGAGTCTCCTTGAGGAGTTCATCCCAGGGTAACTGAAGAGCAGAAATAGCTCCTTGGTGGCTCACATGNAGAATATCAGGAATTAGGACCAGATGCATTTATTTATTTATTTATTTAAGAAAATGTCTCTTTTGTGCATCATAAATCTTCTCTAAGGGCCGTGAGAGAATGTCTGTGCTGCCCACCATCCAACCAAACCACAATAAATCAGCAAGTCCTCCTGGCCCCTGCTGTGCCTTATCTGTGCAAGGGGCACAGCTTGGAAATTCGCTGTTGCTAGTGGAAGAAGGCAGCTGGCGAGCTGCAAATAAATGCGGAGCTTTAGTCATGAGCACTGTGCCTGGCCTGTCAGCAATCACATCCTCTCCCAGGCTTCCTGCACAGAGCTGGGAAAGAATGGGTAATGTGAAAAATTGCAATGAATAGGGTAAGTGATAGGGAAGTCTCATATGGGACTGGGTAAGGTGTGCTCGGCATTGTGGATTGCAGTGGCGTTGGAGCAGTGGGATTTAGGGCAGTGTTTTGCCATAAGCTGCTTTTAACTGCTTTGAGCTGCTTGTGTGCGCAGGTCATCCTCACTCACCGTGCCCTGTGTCCACTGTCTCCTCTTTAGAGATGACGGGTTAAGAGAGTAATCCACTTGCATACGATCCTGAGGTTTCCAAATTCAATTCCTGTTCCTCCTGGTTCTTACAATGACATTACAAATGGCCTTGCAGCTCCTGTAGAAACTGAATTTACTGACTAAGGATATAATATTGCTCTAAACAGTCACATAAGTTTTATTTAGCTGAGGCTGCATCCAAGTTGTAAGAATTCAGTTTGGTCTCTCACACAAAACTGGAAAAATTCACTCTCCCCTGTAGAAAATGGGGATATTTTGATTGAATGGTAGTGAGATAAACATCATGAGATGTAGTAGGGTGTCAGACTGAACAAAAGATGTTCAGAAGAGAGTGGTAATTGGAGATTCTATATTTTGTTTAGATTATACTCAATTCAGTATTGAAATACAAATACTTAGATCTTGAAATACAGATACTTAGCACTAGTCCGTATCCTATCCAGGAATGGCCAATCATTCCCGATGCGGATGTAAGTGAAGATACTCAACATGGTAACTCAGATTTCCAAACGGAGGACTCCTAATGAACATCACTCCATATGCACTCAGCTCCTAGGCAGCACTTCACAGAGGCTGGGAAAGTAGCTGCTGAATATCATTGTTTGGAGAGAAACATCAGACAGAAGCAGCAAAAATGAGGTTATCAAAACCTAAAAGAGTGAGGTTGCTTTAATTCATCTAAAGAACCTGCAGTCAATGTTGAAAGGGATCCAATGACAGGACATCAGAAATTATCATTGGAAAGAAACTCAGTGTAATTAGTCAGTGCGTGTAATTAACCACTGAACAAAGCAGACAAGGGATTAGTGGTATCTTCTAAGTCAAGCCTGGACACTGCTAAATGATAGTCTTTTATCTGGCCAGGAGCTATGGATCTGTGGCAAAAATTTACTGTCTTTGTTTTGTCTGAGGTCAGATTGGATTATAATAATGGCTTTAAAATCTATGAATCTGTCATATTTGATTTTAAATGAGTGAATCAAAAGACTCCCTTAATGTAGGTATGCGCATTCAGACCAAAGTTGAGTGAATAATTCTATAATTAATTTGATGAGCACAAACATAAGAACATGAGTGTTGTTTTATTGGGTCATACCAAAGATTCATCTCTTCCAGGATTGCTCCTCAGATGACAAAGGCTTCTGCCTTAAATCCACTGCCTGCTAATTCCACTAGGTCCCACATTTCTAATGTGTGGTGTGAAATAATTGCTTCTATTTCCCTTTTTCATCTTCCATTCTTTTCATGATTTGGTAGAGATCTATCCTATCTCCTCTGTCATCTCTTTTCTTTGTGAATTCGACCTCTCTTTTCATGGAGATGCTGGCTGGTCCCACTTGACTTCTTCTCCATACTTTCCCAGTTTGACTATACTTTTCCGTGATGAGGCAACCAAAGAAGCTTCAGGGCTTTTTTCCATAAAGGTCATCAAGGTGGGATTTGTCCGAATGAACACAGAAATGGACACTTCTGTTCGTCATGTCCTGAAGTGTGAACCCAGCAGCATCACACGCCAGAATTGCCTCCTTCTTTGCATTAGCTGAAGGAGCTGAGGGCAATAGCTCACATACAGGAGCTTATTCTGTAGATTTGCAATATTGGGTGAGATGAAATTTGTCAAAACATTGAAGGTGTGGGTGTATCATGGATGTTTACACGAAGAAATTGTTTTCTCCTTTGCACTTGTTTTTCTCCCAAACCTTCTGCTTGCTTTCTCATGGCCACAGAGCATTTCTTTCCTGACTTTTATAGATGCTGTATATCCTAAAGTCATGTATGCACAACGGAATGGGGTTTTCCTTATATTAACTTTAGTTGCTTGCAGATTTCTTAAGAAATACTTTGTTATAAGCAACAGGAATTTTGTGGTTTTCTTTATCAATTCTCTGTGCCAGTTTCTTCACACTTTCTCAAAAACTAAAGAGCACATTAATGACTTCTTAATGTATATAAATATGGTTGTAACAGCTTGATAAAATTATACCTATGTCATTTAGAGTTATGTTGGTCAGTTTGGTTTAATATTTAGCTCCCTGTATATTGTTTCTATCCACTGTTTGGAAAAGTTGATTTTTTGCAACAACATATCTTGCCTGGTTGACTGCATTTCTTTCTTTGTTTCAAATTAAATTTTCCTCTGTTGTATTTGTTTAGAACAGAGGAATGACTCAAAGTCTGTACATATAATGCATCCTATTGAAAAACTAAACGAACATAGAATTTACATGAGATAGAGGTGATAGAAGGGGCTCCAGAGCTCTTTCTGCACTGAGGAAGGTATCACTCAATGTTATTTTAACATTGGCTGTTTCCACAGCGATGTCTGTCTGCAAACTTACTTGTGAGAAAACGTGGAAATCAGACACAGAAAAGGAAATACACATGCAAAAGCAAATTTCTATTATGTATTATTCACAGAAAAGCTGGGCTGTTTAAATGCTGGCTGAGAGTGGCTTTAGCATATTTTCTGTGGTCCTTTTTTGATATTTAGGACAATTCTTCCTACTGCATTCATCTTATATTTCATAATTGTTTACTGTATATTGCATAATTTATGGCATCCATTTTCAGTTACATTGGTTCTCATAATTCTTAGGTCTGTTCTTCCTAGTTAATGCTGGCAGGACATTGAGGTTGGTTTCCATTGGAAAACAAGTCAAAAGGAAAACAAACCCAACCTATTAGTGCTGAAACCTGACCTACTTTTAAATTGCTGTCAGGTGAGGAATCTCCTCCAGATTTTAACCATCCGTTTATTTTATGGAGAACTTGAGGAATATGATGGCAGTTAGGAAGTACATTGTTCCAGACACTGGAAAACATATTTTGTGTGGTTTGTCTACAGAGCTCTACTCTTCTGTTTTCTAGAAGCAAAGTGAGAAAGACTGAGACAACAAAATAACATACATGTAAATATATGTGTACAATGAGCAGAACGATTGTACTTGGGCTGATTTACTGACATCCCATGTATGAAAATGAATTAGACAGGGAGTAATTGCTTCTTTAACACTAAATTTTTGAGTAATTTAGTGCATACTGTGCATATTCTAATGAAATTTTAAAAAATGCTATTGGTTCACAGTGAAACCCATGGTGAATCCATTGTGTGTATCGATTCACATGTGTGACATCAAACCATTGTCTGACACACAGGGCACAGATGGAAGTCACCATCATCGAGCTTTGATTTTGCTTTTTTATTTAATGCGAAGCCATGAAGAAAAGCAGTCTCTAGAACCAACAGATATATCCATAGGACTTTCTTTAAATGGCAAGGAGCACGCTCCAGTGTGATCAAGCTACTGATAACAGACGCTTCCTTGGTTCCTGCGGAGATGTCAATCAAACTGTAAGAGCTCAGATGAATGGAAAAAAGATGTGCCTATCTTCTGCCCTTCGTAGTGGTTGGAGACCTCAGGGGAGTGGTACAGATGTGAAAGTTTGCTACACTATTCCTTAGGATCTGATTATATGTGGGGAGTTATCAATGCAGATTGCTTTACTACAGATATGTGCCTCATAAACAGCAATAGCAGCACCGGGGGAGTGTTGCTGCAGCTGGCAGGTCCGAGGTCTCCTCTGAGCACCACTGCCGATGGGGACCAGCATCGATGGAAGCTCGTGGGCTGCTGATGTTTGAAGGGCTGTCATAAGCTCTTGGTTAGTAAGGTTTAGTCACAAGAGTCTTAAAAAACTGAGGTCCTTTGTCATTTGCTTGCTCTTAGCGCTGTCCCACCTTTTACCACTGATGGAACTGGGGAAATTTTGAATTCAGCGTTGAATATTTTAATGCAGAATAAAATTTTGACTAACACAAGATAGCTTTGACCTCAAAAATCATGGACCTTAAAAGAGCTGTGGAGTAGGGATTCTATGAAGGAAAATGTTGTCTCCAAAGATTTTAACTGCCAAACAACATTACATCCCTGAGCAAGTGTGAGCTGAGCTTTCCAGAGGTCTTTTCCAGGTCTTGTCCCAGTGGAAACAGAAGCGTTCTCCAAAGCACAGCCTTGCTACAGCTGCTCAGCAAATGACATATGACACTTTTAATGCAGGATAACAGTGCAGATTGCACAGTTTGGTTCTGAAAGCTGACAAAATCACTTCTGCCCAAAATTTTCCCCCAGAAAATCTCAGGGTGGGGGCAGCCCTCTGCCACTGCCACCCACCAATGTTCCCAAATGATTGCTGGTTGGCACTTTGGGATGCAACAAGGTGCTGGGTCATACCATGAATAGTGCAGGGAAAATGTACCGGTAACTGTTGGTACAGGCACTGCCTCTGGTACAGCCACCTTGTAGTGGTGATGAAGGGCTGAAACCCAGAATAAATCCCACAGCAGTGTTGCTTTTAACAGGGCTATCAAAGGAGAGCATGCTAACACCCATCCATCCCTTTCTACTATATGCACACAAGAGTATTCTAAAAAAAATAAGCCCAAATTAATCCTACATCCTTTCTTTGGTGGCCTTGGAGCATAAATTTATGTTACCATTAGATTTTAAGGTGGGTGATTTAAAGCTACAATAAGAAGGAAAGTCCTTGCCTCGTTCAAGCTGAATATTTTATGATGTGCTGCAAATGCAAAAGCTGGTACAGTTTTCTGAGATGTACACTGAATAAGGCAAGTCTCTGCAGGACATACGATATTTCTATAGCAATATATGCCCCTGTCTGATTAACACCTTAGAATATTGGCACAAGGAGAATTTTATCACATACTTATTTTTGCAAGAGGTCAGGTTGAATAATCATAACGTTCCTTTCTGGGTCTAAAATCTATTAATCTGTTTACTCATTTTCTTTTTATGTGTTACACCGCTTGAACAATGAGACAAGGGCAGCCAATTTCTCTTTCCTTTCAAATGGTGAAGTAGCCAGGTTTGCTTTCTGGTTCTCATGCTTTTTCACAATGCAGAGGAAGCTTAAAGTCAAACAGAAAATCCCTCCATTAAAAGCAAAGTAAATTTAAAAAATGGAAATATTTGTATTAATGAGAATTCCTTCATTAAAGAAAGCTAATACCCAAAGCCAGAACTTCCTAGAAACAGTCCTTTTGGCCTTTCTTATCTCAACTCACACTCCCAGCTTCATGCCCCAGGGTCTGAGGTATGTGCTTTTCCTGATTTATATTGTAGGAAACTGTGAACGTTTAACTTCTGACCAGTAAGCTCTTCACTGTTGTCAGATAATGCTTATATTTTACCTATTTTTCATATTGACCTCAGATCCCTTCTGCTCCTAATTTCTGAGATCAGCCATCTCACCTTTCACATCACTGATCTGCAGGTTTAACCCATGCTAGTGAGTCCCTAGGAATGTCTCTGCTTTTCTGCACCGGTTCTTCTAGCCCAGCCTGATGGTGCTTTGATGACTTGTCCACCAGAGGCTGGATCATGGCTTGAACTGTAGTGAAGTGTCAGATGAGCTTCGTGCGCTTCTGGAGGGAACCACCTGCAAGCTCTGAATAGCTTTGATGGGACTTTTTTGCTTGAATCCACTGTTGATGAGTTTATCAATAAGACTTTTGATAAAAAGCAATTAAACTGTCAAGCAGTAAACAATCCAGAGCAACTCCAGCCTGCACTCCAAGATACAGAAAAGAAAAACATTGATGTTTTGCCAAATGGCAAAGAACTGAAAGCAATATTTCAAAGGGTGTTATTTTTCATGCTCCTAAAACAATCAGAAAGGTTCCTACACTTATTAACAGTGGGGGATGCAGGGGTGAATAAATGAGAGGATTTATCTGTACACACAGATGGTACCGGCAAGAAAGAAAGGGCAACATGAATACATTACTATCAATACATGACTAACATCTTTTTAATTCCGCCGTTTGTTTGTTCTTTCATTAATGTGTTTGTTTATCTGAAGGCTAACATATGCAGCGATGTCCCCACCACGCAGTCCCAGTGCAGTGGGAGTCTGGCAGGTAGCTGGCAAAGTGAGCTGCAATGCATGGGTGCAGGTGTCACACTGCTGGCCACAACATCAGAAATCGGGAGAGATAGGCTCTTGCTTTGTGGTTTTGACCTTAGGAGCCTTAAATTGATGAGGTTTTGCTTGGTGCTTATCTTTAATCAAAGAGTTTCTTTGAAACTTTATGTGTTCAGCTTTCCTGATAATACTGCAAAGGAATCAGTTGCTTCAGAAAAAAGTTGATCCCATCATTCCCCTTACCTGCAGCAATGATTGTTTTCTTTTTGTTTGTCAGTTTGGTTCTTTCCTGCTGAATTTAATGGTGAAATGGATTAACATAAAGTGAAGGTGTATTACTAATTCTGAAATGTCTCCTTAACTCTCCCTAGGTTACATCTGTAAATTAGAAATTACAAAAACACTGAAATCATCTAGTGATAAGGATTGGCACCAGCCCTTGAAGAGAGCCTCAATAATTATTAGGACTTTGTTAGAGTGGCCTCTCCTTCCCCTCTGATAAAGATTGTGAGGTCTTTATGGGTCTGCGCAGTGCATTCAGCCAAAAACCATTTGCATTCACAAAGTTGCTTGAATCCAATCCCAACCTGAGACACTCAGTCTGACTGTTTGTGCTGGAGATTTGAGCTGATTAAATGCCAAATTGGGAAGAAACAGGAGATGAAATCTCCTAATCCAGTCAGAAAGAAAAGAAAAGAAAAGAAAAGAAAAGAAAAGAAAAGAAAAGAAAAGAAAAGAAAAGAAAAGAAAAGAAAAGAAAAGAAAAGAAAAGAAAAGAAAAGAAAAGAAAAAAAAAGAAAAGAAAAGAAAAGAAAAGAAAAGAAAAGAAAAGAAAAGAAAATATAACAACGGATGCTGAGTCTCTTTTGAACAGCTGTCTCTGTTCCCTCATTCATCTTCATTAGAGCTATGCAGACTTCCTGTAGCTGATCCCAGACCAGAGGACCTTAGGAGTTTATTGCAGACTCCAGCACCAGTCTAGGTCCTCTGACAGATTTGCATCATCTGCATGATCAATACCTGAAGTCTCCTTAATGAAATGCTACATCCAAAAGCTTTTATCTCAGGAAACCCTGGAACCAGAGTGTACTCTGTGTCTCCCCATTGGAATTGCAAATAAAGTCTCTTGTTTTGTGTGTCCTACTGCCCCTCTCAGCACTTCGGGTTTTGATGGCAATGCGTCTTTCTTAGGAGGGTAAGGCTTGTGGAACAGGACATTGCGTCCTGGTTGTTTCGTTGGGACTAATCTGAAGGTTTCTGTCTTTATTTCCTGCAATGAGAACATGGACATAATATTTCTTCTGGCCTTCTTCATGCTGATAGTCAGTGATGCGTGCTAAAGGCCAGAAGAAACATTATGTCCATGTTCTCATTGCAGAAAATAGCCTCAGGTAAAAGTTGTAGTAGGAGTGAGAAGTATTGATATTTACGCTTTTTTGTTTGTTTTCTTTTTAAATTAAATGAATCTTTTGAAATAGCTTCCTGTACCCCTGCAGCCAGGCAGGGCACGTGCTCAGGGTGCCCCTGTGTGATGTGGACACCCAGCTTAGCTCCTTCTCCAGGCGCTGGGCTTTTCCTGTGCCCCTTGGTGACCCAGGGAGAGTCACTGCTTGGTGGCTGAGCAGGCACCAAGGGATGGATTGGCACACACCTGGCAGGTGGTCCCAGCACATGTCCATGAAGGAGATGCAAGTGTGGCTGCTTTGCTGATTTTTGCCCAGGTCCAAGCGGTGGTAATGATGCTCTGGATTGCATCACGGCACTTGAGCTGCTCCCAGGGTTAAACGCTTTTCAAGTAACTGCACTTGGCTACTCTTCCTTTGAGTTTTTCTTTGCAGGGAACCAAGATCAAAATCAACAGGGGAAAAAGGTTCCTTGTGCTGATGTTTGGGACAGTGTGTCCAACCACATGAGCCAGTGCCAGCTTCAAGACAGGAGCAGTCCACTTCCACTAATGAGAAATTCCTTCTCTCCTCTTTTTCTGCTCAGAAAATTTTGTCTTAAATTTCTTTAAGACAAAGGCCTAATTCTGCTCTTGCTGCCTCCAGTTTCAACTCTTCCTCTTGTGCGCTGCTCAAAATTGCAAAGCTGGTGCTGCCATTAAAAAAAGAAATGTATCCCAGAATAATAAAGACTGGAACAAACGAATTGCAGCAGTGCTTTGTGAATGCCCAGGTCTGTTCAGAGCAGGATGCCAAGTCCCAGCTCAGCAAAGCAGAAGGGGTGGGATGAAGACCAGCTTTAGACAAACGGGACACATCTCCACCATGAGTTAATAGCTCAGATGCTCTCCCACATCTGCCCTTGCTGGTTTGCACCTGACATGTCTTTCCCTGGGCACTGTATAGGGAACAGCATTCCCAATGACATTACGGTTGAGCTAACCCTATTTTGGAGGAGAAGAGCCATATGGCCACAAGCTGCATATGGAAAGTAGCACCCATGGCTTCGGGTGCTGTGTTGCAGAGCATCCCTGGGAGGTGAGCCCCAGCCATAAAACTTTTCCACAGCAGGGAGACTTTATTAGTGAGTGCAAACATGTAATGCAAATCCCAAGGACAATAACATGGAGTAACCAAATGAGTCAATAGGAGCATGGGTCCCTCAACTCACTGCGTGTACCTGGGGTGCCGTTGACAATGTGAGTAAGCAAGTGGCTGCAAACTCACCGATGGCTCCTCCTGAGTCCTTGGATTAAGCTCCTGTTTGCAATGCATCATTTAAGAGGTTGAAAATATTTTCCGTGTGTTGAAAGAAAATTATAAACAGATTGAGCCTGGGTACAGTAGATCCACCAAACTCAATTTTACTCAGAAAAGCTTTTGATTAAAGAACGAAGCATAAGGGGAAGGGGGAGGGAGTTGGGACGGAGGAGAATTTTGTCATTTTAATGGAAAAATGCGTACGGAGATATACTCTCTGTGAACGTGCAAGAAGAGAGTCCTTGTGCAGGAAAGCACCAGATGTAAATCAGCGTCTACTAAAGCAGTCCATCTCTTGAATATAACCAAAGCAACTGCGTGAAATTGCACAACAGCACACATGGCGTTTTCATGGGGATATGTGCTGTGTTCAGTCATATTAATTACTGCGTGGGCTCAATTTTCAGTGCAATCAATCCATGGGAAACAGAAGGGCTGCAGGGGAAATATAAAAAGACAGCCAGCTAATAAGAGCCAGATTCAGTAAAACTATCTGCCTTCTCTGAATGGTGAGGTAGAGGTTGTGTTTGTTCTCCCTTGGCAAGGCACATGATGTTGTGGTGGGTCATGCAAAGGGTGTAGGGCTGAGAGGGGCTTGGAGCAACATCCTGTGCATATAGATATAAAGATATACATATTTATATACACAAGGTACAACTCTGTTGTGGGAAACTAGGTAAGAAAGGATTGTTATTCAAGGTTTTCTGTGTAGTGTTCAGGGTGTGCTCTCAGAGCAGGCTGTTGTGGGATGGCACTTCTGTTGGGGCATCCTTCAGTGCGCTCAGGCGGCCAAGAAGGCCAACAGCATCCTGGCTTGTATCAGGAATGGTGTGGCCAGCAGGACTAGGGA
>VXAA01000837.1:929492-983740 GCA_013399115.1 Anseranas semipalmata | reverse complement strand
TCTTCTCTTCTCTTCTCTTCTCTTCTCTTCTCTTCTCTTCTTTTCCCTTCTCTTCTTTTCCCTTCTCTTCTTTTCCCTTCCTTTCCCTTCCTTTCCCTTCCTTTCCCTTTCCTTCCTTTTCCTTTCCCTCCTTTTCCTTTCCCTCCTTTTCCTTTCCCTCCTTTTCCTTTCCCTTCCTTTTCCTTTCCCTCCTTTTCCTTTCCCTCCTTCTCCTTTCCCTCCTTCTCCTTTCCCTCCTTCTCCTTTCCCTCCTTCTCCTTTCCCTCCTTCTCCTTTCCCTTCCCTTCCCTTCTTTTCCCTTTTTGCTTGCTTGCTTGCTTTTCTGCTGCTTAACTCCAACTACATCTGTGTAAAAATTTTAGATTACACTGCCTGGATTTACCATATTTACTTGCTTTCGAATGAACCCTTATGTTTTATCACTTGGCAGTGATGGTATATTAGACAAAACTTCCCAAGTAAGAGATAAGGCTTAATTCATATCTGAGGTGCCAAAGGAGAAGTTCATGACCACAGACAAGTTACTCAAAGCGCAAGGTGTCAGCTTCTTCCACTAGTCACCATAGAGGTGTCTGGAGAGGTTCTCTATGTGGGTTGTAAGAGCAACTCTTTAGGACTTAGGGGAACTGAATGATGTTAGTGTATGGTATAACTAAGGATTGTATTAAATGTAAAGCATTAACCAACAAACATTGTTAATGGACTAATGTATTCAAACCCCACTTTGCTTATTCTTTCTAGCCCGAGAACCTGCTTTACTACAGCCAGGATGAAGAGTCAAAAATCATGATCAGTGACTTTGGATTGTCAAAGATGGAGGGTAAAGGAGATGTGATGTCCACAGCCTGTGGGACTCCTGGCTATGTTGGTAAGAAGTTTGGTTATACTGTCCATCCATGTCTCCCAGCTGCAGTACAGAAGCATGGTGAAAACCAAAGTGGTAAAGGGAATAATACTCATTTTCTAGTGCCAATACAAAGCACCCGGGAGATTTTACAGGTGTTTGCTAGAACTAGAAATTTCAGAAGTTGCTGGTGTTGTGTCCTGTGTGCTCTTCTCCCTTGGGCCCCAGTCTTGCAGTCCGGCTCAGGGTTTGTGGGACTCTCTTTCATTCCTTTGCAAAAGGATTTTTCTCAAAGCCTCTGCCTGGACCTAAATTAGAAGCACGTGAAGAATACACTCAAATGCATTGATTCTGAAAGCACCTATAAAACCAAGATGCTTTACATAATGTAGCATATAATTTTAATCATAAAGAATAGTGTTTCCCAGATTCCCCTGATAGAAGACAGTAAAATGAAAGAGCTACATTTATTCAGACATGTTCAACCACACTAAGTTACTGACTCTTTGATGTAAGTATGTAAAAGCTCTTTAGATCCATGAAACATTCTTGGTGGTACCAATTATTCACTATCATGTATTCTTCAATATTTTGTCCATTGCATAAAGATTGTACCAGGCTACTGATCAGCAGTGCATTTACCAGCATCCTTCTAAAAAAGTTAAAGCAACTGAACATGAGAAATATATGGCAGGTGATAACAGGGTCATGACAGGGTCTGTTTGAGGAAACACTATCTGAAAGGCTCACTTCATGCATGGGACATCCAGCAAGCTGGTGCTTCTTACATTATCTAGCTAGCCAGCAAGAGGGTAAAATTAATCATAGAATCATAGAATGATGTGGGTTGGAAGGGATCTTAAAGGACCCTCATCTAATTTCAACCCCACTGCCATGGGCAGGGACAGGAACATTAATCTCTGGGATTAATCATGGGTTAAATCCATGAACCTAAATTAACAGTTGCTTCCCAAGGATGGATTTTTCTTTCCAGTAGGAAGGACCTGATGCTTTTTCCCCATCAGAGAGAGGCTCCTTTTGCTTTGCAGCTGCCATCTCACCTCTGTTTTCATACCCTCCATTATATCCTGGTGTAAGAACCCAAACAAATGATGTGGTTTTGACACAGTGATCCAGATTTGCCCCAGGAATACCTTTTTCCAGTCATTATCTTCACGTTGCACAGGCACGCTTTGTCCTGATAACATCACAAAAAAAGGGTTTCCTATCATGAAGCCGTCAGTGTGTAGTTTTTTATTTTAAGACATATGAGTCAGGATGCACTCAGTGCAGCCTGAATAGCTGTCTTGTGTAATGACACCAGACTGGAAATCTTCTTCCAAAGCAGGAACTGAGCGTAGACAGCAGTTTTCATAATTTTTACTGTCAGCTCTTCTGCCTTTAATTAACATGTTTTTTTTTTTTTTCTCTGAAATGGACACTGACTAAAATAAGTCTGTGAGATGCATGAAAGTTAAGATTATGTTTGTTGAAGCATTGATGAAAATGAGGGAGTGTGACTCTGCTCTGGCACTGTGTGATCTCACATGACTTCTCAGCATATCCATTTATATAAGAAAACTTGCTGTTTTGGAAAAGAAACTCTCGGAGCACGTGACGCGAATTGTAGTACTTGGAGAGATGTTTGAGAGCTCATTACTCGTGGTCTGGATGCTGATAGCTACACAAGTACCTCCAGGTCCCTCATTACCTTACTGAGCACAGGATTCACTCATCACAGTTCAAGGGGTCATGGCTGCTTATTTCGGAAGTGCTGACAGGAGTTTTTCTCCTCTCTCACAAAGAAAACCTCTTTAAATATTTGTTCTATTCCTTTTCCTTTTTCCACAGGAGACAGCTCCTCTTATTGCTGCTTTTTTTTTGTTGTTAAGTAATTAGTTGCCCAGACAACATTTTCTAAGCACCGAAAATTTTTGTCAGTCACCACTATGATGCCCACAAATGGGCCTCTGTTAGTGTTACACCTGATTACACATCTTCTGCATACATGGTCTGCAATTTGTCTGCATCTGAAAGCTTTCATGCCTTCCAGCCTTGCTCCAATTTGCTGCACTTGCCTAATGCCCTCAAATAAATGTAACAGACCTTCCCTCTAATGGCACAACACAAATATGGTCAATACCACACCTTTCCACTAACTGTTGTGTTGGGTTTTTTTTGTTTGTTTGTTTGTTTTCCAGCTATTTCACCTAGTTTTGAAGTAACACTCAAGGATCCACAGCTTACAGCATAATTCTTGATATTTTTCTTTAAAGATATGTAGAACATCCCATTTTGTAAGATTTAGTGAGAAATTAATTATTTTTGTCAATTTAAATTTGCTTTTAAATTCCTGGAAAAAAAAAAAAATAGGCTCATATAGCATGCCAAAGGCACCAGGACTCAGTTAAGAAGTCATTAACATCTACTACTATTTACACTTCATCTCCTGAAATGGATCCAGTTGGATCCTGCTGTGCAAAGTGCTGCACAAACTTCTGACTTCATACCAGACCTGATCTTAACTGAGGTCTGCTGCCCTTCACATTTGCAAGTATGCAAGGCCCTCTGCCATTTCTGTCTAATTTTCCTGAATAAGATATACTTTCAACTCTCTGTGTTTCAATTTTTAACTCAGCTTTTCTTAGTTTTAGCTCTAAAGAATGATGGTATTTGAGACACTAAATTCCTGTCTATGTTGTTCAGAAATTCATCAAATAAGGGAAGGTGTAATTATAATTAAGCATCTTAAGAAATAACAGTTTTCTTTCTGAAAATCAAATTGTTACTTATTGAATTGAAGGATGTCTAAAATGTGCATAACCAGTAATGCATGATCACATTGACTTGGCTTTTGAGGCTCTGCCTTACAGATTAAATTGCTGTCAACAGTTCAGAGACCTTATTCCTTCAGGAGTCTTGTCAAAGATTTTGGTCCTATGCTGAAAAGATGGTTGTCAGGATAATTTAACCCAATTAGACTTAGTTGGGGCACTATTATTAAGATGCAAATCTAAATGTTTACTTAGTGAAGAGGAGGTCTGATAACACAACCTTATCTAATGAAAAGGTCTTCCATTTTCTTACCTGCGTACCACTTTTATCTCCTTCCATTTCTTATGGAGGGAGTCCAGGTGATGAGCTGGGACTAGATACCCAGCTTTTAGATAACAACCTAAATTAGGCAAAATAAGGCAGCTTGTGTGATTTATCTCATTGCAAATTAGGTGTGTGGATTCGCTTGCATGGATGTCACCCTATCTTCTAGACTGGAGTAGAAGTGGTGTTTTCCAAAGCCCCTGAGTGATCTGTGTGATTATGGGCAAGATCTGTATAAGCCATTAGAGATCTGTCATTTTAAACATCACAGATTTAGGCTGCTTGGCTTGAGACCATTTATAAGAGCTTGATTTTGATGGAGAAGGTGATCAAAACCTGTGTGAAAATGAGTTGTCCTTGAGGTGTGTCAAGCTGGGTACTCACTGAGTGACTCTCCAGTCACTCAGCAAACTTCTCTAAAGAGATTTTGACTTTTTGGGAACTAGGTCTCACTGACTTGCTTTCTGTGAGAGTTGGTCTCTCAAAATCTTTAGTTACTTTTGCAGCTGGAACCTAGACTCACAAGATGCTTAGGAGCACTGGAAAGTTTGGAAAATATGTTAGAAAGCCTGTCTCGGCATTCTGATCTCCACTTGCAGAGACACTGAATTATTAACTGTGTTTATGGCTGGCTAATATCTTAATCCTACTGAGATTTAAAATTCTTGTTCTGGGGCCCAAAGCAACTTCAAGTAAAATTTTGTTGTATTTTCCTCTCATAAGGATTGGGCCGGACCCTGGATTTGTGATTGATCCCTGTACACCCCACCTCACTTGCTGTTTTTATTCTCTGTAATGCCTTTAGAAAAGGTCATCTCACACCTTTTAGCTCTGCCAGAAATCCAGTAGAAGTTCCAGATCTTATCAAAGCCATTTCTCTTATGCCTGTGCAAGACTGAAGCACTTAAGTAAACAATAGATTTCCGTGTTTACTTTTGACTTACTTGGTATCCTTTGAGTAAAAGGTTTGAAAATATTCAATAAGCCTTTGGAATACCCTTATTAGCACAAAGCAACCTCAGGAGTTGTTTAGGCAGTAACATGAGTAATAGAGTGAAAATAAAGCATGGGAACTGCTCTTGTCAAGGCACAGGCTGGTGACAGTGCAGTTGCTCTGCTCCATGAAATGGGCTGTGCTGGTGTGTGGTTGTAGCTGCGTTATGTCCCATGATGGCTACTTAAAACTGACTCAGTAATATGAAACAGGGACAACTGGAACAAAAGAAACCAGCAGAGCTACACCAAAACCCCACTGTCATTGTGAAACAGCACCAAACTGCAAAGTCTTGGCCAACTGGAACAAGTTGAAGACCGAAGGACTGCATGAGAGAGGGAAAGAAGTGGTTTTCATCTCAGGAATCAGTGGAAGTGTGGCTCTGGTCTTGTGGTAAAGCTTCTTTGTATGCCTCTGAGCCTGTCTGCACTGTGAAGAAGACATTTGGTATGGAGGCAGCAGAGCTCACGCTGCTCTTGCACCACCTTTGGCTCAAGGCGAGAGGGTAGGCCCTTGGTGCAACCAACCATCTCAATGGTGTGGGGCTCCTCTCTGTCCATCCTCGCAAGGTGGTACCCTCAAGAGTCCTAAGCAACAGGGCTGACACCAACTCCTGTTGGTGTCCCTTACAAACCCTGCCCACTACTCACCTTCCCTCTTGGATTTCATGGCCGTCTTGTACCTACACAGCCCATTCACGTTTCCCCTTCTTTCCTTGCGAGACCTGCCTATGTGATAGAAACTGGCACTAAATAGTTGCCAGCTGAACTCCCAGTCCTGGCTTGCACTAGGACAGTTTGCTGGGCCAGTTGGGCTGTGTTCCTGCCCAATGTAAGCAGGTCCCTGATCATTTTAACCATATTTAGATTTTTTTTTTCCCTCCCACAGTTACTGCAGCCTCCTGATTTGTCAGTCCTGTGGGGAATCTTCAAAACCATCACCCTTTGTTGAAATGCATCATTCCTTCTGGCATGAAGCTTGCGGGAAGCCATATAAACCACAGAAAAATAGCATTAGATTGAGTTCCTGTGAGACAGCAAAATCTGCTGGGAGTAGCACTATCATGGGAGTGAAGGAGAACCGCTTTTAAGTATAAGGCTGGTATGAAGAGCAGTCACCCTCATGACTTACTTGCACAATTAGTTCAACAGGCTTAAAGTATCAGAGCAATCCTCATCAGTTGAGCTCTTTGCAAGAGCATGGGTTGCTGGTTTTGGCATCCAGCAGCTGCATTTTTAGGGAGCTTATCAGCATAGCTGTGCCCACTGGGGGTAATGGCATAGTGCTCTGAAAGGTTTCCAAACTTCTTTATTCTGCACCCTTTCTTAAAACTTCCATTTGAAATAAGCCTTTTAATTTTTCTCTTATTAAACAAACAAACAAACAAACAAAAACAACAACAACAAAAAACAAACAAAAAAAAACAAAAAACAAAACAAAAAAAAACCCTAACCGTAAATCAACAGGTCTTCTGGCCTGGAAGTGGAGTGCCCTCATTATCCAAAGAAAGGTATAACTCATTCAGGACTGGTTTTCCTCCCCTTCTGGTTGCTTTGGCTGCTCAGAAAGAAAGAACGTCTTCTTTCTGCTCAGCTGGCATTTTCCTGGCACCAGAAACGGGAGTTTTGACTTTTCCATTCTCCTTACTGCTGTTTTGCCTCCTCTGTCAGCTGTGTTGATCCTTTAACACCGTCAGTTTTGGGATTTTTTTCATTGCATTTCCTGCTTTTGCAGGCACTGATCTACTGTCATTTCTAAGGGCTCCTCTGACTTGTTTTTCAGCTCATTAAATATCTCCATCTTTTTTATATATCAGATACAGATGATGCTTAGCTATGTTCTGCTTCTGTTGCATGTTTGCTCTTTGGAACAACAACAACAAAAAAAAAAAACAAGAGCACCCATTTGGCCTTAAAATAGTTATTTAAATCTTCTGTCTTTCATCATTAAAGTTTACCAAAGGTGAGGTACTAGCCTCATATTTGCTTTGGGCTTGATCCTGCAGTGTCCTTAGCTGCCACCATCCACAGCAGCAATTACCTGTTATCAGTGTACTTCACTCCTGTAAAACAGACAGAAATGCTTCAGCACAGCTCTGATGTTCAAGAGAGAAAACCTTTATATAGTTCACATCCCCTCATCTCAGATTTGTTTTCTGTTATGTTAATGTGGCATATCTGTATAATGTCAGGAGCTCACTTGGATCTGTGGTGTTCAGGGTCCATTTGCATAATATTTCCTTTGGGAAATAGGATAATTTGGGATATAGGATGTATAATGTTTACCAATCTTGAAAATGGTGCAAACAGGAACAGACAGTCAAAGGTAGAAGAGATATGTAAATAAAATTTTGGAAATTTGGAGGAACGGGATGGTTGGAAGACATCTAACCAGCTAAGCACATTGGAAAATCAGCTCACTTCTTCAGCACGTTTTGTCACAAGATTCAGTCACAAGGAATGGGACGAAAAGGAAACTGAGTCTTACAAACCCCATTTGATGAACATTTTGGAAAAAAGATCCTTTTTTGAAGACTTGAATTTTGATGAATCAGGAAAGAAAGTGAAGTTAAGGGATGCAAGGATTGTCTGGGAAGGTTGTCCTGGGCAACTTTGAGAGACAACTGTTAAACAAGCAACAAGAGAAATGTAAATTTGCCATACTACCAGCTTGCCAAGTCACCTAGGAGGCAATAACAAGCCAAATAGGATGGCTCTCCAGTCCCTCATTCTTTTATCCCAGGTTCTTCAAATTCATCCCCTCTGGATTGACTAGCACCAACCTGACACATAAATCCTGACCCAGTCATTGGGAACAGAATTATGTTTTGGGTGGCAACAGAAGATGCCTTTTATGTTTCCACAGCTCCATCCACTATTGTATTAAGAGCATTTTAACTTTGTCTTGATAGACTACAGCAGCGCTCCAATGTCCTGGAGGGAGTCAGGGACTTCTCAGGAATTGGAGTGTAGGTTTCTACCAAGTACCTGGTGCCAGGTCAGGAGCCCTTTGTGCTAGGTGCAGTGGAGAGAAACCTCCTTTAGCATGCAGTGGATAGGTGCTGGGGTATTCACACACTGCAACAGTGTATTAAGATTCACAAAATATGAACAGAAACATCATTTAAATTTCTTATGCATCCAGCGGTCCCAGCTTCCTGCATGACTTGAAGATTGGGATTACATTTATCCTGTGCTGCAAACTGGGGCAAACCCCAGCCTTCACAATCTGTCTGCCAGCTATATCTTTACCCACATTCCCCTGCATTTTCTTCCTGTTTGCAATGTCTCCCCAACGTACTTGACCCTTTCCATCATTCTGCTCCTTGTAGAAATACAACCTGGATGCCCTCCGTCATCTGCCCTGTGCACTGTCTTCCCTTCAGCCCCTTCTTTAAGCTCTCTTGCCCAAGCACCAGAAAGCCTTTTCAGTTTCTCATTACTGCTTTCTGTTCCATTCCTTGTTGGCACTTTTGACCTTAGTTTTGTTGACTTGTCTAGCTTAGGAAGATAACTTTGAAGAGTCCTTACCAGTACCCCAAAGCATATATAGCAAATAAATCTAAGGCTCAAGTTTAAATACGTTTATATGCTTCACAATTTTTTTTCACTGTTCTTCAAGTAACTGATTTGTGGTTGGTAAGAATCCTACCACAGTAAGGCATAACACCAAAGAAATATTTTTGCTGGGACTTACCTTCCCCTATTTTTTTTTTCTTTTGGAGCATTTGTACTCCAGAGTACTCAGAGGAAATACTGTGCTTTTGAAGACCCCATGTGGTGAGCCTGCTTTAGGAATGCCACAAGCAGTGATTTGTTGCATTATTGTGGACATTTTGCTTTGAAAATACAAAAGCTTCTTTAATGAAAAAGATTAGAGTGATGGGTTTTTAAAATTTAGGTTTAAGCATTTGCAACTGAAAGGCTCCAACAGGGAACACATAATACTCCAGGCTCCCAAATAAAAATAAAAAAACACCTTTTCAACTCTCACTGGTTTAAGAAAGGAAAGCAGACTCACAAAGAGTTTCAATAAATGCCCATACTCTCACTTCTAGCAGTATTCGAGCTATGGTGGCAGAAAGCTATATGAAGGCAGAGAAGGCTCAGCTCTTTGTGCATGTGTCCAATTCCTGCTGCTTTTCATTTCTTACTCCCAGAGGCAGGAGGACAAATGATTCCCTCTGACTCTGACATCTAGGAGGCTTTGTTGGTCAGCTGGTGGTAGCATGGTGACAGTTCTCCTACATCTCCTGCAGACCTAGCGTATAGCCTCCCTGACACAGTGTACTTTGTAAGTTGCCTCTTGAAGTCCCTCTTTTGGCAGCACAAGGTGGTGGAGCTGTGAGGCTGTCAGGGTGAATGTGCATCTCAGCACTGCTCCAAAGCTCAGCCCCATTTTTCTCCAAGTCTTCTAAAGTTCCTCTGGCAGGCAGCTGATGGCCCTGCTGCCCTCAGACTTCTGTGTATTTTTCTGTGCTTGTTTTTCATTTCTTTCTCTGAAGTCAGAAAATAGGGAATTTGCTCCCCTTCAGGAGTCCTCCTTCTCTTTGAGTATACAAGCTTCAAAAACACTAGGATTTTTGGAAATATGAGGGCTGAATGTGGAAGGCAACAAAGAGCCTTGGGGAGCTTCAGGATTCAGGGAGCACTATCAAGTCCTACTTGGCAACATTCAAATGTTTGGTCTTGTAACGTGTGTTTGTTTGGCTTTTTGCTTTCAGCTCCTGAAGTGTTGGCCCAGAAACCCTACAGCAAAGCTGTGGACTGCTGGTCCATTGGGGTCATCGCGTACATCCTGTGAGTATCCATTATGTTTTCACAGGCAGCTTTGGGACATGCAACATGTTCTCCCACCATATATTTTCCCTTTTTGTTTGGCCCAAGAAAGTTCATCTCTGACACTTGTGAGCCAGGATAACATGAACCTTGGACACCTTCCAGTTATGTAAAGGCTGAAATTTGGGCAGAAGCAGTAGGAAATGAACCAGGACCCTTCAAAAAGTCAAAAATCCCTGCTCCTGCCTGAATTACATGCTGTACAACAGTATGGGCTTCTTCAGGTTGTGATGTTAGTGAAGCTATTCCCTCCCCTGCTCAGGTTAGCTTTGAACAGAAACAAGTTTACCCATGTCCACAGAGCACAGCATCATGCCCATGGGTGTATCCTGAAGTGCCACCTTTCTTGAGGTGTCACTATAATGGCTTCCTTCCCTAGGGAGGGCACACAGGGGGATAAGAGGATGAGCTTTTTACATACCGCAGTGAATTATTTCCACCAAAGCACAGTACAAAATATTGAGATTTTTACTGAAAATGGGGGGTCATTTTCTTTAACACATTCAACACTTTCAACCTTCAGGTCCCATAGGAGAGGATGAGCTGATTCCTGCCCTGTCAATTCAGTTATTTTTCCATGAAGCCATTAAGCCTCTGCATTTGTAGCTGGGCTTTGCTCCTCTGGCAGGACTAATTGCTAGTCAAGTTTGTAGGGAATGGTTGCTTGAGAAAGCTACAGGATCAGGACCTTTGTGCATTTTCCAAAGTGGTGGATAGATCTCAGAACCCATATGTTTAGGCAGGTTTGGTGCCTGTCCTCATTCAGTATCTGCCACTCTTCTTTACAAAGATTTAATAGGACTGTAGGATATTTAGGTTAGAGGGTTCCCTGGGAAATGTCTAGTCCTGTCCTTCAGGTCAGATCAGGTTGCCCAAGGTTTTATCCAGCTGGTTCTTGAACTCTTCCTCAGACAGAGACTATACGAGGTATGTGGGCAGCCTGTTCCATGTTTTGACTGTCCTCAGGACTGAGGAAAACCTCAAGAGGTTTTCCTTATATCCAGGCTTGTCTCCATGAAATGGGGCAGCCAGTACTGTGGATGTGGGTGCACCTCCAGTGTGCAAGCCGGGGGAGCAGGTAAGCCACCTCCTGTTCCAGTGACAATGCTGGCAAGGATTGGAGAGGTGTCTTGGCTACTGTTGTCCTGGGGATATCCTGGTACCAGGGGTCATTAGTGCTATCCTGAGAAGTGCACCTGTAACATGTCAGGGCACCATCGTCTGAATCCAGCTCCATGTGTGTGAGTGTATGAAATCACTGCTAATATGTGGGTTGAGAGGGAAATGCAGAACTCCTTGTCCATGAACCTGTAGGAAGACCCCATCTAGCTTAGGGGGGACAGGTTGATGGGCAGGTCTGTGCTCGGGGCTCAGGTCCTTGAGTTCATTTATGCCATTCAAATAATAGTTGTGTAGGTTGCATCTTCACAGTGTAGCAGGAGCTATTCCTACCTTGTGTGGGTCTTCGAGACAGGGTCAGGCTGTCGCCATAGGCTTACTCAGGGCAACCACACAGCAGAAGGAGCCTGTTCCTTGTGTGCAAGAGAGCACAGAGCAGCTGTCTAGCTGTTGACTGCCACAGAAACAAATGTCTTTTCATGCCAGAACTAGCAGTGCTTTCCTTTCTATTTTTTTAATTTTTCCTTTTTACACAACTGTCAAAGTTATACAAGACTGCAGGAAAAAGCAGCTCCAATGAGGCACAGCATTAAAGCATTCCTACTTTGTTCCCTTTCTCTTTATGCAAACATTTCATGGCTTGTCAACATGAATAACTTTTTGATGGTGTAGTAGAACTATTTTTTGCCAGGACACACCTCATTGCTGTATTATCCATTCTGTGCAATGTTCATTCTTTACATTTCATTTAACCTTGAACATAAACTATATATGACCCCAAGTAGCTTTTATATATTAAAATAGTATGGGAAGACTTTGTTTATTTGCATGTATGTTTATTTATTTAAAGCAAAGCCCTGCCTACAAACATCAGCCTTGTGACTGTCTTTACCATTCTGCATGAATATTTGAAAACTTCTCGAGTACAAAACTTTGCAGGGGGGTGGATTTGCCTTGGAGAAACCATCAACAGCTGGATTCAAAAAACTTTTGCATAACAAAGCAAAAAGCTCACTGACTTTTTGTTGAAACCCAGCAGGACATGCTACAGCAGCGAGGAAGAGAGCAGACATGCCAAAATACCTCAGAGGCTGCTTCACCCATCACTCCCGAATGCTCTTTTAGATGAGGATGGGGTGTGCTGACGCAAACTTGCCATCTTGCACAAACAAACCTGAGCATGGGAGCCCTAGATATTTTCTGGATGGTTTTGGTCCTTGCTAGCCATGGCAGCACAGTCAGGTAGAGTTGTTCCTTTTGCTTTCATAGCACTTTGCTGAGTACCAGCTTCAGAGAGCGAGAGGCAGGAGGATGCAGGTGGAAGACAGCAGTATGTTGCCTCAGTTCCAGGCTTGACCACTGCCCAGGTTCAGTTTAATGTCCAATATTCACCATGAAAATGAGTCCACCTGGCAGCCTGCAGGAGGGATGAACTGTTGCATCCTCATTCCCCAGAGATAAACTTGCCTCTGCTTTCTGCTAAGTTTTCGGACCCTTTCAGCTATGGTTCATACACTGAAGGTCTTTTCTGCTGGCAGACCTGTTATGATTTCATTTGTTGCTTGTATGTGTGAGGAATATAGGTGAGACAGTGCTAAGCAATATTCCCTCCACCACCCGTTTAATGAACACATCTTCAACAGGGGAAAGGTTTTGATCTCATCCATAAACCTTGCGAGGCTGCTCTTTCTGTCAGGTTCACCTCCGTGGTTTCTTGCTCTGTTTTCCAAATCAGCATGTGCTGGGCTTGTCAGGCAAGGTGTACACACTTCTCAAATATCAATTCCCCATTTGCTTTATGGGGAATTCTGAGCCCTGAAGGCTTAAATCAGTTTAGTAAATGAGTCCCTATGAATTCCTTTTTGCAGGACAAGGAACCCTTTTTGGGATTTCTGTGCTTCATGTAATAAGGACCTGATTTGTATTATGTGCAGTCAAAATGAATGGCAATAATGTGTTACCATAGGACTGCAGTAATGTGTTCGCCAGACTGTAACTTAGACTGCTTGGGTGGGATTGGGTCTGAGATCATTCCACCTCCTGGAATACTTTTGCACGTGAGCTACATCTTTCAGCTCCTGGTACAGTCAGCAGCACTGCAGGACCCACGTCAGTTACCTTCGCGTAGGTGCTTAATGCTGTTTTAGTCACCCACAGAGCCCCACCTGGTCTCGAGCTGTCACCTTAGGACAATCCAGACCCCATAGAGCCATGACCTACCTGCCGGCCGGGCACGGATGTCCCATGTGCTTCAGTGACACAGGTGTCCCAGAGCTTCCCCTGTGCCACTGGACCCTACACGTGGGCACCTCAACCCAACCTGTGTTGATGCGGGCAGTCACTTCACCAGGACGTGCCGTTCAGTTGCCTAAAATACACATTTAGAGCCACGCTGGGGTGTCCGGGACAGCCACGTGGATTTGGCAAATGTAACGCACTGCGGAGACGTTTCTTCTGGAGTGGCAGATGGAGGCCAAGCAGGATACCACGGGCCACGTCGAATAGCCTGTGCTTGGGCGACTGAATCACTTCCTGCTCCATACCCAGCCCCCTGCCTTCACGGTACGATTTCATTTGCTTTAATGGTGCATTTGCGTCACTCTCCAGTCTTCGTTGGCTTCATCTCCTCTGACTGTAAGGGGGTCTTAGAAACCCAACCCACAATTACGTGTCCTAGTCTTGAACTGGATCTCCCCCTTCCTTCAAGGAACAGCCAGAAGCGATAGATGTGTAGAAAAGTGTATGTCAGAGGAGCAGTAAAGATAGAGAAGAAGAGGGGTTCTTCCCTAATCTGGAAGGAAATAGCCCTTCCTTGGTGTCTGATACCACAGTGATGGGCACAGGTTTAACACCTAAGTTAGTCATCTTACAAGTGCTACACCACTGAAACAGGCGGAGACCTATTTATGCATAGGGCAATCCAAGCACGTCAACCTGCTTCACCTCCCCGCCTCTCCCACGACTCCTCACAGCCACTCTGAACAGACTGTTATCATTTAAGAAGATGGAAACTCAGGGGAATCCAACACAGAAGCCAGGCATATATTAAAGATGTTTTGAGCTATTATTACTGTAAGTGGCTTGAGTGCCTCCAGACACAAGCTCAGTCTCACATGAGAGCGCTCAGTTTATGACACTGAAAGAACAAACTGTTTCTTGGGCAGCGAAGCTCTTGACAAATATTTGTTTCTGTAATAGGCAAGGTGAAGTACGTCTTAGGAAAGAATACCTTTGTTTCAGTGCCAGTCTCTAATGCTTCTTGTTAATGACATCCAGATTGCAGAGGCTGCACCAGCAGAGCTTTTATCAAAACCTGTTTTGCATGAGAAGTCATTATACACAAGAACTAATTTTAGCAGCTTGAAATTTCCTGTTATTCCATTTGCAATATTTCTCAATTTGAAACAGCCTCATTGTTGAGCTCAGTTTTCTACTTATCACAAGATAGTTTTGATATGTGTTCAGCTTCAAAACATAAAACATAAGAAAAGCAAGAGACCTCACTGGATTCCCAGCAGCTGGATTTTGGACCTGCCTGGGTCACATGAGAGGTTACAAAAGCCTGGGGAGCTGAAATACTGATCCCATGCATACCTGATATAAAGAAGATTAAGTTAATTGATGACAAAAAAAAAAAAAAAAAAAAAAAAAAAAAAACATGTTCCAAAACTGGAAAAGAGCCTGGGGCCACAGAATGCTCTGCCTCAGCCCCTGGCTACTCACACTCAGCACATCCTGTCTCTTCTGCACTAGGCTGAATGCATTTTGCCTTGAACTTTCTTTTGATTCTGTTCATTGATAGGACAAGTGAATTACTGTTTTTTCTATTGCTGTTTATAAACAATGGGTATCTGGAGATAAATCTTGGGTCATACTCTTTCCTGGACTTCTTTGCTGCTGAGTTGTTTTTGGTTTTCAAGTAGATATGCATGAAATCGTTTATGAGATGTTTGTATAAGAGGATTAGACATGGACAGTACAAAATATTCCAGAAAATGTTTCTACCTTTGTTCTGGAGCCATGCATTGAGAAAAGATGGTCAAACATCTCACCCTTTCAGCATCACACATGAGCCTCAGCAGGAAAGTGAGTGATAACTTACTTGTTTAGTACTGGAAGGAGAATTAGCAGAGGCAAAGCATGCACAGGCCCATTGGATTGCTCAGGATATCACAGTTAAAGACTGGGAAAACAATCCCAAATTATTCCTCATCATTGTTTGCGTCTTAATTTACTTTTTATTTCCAATGCTAATATGTCCTTGTCCACAATTTCACGAGGACACTAGCATCAGCCAGTATGGAGGTCCATTTCCAAAATAAGAAATACATGTGTTTAACCATATAAATAGAACTTGGATGACTTCCCACACCATACATCTCAGGTCTTTGAGCACTTACTGAATTCTTTGCTCTAGTCTCACTAAAAAATTGTTTGTAAAACTAACCCCTGTGCCTCCTCTGTTGCAAGCTGTACACTGACCATAAGAATGGTTACTTAGCCTTTAGTATCACCCCCAAGGATGTAATGGGAGCTTGCACCAGTATGCTTTCTCTGCAAGACAGAAGGCATTCCTGGTATTCTTACTGTGCTCTCCTGATGGATTCTAGAAATGACTTCTGGAACTATCTTTCTTTTGTGCATCCACCTGTGTTTGTTTTTTGTTTTTTTTTTTTTTATCTGCATCCCATTCTTTTTTAAGGCAAGACTGGGAATAAGAGGTTGAGGGAAAATCTGTTGCTGATGTGGTAAGGTTGCTAAATAATTCTAAAAAGCTTTTATTCGGTGAAACTGCAAGAAAATGATGACAACTAATAGCTGCCTCTGAAGCTCCCCCAGGACTAGGCAGGATTTTTTCACATTGAAGACAGAGAGGATATTTTTGTATTTCTGCGTATCTAAAGAAAAGCAGCAGAACCTTTGATAGTGAGGTCATTTTTTTCACACAGAAATGTCCCAGCAGATGGAAATGAAGTCGGTGGGATTTTGATTCTGTAAGAATTAAATAAAAACTTATTATGGACTTTGGAAAGTGGCCCAGTTGTTGGAAGTCCAGCAAAATTTCCTCCAGCCATAAATATGCATTTTGGGCTAATTTAGTGGGGCTTTCCCATCCCTTGCTGAGAAGCCAGTGCTGGCTATAAGTTACGTTAAAACTTCTGTCTTCCCAAGCTCTGATTTTAAGTTAAAGGACAGCAAGACACTCTATATTTTGGCTCCCACCACCTCCCTGTTCCAGGATGCCTGAGTGTTTCCCTCTCACATGCCATCTCCTCTGTCCTAAGGAGCTTGCTCCCTTCTCACATGCTTTCTGCTGTAGGTCCTCTGTGGTTTGCCACATGGAGGGACATCCTTGGGACCCCCTTGGTGGCACATTTGTTCCTGTGCTGTCCCCAGCTGAGCCCTTGCCCTGTGCTCAGCCTACTCTTGGGCAGGGGGATGGCTGGGAAGGATGTCCCTGTCCACAACTAAGAATAGTGGCTAATGCTTCTCAAGCTCTCCCCATTCATCACTGAAGCTGCAGAGATGGGAGCCTGGGGGTGAAACTCAAGGGGTGATCACAGGACTCATCCTGCCACCGCTAAGGGGTTCAGCACATTCTGGAAGAAAGCTCCCAAAAACCTGATTTGACAGCTTGGCAGTTCCCAATTATTTTCCACCAGCAAGGGAAAAGCAGTGTCAAAAGTGGCTGTTTTCTGCACTGTGCCCATCTTCCATCAGCCCTGGTACCCTCGTGCACAGTTCTGGCTCTCCTCTCACATAAGGCCTGGGCACCTGCAAACCTTTTAGGTCCCATCCCCTGCCCTGGAGAGCTGCTGACAGCCTCCAACCTGTGCAGCACACACTCACAGCTCCATCGCTCGGTGTGCAGTTCAGGATCAGGGCTCGTTTTTTGGTTCGGGAAAGAGGAAGGATGCTGCACCACAGCGAGAAGCCGCACCGAGTGCTGCTCCTCTCAACCCACCATCAACCCACGATGGGCTGTGGTGACCTCCCAGAGGTAGATACCCAAATGTGTAGATACACAAGGCACACCAAGGAGCTTGGGAAGAGCTGGATGTGTAGGAAAGGGATGAAAGGCTCTGGGAGGGCTGGGACTCTTGCTGGGGCACGTGTGTCTTGGCTCTCCTCCCTTTGCAGGGCTACAGCCCTCCAGCTCTGTGCTGCTCAGCAGTTTACTCCTATGTTTTGCTGCCACAAGCATATATAAATCATCGCAGCCCTAACTTGTGCTCTTGTACCTCTGCCAAGGTAATTAGTACAGTGCACATTTTAAGAGAGTTATTTCTCTCTCCAGAGCAGCCTGACAGCGCCTCAGCATGTACAGTGCTGTCAGCTCGCCTTAAAATGTTTTATTGGAGCAGTTTGGTTTTCTTTAAAGAAAGCGCTGAGGAAGGCAAGAAATTAATGGAGGGCTGTCAGACTTCTTGTACGGAGCCCACTGAGTCCCCCAGGGAAGAGGGGCAGAGGGATAGATCTGAGTGCCTTTGGAGGAGATGTTTCTTCCAGCCTGGGCACCTCTGCACCAGCAGTCGTCCCAGTGGTTGCAGTGCTGGAGCTGCCGACTCCAGTCTCACCATCCCCTCAGTAATGCTCCCAAAATCTTGACGGTTGTGGAAAAAGAGGAGGAAGGTGAAATTCAGTTTGTGTCCCCAAGACTGTGGGAGCTAAGCACTGAGATTTGTTACATTAAAGCATAATATTTAAATGTTTTTCAAAGATACCTGTAGAGCTGGATCCTGGTTATGGATCCAGCTTCTGCATTCAGTTACCAGATTTTTTTCATCCATTGTCCAGGTGGATAGTGGCTTTGGGGGTTTTTGTTTAAATGCACCATTCCTAATGGCCCTTCTCATATGCCATTTCCACCATGGGTCTTGTATAGGAATTGCTGCATCAAGCCCCACACACAAGCAAGTGCCCATCAAGTAGGTATGCAGTCTTGCTTCAAATGTAAATGCTTGTCTGGCATGAAGCTATCTTACTTGCTTTTGATAATGGCAGTTATCCAGTGGGACACAAATGAGGACTAGTTCATCTGCTTTGAAAGATAGAGAGAGATGTTTGATTCACTCAAAGCACAGTGGATTCATTACAATACTGCAAATTTCAGTAGAGTTCTTCCAGGTCAATATGGATCTGATGCAGATCAACATCTCACTCTGCATTTAAATTGTTTATCATGCACACTGACGCTTCAGAGCTAACAAAACATTGCTCCTTTCACCCTCAAGTGTTGAGTTGGTTCAAATAACCTCCAGGGCAGGCGACTGGCTTTGGGTTATAAATAACTTGAGTAGTTCATTTCTTACAGTTTTTCCCCCTTTGCTCTGTTGTTGCTGCAGTGTAGTGTTTCAGCTAGAAAACTTCGGTCTGTTTATAGTAGCTGGCTCTCTTCCGTTAAATGTTTCATTGAGGTTGATTGACTCAGGGTTTAAGAAAAGTATAAGAAAAAGATCATTTAATTATCAGGGAAGCATGTGAAAAAATAATTTACACCACAGGCTGGAGATAAGAGAAGAGACATCTCTATTCAGACACAAGAGAGAGAGAAAGGTCTGTGTCACAGTGAGCAGGGTGGGTTTGCTAAAACCATGGACCAGCCTCAGAGGTAAATCTGACACATTGCAACATTGGTATTAAAACCTGGAGAAGGGATATCTTTCCTGACATGCCTGCACAGAGGGGGACAGGCTGTTGCATGCAGCACCAGCTGGACGAGGGGGGGTCTCTGTCACACAGGCTTTGCAGCTGCCTTTGCTCAATGCAGTGCTGGAGGTAGTGCTCCCATGCCCAGCATCTGCAGGGCTGGAGGAGCTGTGCCTCAGCAGAGTGAATGTCCTGCTGTCTGCAGCACTGGGGGGTACTTCTGAGTGCTTTAGTTCACACTATGCAAATAACATTCAATGTCCTGCTCGTCCTGGGGCTTGGTTTTCTGATTATAAATACTGAAGACCAGGACAAGGCTGTTGTTAGCCTCAGGCAGTTTGATGGGGGCAGCAAAATCACCTGTAGAAGTGAGAGAGAAAGGGAGAGATTCTCCCAGAGCAACAGCAGGACCGTGTCCAGCCCATGCAGACCCTGCTGGTTTCATATCCCACGGAAGCTCCTCTTACCACGTGTAGCGGAGAGGACAGAAGGCCTCACAGCTGTATTGTAAAATTATTCCTCTGGCTACCCAGAAGCATGCAGAGGGAAGTCAGGATATGTATGTGGGTCACTGTGGGATCAGCTGCACCAGGTTTCTGTGCAGAATTCCTATTTGTCATTGACAGTGCCAATCTTCAGAAGTGGTTTTACATGTTCCTGACCAAACTTCTCTCATGATAGCACTTGCCTGCTTGAAAACTTAATGGGGCAAGTCTTAAACAAGAGTTTCTCCTCCCTCTCCCTTTCTCACCTTTTTGGCAGGGATGGGTCCAAGTGTCACTTGTCTCTTCTCTTGTTCTCCATTAGGCTCTGTGGGTACCCACCTTTCTATGATGAAAATGACTCCAAACTCTTTGAGCAGATCCTCAAGGCGGAGTATGAGTTCGACTCTCCTTATTGGGATGACATCTCTGAGTCTGGTAAGAAGCTCCTTTAATTGCAACAACCAGGCATGCATGCAGCCAAGTTTGTTGTAGCTATCCTCCATCAGGTGTGAGAATGTGCCCTCCATTGTGTGTGGAGCTCCTTTTAACTGAAAATCATTGGGAATGGGCATTTCTTTTTGTTACGGGAAGTTATTTTTGCAAGACAGCAAATTAAGTACAATTTCACATACAAAGCACTAAAATGCAGCTGGGACAGAAGATGAAGATAGCAGAAAACTGTCCCAAAAAGACAAAACAGTTTAATATCTCTATCGCATCCAAATGAAATGCAGATGTTTTATGTGTCACTAATAATAGAAAAACTAGTTCAGCTCTGTTACTAAAACTGTGCTGCAGGTCTGAAGTGAGTCTGCAGCGTATACAGCAAAGACAAATGCAAGAAATTAATGGCTTCTAAATGAGGATGGTAAACAGATTTGGAAACTGGGAGTAAAGTCCACGTGGTTGGATCCAGATAGCTGCCCATGTGCTCACCCAGTTCCCTACCCAGTGCAGAAGCCATTTAACCCATAGTACCTGCCTGTACCTGCAGAGGCATGGTCAGCATTGCATCCTGTGGGTGCCACTGATGGGCTGTGGCCTCCAAGAGGTCACGCAAGCTCGGTGTCCTTGCTCTGTCTAACCTAGGGAAATGCTCCAACCTGGGGTCTGCCATTTCATGAAGAAGGAGAAATGAATTACAGAAAAAATTACCATATAGAAATATCCCTGGAAATACAGTTTTTTTATTCCTTAGTAACACCGATTAAGGCAGGGGAGACATGGAAAGAAGTGTTTTATTTTAAAGATGAACCTTGTGGTTCCCTGCCAACTTGGGATATTGTATGATTCTATGATATATCCTGCTATCTTCTCTTAGAACAACATTTCATGCTGCTTACATCTGCAGTCCAGATATTGTTGTGAGAGAATGCTTAAAAATGTATGTGATGAGAGTTTTTTTTTTAAGCCTGTAAGGGTCTTCTGAGCAAATATGAAGGTCTGCTGGCAGACCCCTTTGCATTTTTGGGGAGAAAGTCCATCACCTAAAACAGCTCAAAGATTTTCCTGCTATATTTGGCTTTGCTGTTGCTCTTTCAGCTGTTCTCTCATGAAACTACTGGATACATGCCATGCTGCGATCTCCCTTCCCTGCATCCTAGTGTCAATTAAAACCACACTACTTCATGCCCAAGGGAGTCCCTTTTCCTCGGTAACTAGTTTTAAATATACAACATGTCCTCATCACTGCCCACATGTGTGGTTGTTTGGAATGAGCAATGAAAGGCTCCTCTTGCTGCAGTTTCTGACCTTCTCCTTGCCTTTCCCTCTCAACTGACCAACATCTCCAACAGATGTGGCCATATTCAGACCACTAAGGTGGTCAGAAACACTTGGCTGACCATGGAGACAGGAGCTGGTAGTCTCAAATTCTGCTTACTCCAAATTATTCACTCTACTCCTAAGTGTACCTACAGGAGTACAGGTCTTGGGATTTTGTCTGCCATATTAAATAGCTTGTATTTGGTCCTGAGTCCATATCTGTACTAATAAATGACAAATGAACCACAGCCATTTTCTGACACTGGTGGCACTTGGTGGCCTGGTCCATATGTTAAATCTCCTTTTGCCTGCAGAGCAAGGTAGCATCCTGCTTATGGAAATGGGCCATGCTTATTCCCAAAAGATGCCTGGGAAGGAGCTACTTGGTCTTGACAACAGTTTTAAAAGGGACAGCTCAAGAAGGTTGATGATGGCTTTCCACCAGCTGTGAACATTCCCTGCCACTGTTTTGTTTACTAGTTCAGACATCATAGTCTTTGCATTATCTGAGCAACATGTTCCATATCTATGGGGGGTTCTCTTGATAATTTGGTTGCTGTTGGATATACCTAGGAAACCTAAGTGTTGGTCTGACCTTCTTGCAGAACTCAGCATCAAACCTATTGCTTTAACTGATCCTGTCTTTTTTTCATAGCTAAAGACTTCATTCGGAATTTGATGGAGAAGGACCCTAATAAAAGATACACCTGCGAGCAAGCAGCACGACACCCTTGGTAAGCAACAGTCACTGCTATGTGAAACCCTCAGGACAGAGAGTATTATTTAACATTCATGGGTGGAAGCATTTTTTCTGCCACATGGTATACTAGTCTCCACTAAATAACTCCATGCTCATATTCTTATAACTCCTGCAATTGTCCCCCGGATTTTCCTGGAAAAATGTGATGGACTTTAATCTCATGCAAGAACCTGTTGAGTGTCTGTGTAATGATTCAGTGAAATGCTGCATTATGTTGACTGCAGTGCAGCAGTGGGATACACTGAAATGACTGAACCCAGGAAACACATTTGGGGGCAAAAGGTCAAATTCTGCAGGTGTGCAGAAATCTGGGTATCAATCTGCTTATAAGGTCTTTGTCGAGGCAGCATCAGAGCACCTAAAAGCGCCTCAGGAGTTAGGAAATCCTCCTCTGTGCTTCACAGATGGTAGCCCACCTCTTCACCTCATGCCTACAGTATGGAGCTGCTTTTGCATGCTGTTTACCCTCCCTTGTTAAATGGAAGAGACAGGAAACCCTAAGAGAGGGATAAGCTGAGTCTGAATTGGCTTTAACAATGCTGCTTCTCTGCAACGACTACAGAAAAGTACCTGGTCTGGCTGTATTCGTAATTTAGACCTCCACTAAGTGCTTTAGATGAGATGATGTTTTTGCACATAGATGACTTGACTGTTACCCAAGGATTATGTAGCTGAAACAAGAATGGCTCATATCCTTTCGACCAACTCTGAGTGGCTTAGCATCACCCCACACTACCAGCTGCACCCAAAATTGGGCTTCAGATACAAGTCTTTTCTGTCAGAGGTCATTATATATGAGGCAATCTTTGGTTGTTACAATGGCTGTAACAGAAAGGAGTCAATGATGGTATTTTCACCCCAGGTACACATTAGACTGTGCTTTTATGCTATCACAATTTCTACAAATATCATTTCCTTTTGCAGTTTCTGGAGTGCTGGCTGGATAAGAGCATTAGTGCATTTCCCGTGGAACAGAAGTTTTTCCTGAGGGTCCTTAGCCCCTCAGAAAAGCCACTAAGCCAGTGTCATAACTATTTCAACAGCTTGATAGACCTTAAAACCACCCTGGTGATGCAATCTGAGCCCAGTGATTAACCTTACGTGGTGGAGCTGAGTGTAAAATGCATGCTAGGAAAAGCACAGGCAGAGAAGTTATTGGTGTTTTTCAGGGTAGTTTCAGCTTCAAGGTGTTTATGATCCTCTCTCTGACACCCACTGGTTTTTCTCATCTCACTGCTGCTCAGTCCTGGGACAAATGAACAGTAAATCATTTCAAAAGTTTTTACAGAGGAAAAAATACCATTTTGGCTTACTTGCTGATGATATTTCACCAATACACAGGCTGATGAATTCCCTTGATCATTAATTAATAATTTGGCACTCAAGAAGAGTGTCAGTAAGTTACGACTACAAAGGTAGAAGGACAGTGAAGTGGCACTGATTTCTTCATGGTGGGAGTGAGGTAACAACGTCTGCCTGTCAGTTGCTGTGATTACAAATTAGGCTGAAGATAAGATTGAGGCTCAGCCTTTACAATTAAAACAGTCATAGGAAAGGTTTGGGATGTAGAAGGAAATGTAAATCGTTAAGAAAATCAAAGTACTTCCTTTCCATTTTCCATGTAGTGACAATGAGAAATGTTTTACAGATGGTTATTAGCTGGGTCAGTGGCTGGCATCAAAGCAAATGAGAGATGGGGAGAAGTCAAGATCTGGGTCTGCCTTTTCCAATGCCCCATCAATAGCTGTGTTTCCCATCGATAAGTGTTGTCTGTGTGACAAAAAAAAAATAAATTTGGGAAATGAAATCCAGCCTCAGTGAGATGGAAAAAGAAAAAAAAAAAAAAATTGGGGAAAAAAAACCCACCCTCAGGAAGAAGAAAAAAAAAAAAAAAGAAAAAAGCATTTCTAAATGATACTGACCTGAGCCTCAGGAAATTAAACAAGTTACAAAAGTCAGTATTAGAAATACAGAATAAACAACTGGAATGCAACTCCCAGCAGGGAATGAGGTGACCATTTGTATAACTGAGAGACAGATTTTCCAAAGCCTTACATCCAAGATACACAAAGCGTAAGCATCCAGCTCTTGGCCCCGCTACATCTGTGTTGGTTGCTGGAGAGCAACAAAGAAACGTGGCACTTGTAACACACACAGCTTCTGGGCCCTACTAAAGGAACAAAATGATAAAAAGTGTTNTTTTTTTTTTTTTTTTTTTTTTTTTTTTTTTTTTTTTTTTTTTTTTTTTTTTTTTTTTTTTTTTTTTTTTTGCATGTCATGGCCAGCAGCCAATGGAAACTCACAGGCTGCTCCATAATGTTTGGTGTTTTATACAGAATCCAATCTTCCGTTGAAAAACCACCCACCACAAAGGGATTTCCCCCATTTCTGTGGCAGGGGTCTTTTTGTGCCAGTCTGACTTTGCAAGGCAGTGGTTCATTTGCAGGGCTGCCTCCCTGCATCAGCCTTCAAGATGCAAATGGCCCTGCAATGGGGAAGCTTAAAATATTCACTGTGTTATCCCTGCCCCATCCCAAATCCACCTCTCCCCCACGTGGTCTGCAGACCACAGCAGGTGGCAATGGCAGTATGTGCCAGTGGATTAAAGAGCAGAAGGAGGCTTGTACAGTGAAAGCAATGCATGAATGCAGACAGATGTCTTCAGATCTGCCTCTGTCCTCCCCAGTGTGCTCTTGAGCAGATGTCTCAATGTCTCATTCCCCCTTGCTCTAAAAAGCTTCCTGTAATATAAATGTCACAGTTATGGACCTCTCTGGAGAGAGGTGCAGTGATTTTTTGGAGGGTTTGGATCCTGTAGTGATAAACACTACTCAATTGCCTTTTTGGATAGTCGAGGCTACTCACCCGGATATTATCTGTTATTTCAGAGTTAGTGGTAGGATGTCCTTTTGCCAAGCCATTGCTCAAGAAGCATTTTCCACCCATATTGCTTATGCCAGGAAACAATGAGGTTTTTACTGTTTCTTTTCTCATTCTAGCCATATATCTGTTGCAATGGCATCCTCCCCTCCCCTTCTAACGTGGAGGAGGAGGAGGAGAGCTCGAAGCTTCTTCTCAGTGGTCAACTGTGTCCTTCCCTCAGCCCAGACATAAGCCTCCAGCAAGTCCAGGCTTGAGTTCCTCTGTCTTGAGGCTGTATTTAGTGTTGCAGCAGTTGGAGATGAGGGTGCAAGTGTTTAGCCAACAGAGAGGCTACCGTATATATTATAAGGGGGACATCCCATCCCACCTTTTCGTATGAGCATGTATTTTTCAGCATACATCTCTGTTGCAACCTCACCTTCCATAGTGTCTGCACTGTGTTATCTTCTGCATGTGATCAAAATCAGTGTAAGTGGATAAGTCTCCCGTTTGGCTGGAGGAGATGATCGGGCAGAACAGTATAAACGAGGTGGCTCCATGTAGTGACAATTTCCAGCTTTCCCTATTTCTTCATCCTGTGAAATCTTTTCCTGCAGTGACAGATCTTTGGGATCAGCCAAAAATTAGGAAGAAATCTGTCAAATCATGAGTACTTCTTAACACATACATTATAATCTAATCGTGATAAAAATATATACCTATGCATAAGTTGGCTACCTGGTTATGAGATTTTGTTGTTTCAATATATAGTATTAGTGAAAAACAAACCGATTCCAAAATATTCCACTGATTTTAATTACCCAAACAAGTAAATTGATAAGGCTTGCAAGAACTGGATCTTGCAAGATATTACATTTGTGCCTTTAAGGTTAATAATCTCTTGGAATTTCAGGAAAATGTTCAAGAATAGCCAGCTATTCACATGACTAAATGTTTGTACAGGATCAGACCCTAAAAAAAGTAAATACTTCTTCCCAATGGCCCACTTTTCTGTGCTGTATCTGCTCCCCACATGCCTGCATTTACGTGATGTTTTGCTATTTATAATCAAATGGCCTTGGCAGGAGGACAGTATGTTAAACTTGGAGTTGGCAGAAAATGAGGCTAATAATTGCAGTGAAGTATGGTAGCAGAAACAGTACAATAAGTAAGGCTTGTTGGTATAATGATTACACCCCAGCCTGCACAATCTGTGCATTTACACAGATTTCTCCAGTTTAATATACAGATGACTTATGCTTTCCTTTGGAAAAGTGATTTGTTTTATAGTGTATCTTTCATTGAAGTTTGCACTGTTTATGATGTGTTGCAAAGGTGCAATGTTCTGTTTCATTGTTCCACTGTGACTTTTCGAAAAGGACGTGGAAAATGAAGGTACCAAAATAGCGGGGTAATTTTGCTGCAGCTTGATATGTTTTAATGTTTCCCAAGCTCATATTAATGACAGCAATTAAGTTTATTAAATATATTGCCATGTCAAAACCCACATCCTCTTTAAGACGGCAGCTCAGGCTGCAGTGATTAAGGGTGAGCAAGAGAAACCTGAGGATCTGTTTTTTCCAGCAGTAGGACCACACTGTGGTCCCTATCACGTCAAGCTGGGTCCTGCAGCCCCGGGGCTGGCCCCAAATTCAGCCTCCAACCTTGGCACAGACAGAAAGAACAGAGTCCTCAGAGGGAGAGGAGAAGGTCCAACAGTTAAGAAGCTGATATGGGAGCTGGAAGATGTGCTGTGAATTTATTTGCTTTGTCAAGCATTTCCCAAGTGACCTTAAATGGGATTTAGAGCTGTGTGCTGATGCTGATTACGGCATCATAGAAAACTTGGGACATCTAAGTTGAAGGGTGTTATACGTATCACCTCCTTATATAAACTGTATAGGAGAGAAGGAGGTTGTAGCAATTGAATTGTTGTGACACCTGTGTTAGCAGATACAAGTGTGGCCTTCACCTTTCCCCACTACTCATGGGGAAGGAGAACGGATACTTGGGACGTGCCGGCATCCATTCCCACCTACGTCAAGGACTGCAAAGCTTTGGCACGGATTGAACCCTTGCAAATTGTGACCATGACCCTGCGTGTTTATTATGTGCCAGAGAGCATGAGCCAGATAATAATTTCGACCCAGGGAAAGGACATGGTTTACAAAGAGCTCAGTTCTCAGACAATGTTGTTTGAAGTGTGAAAAGGGCTCTCTGAAAGGAACTGCTGATGTTTACAACATTAAATCAAACTCTTATCGAGTTCATCCCCTCACTCTATTTATTTTGGAGCACCACTGATATTGTATGTGCATGTGTATATTTATACACATGCATGTGTGTATATATATGTATGTGTGTGCATATATAGAAGAGTTATGATCCTTCAGCATTATCCGTTATAGCTAACTTCATGTTTCCTGTCATCATACTCAAGAGTATTTCCAAGCACTGCTTGGCCAGCACAGTGTTTGAGTTGCCTGCCTTCAGTGACTATGAAGGGTCAGAAAATAATGCTAGATGAAAGACTCTGTCTGCCATCATGGGCAAGGAGGATGCAGCGTGCAAGAGACATGTGCTTGCAGTATGCTAACAAACAACTGTATAAAAGGAAGCTTACTGTTTTTGTCTTTGTTGGAGGTTCCTTTCAAAGCTTAGGAGTGCTATGGCTAGATAAATGGCTGTGATAGCTTTGAACCCAGATAGAGAGATAACATAAATTAAATACGATGAAATAATGTCTGATCATTAGATTAGATTCCTCTCATGTGCAGGACCAGATTTGCCATGGTTATTCATGAGCAGTGTCCCTGTTAGCTTCAGTGGAAGTATTTGTGATGAAGAGTAATCAGATCATGGCCCTTGGTATCCAATTCTTTGTGTTGAGACACTCATATCTTTGCAACTGGATGTGAGATCAGCTTCAACACAAAGTTCCCCAAAGAGCAGTCAGGATGTAGCTGCAGAACAGGGACCCTAAGAGAAAACTCAGGTGCCAGTTAGGGTAGTGAGTCCTTGCTCAGTCCTGGGTGATGCTCAGCATGATAATAGATTGTTCGGATCTGTTTAATTTTCTTTTTGTATATGTATGTGGTAAGTAGAAGTAATATCTTCTACTGGGCCAACAGATATAGTTGGTAAAAACAATGAAGCTTCAGTGCTGACACAGTTAACTTCAAAGTTAACTGCAAAGTTAAGTACTATTGCTCAGGGTTTGAGTAGGTATGCATCAGTTTGATCATCTCTGAAAGAGAAGATGGCTGTTTTTCAAGGAAAGTGGAGCAGATTCCTGTAGAAGAAGGCTATGTTGTGTGAATGCAGGGGAGGGAGGAAGAAGAAAAGATGTTAAGCTGTTTCTATCCTAAAAGGAAAAGTAAGATGGTTTATAGCCTCTGGATATGGAGAGTTAGAGAAAGGCGGAACGGAGATTATAACATGCCCTAAAACCAATATGTCTGTTAGAACTCATGCATCATCTTCTCAGCATGGGAACTAAGGTTCATGATTAAACAGGTTCAGTATAGATCTGATGATGCCCATGATACCCACCTCGGAGTGAATTTGTGTGCCCAAAAGCTCATCTGACTTTTCAAACTCTACCAGGTGATTGTGTAAAAGATGTGACTTCTACCTGCTAACCTCCATCTCTCTTGCCTATATACTTAAACCACCACATCTCTAGCAAAACAACACCAGAGCATGAACGTTAACATTTCTTTTGGTTTCCTAGAAGTAAAACTATACTATAAACGCTATAACACTGTGAGTATTTTATAAAAGTTTGAAGATCCTCCAAGTGCGAAATACAGTATAAATGCACAGTCCTCATGTTACAACATTGCACCGTTAACAGGATAATTCTCCAGAGGCGGCTTGGAGAGCAATCCCACAGTCAGCTTTGGCAGCCGGGGCTGTGTTTTGGGCCACAGCATTTGTCATTCCAGCACGTGGTTGAACATCTCTTGCTGAGCTAAGTTAGACCCAGCACTGCTGTTATTTTGTTCTGATTAAAACTAGCATCTGCAAGGTGTTAATGTTGCTGAAGAGACCTTAAATGTAGGATGGTCCCCACCAGTGTAGCGCTTCAGGTCCTCACAGGGCATCTGTCGATCCCTTTGTGAAGTAGTATTCTTATTTGGGAAACATCCAAATACCAAGGCTATTTTTTCAGCATTACCGGAATTACATAGTCAACATAGAGTTAGTGGTGGTAGAAGACAGTTTGTGAACTATTGGAACCAGCCGTTTGTTACTGAAACAACCATCATTTCAGAAAATGATCCCTAAAGGAAAAAAAATATATAGTCTGTATTTGAGCTACATGCCTGATGAAAAGTTTCATATAGCAAAAATATATTTGCAAGTCCTTCTGGAGACTGACGGGAAAGATCTTCTGGGAGAGCTGGCAAGGGTATCATACCCCAGGAACTTGTTCTGTCCACATTTCCAGAATAAAATTTGACAAGTGGGAAATGTGATCTGTGCTTGTACAGCTTGGTAACAAGCTTGTTCATAAAGCAAAATGCTTCGTTAGCTTGGGAGGAAAAAATGTTCTTTGCAATTGTAAGTAATCTCTATTCAGCTCTGTGTTTTTGATCAGTTACTGAACAGACACTTTGGCTTGTAGTTGTCCACATATGAATTGCTTGGCTAAAAGATTTAGTACTCTTCCACAGATCCGTACTATGACAGCCAGTGCTCCCAGCTGGTACGTGTTGAGGGCACGTGCCTTCACTGAGGAGGTGTCCTTGGACGGAGCAGAGTGCTTGTGACATTTTGGAGTGATTCTGACTAGCAGTTTGCATTCCCACCAGGAAACTCTGCTAGGGCCCATCTGCACCAAAAGGCTGAGCGGCGTGCAAGGAGTGCACACAAATCTGCACGCACTTGTGCACCCAAGCTAATGAGCTGTACAGGGCAGGCAATGCTGCTAGAGTCTTCCCAGGCTGCTGTCTCATCTTGTCGTAGAAGTGGCTTGGAGGCAGTCACAGATACTCTGTGTTATGTCAGTTGGTCATGTGGCTTTGGTAAAGCTGTAGAAACTACCTCACACGATGGTTTTATGCTAGAGAAATACAGACAATGCACTGTACGAAGGGTGCAAGGGCAGCTGGGCTCTGTGTCCACCTGGGAGTATATGGGATCCATCAGGGGCTGCGCTGGGCCTGGCAGTATTCCCTGAGTTAGATGATGGAATAGTGAACATGATGCTTAAACTAGACACTGCCTCAACAGACTTATAGCTGCCTGGACCCAGTGGGAAATCAAGACCAACCTGCCTCACTATCAGTGAGAGAGATAACCAGGAGTCCTCTTCAGAGAAAGATCTGAAGGTCTTTCAGTTCTCAGTCAAACACTTCTCCTTCTCCATCAACAGGACAGGGGCCCAAGAGAGGGTGTCACGTGCCACTGGGGTGCCATGTTCTGTTCATGGTACCAGTTTTTCTATCTACTTTAGATGGCGGTTACATGGTGGTGGTGGTCAGCAAAGTGCCCTGCCCCTTTGGAGGTGTGCTACCCTGAGTGGGAACCCTGCTCCTTCCTGCCCACACTTCTGCTGGCTCCAGTACTATTGAATAACTCAATATAGACTAGGTCAGTTGCCACAGGCTGGAACTGGTGGCTCTCCTTACTTAGGAAATGAGGGTTTAGTCCCTCATTTTCTTTCCAAGAGTAAGTAATGTTTCTCATCTCTCTCACTTCTTGGGTGAGTGTTACCAGCAGGAAGGAGGGGAGCAGTTTGGAGGAGACTGGTCCCAGAGAGCACTAATTAGATGCACCATTGACATGAAAGTAGAAATTGCTGCATGTCCTTTGAAGAACAGTGTTACAGTTTGAAATGATCTGGGCAAAATGAAAGGAATGTCTCCAATTCACAGGATGCATAAATGGAAACAGCAGGCTGGGATATGTAAGCAGAGTTTCATCTTTTAAGAAACACAAAGCAATGCTGCCATTCTGCTGCCTTAGTTGGAAAACAGCGAAGAGTTTGGGTACCGCCCTCAAAGGAAGATGTGGAGTAGTTGGAGAAAGTCCAGAGAAGCTCACTAGATCAGAGGATTAGAAAATATGAGTTATGAAGAAACAGTGAAAGAATCAGTTTGTTTAGTCTAAAGCAGAGAAGACGGAGGGAAGGCATGATAACAGTCTTCAAATATGTGAAAGGATGCTTCAAAGACAAAGGGAATAAACTAGTTTCCACATCTTCTGGGAGATAGAGGGGCACTGGAATAGGTTGTCTGAGAAGTCTCCATCTTTTGGAGATCTTTAAGGATTGGTTAACCAAATACCTGTCGAAATTATTTTGACAGAGCTGGAATGGGTGAAGGACTAGATGACTGTCATGTTCCCCAGATCCTCTGATTCTCTTGTTGGAGGTCCCCAGACTGGGAGGCTCTGGCCCTGACAGATGTCCCATTTCTTCAATTTCTTATCATTTTCTATTGCTAATAGACATCAGGCTTCTACACTGGAGCTAAAAAATTGATTTCTGAAAATGTCACATACAATATAGGAGGCAATCTTTGCTTCCTGGCTTCACCTACTTCAGGTAGCATTAATTACCCCAGCACATGGCCCAACATTAGTACGTGAATGTGACTACTCTTCCAGAAGATCTCGTGCCTTGATGAGTTAAATTAGTCAATAGAATCCCCTTGGAATAATTATGTTTACCAGAGATTTGAATGTGTCTATCTGTTCAAGAAACTGCACAATATCAGTGAAGTTTCTCAGTCACTTGTTGTCCAGCTTAAGCTATTTGTGCAGCCTGTGCTAATTTAGTGAGAGTCCATGTATCTGCTTTACTCTTAATCTACATTAATCATGATGAATGGTTATGTACGTTGCAGGGTGGCAGGAAAATCTCCAGTGCAAACAGAAATCAGACAGGTTGGAGTGGCTCTGGAAACTGCTGCATGTTTGAGGCTAAAAGTAGTCTCAGCCTGTTGATGTTAAATCTTTAGATGTAAAGGAAAAAAAGAAAGGTACAATGTTTTCATCAAGGGCTGTAATGGTGATAGAAAGCAGCCGTGCACCAACAAAAGGTCGTACCTCTTTGTAGCTGCCAGACCTACAAGCCTTATCTGTGCTTGCTTTTATTGCCCCAGAGTTTCCACCACTGCTGCCAGCAGAGACAGTGGTGGGAAGTTTGAGGCCTCGTGTGAATGAAATCAGCATCTCTGTAGGAGCAATCACACCTTGGACCAGACTTATCTGTTGAGGAGAAGAAAGTGTATTCAAGGAGAGAAAAAGTTGTCTTAAAACCTGTCTTGTCTGCCTGTTTCAGGATTGCTGGTGATACGGCACTCAACAAGAACATCCATGAGTCTGTCAGTGCTCAGATCCGGAAGAACTTTGCAAAAAGCAAATGGAGAGTAAGTGAGCCATGCTCTGAGATGATGCTTAGATGTATAACTCTGCTAAGGTGGCAGCTGCACAGCCCTTTCAGAACATTAATGCCTTAAACAGAAAACTGCTTTTGAGGCCCAAAATTTTGGATATAATAGTTGGTGCCATCTTAGGTTACATGGTTTCACAGGGCTGCTTATAGAGCATGCTACATCAAGCATGTAAATGCAATGAGTACAAGAGATGGGACCAGGGCTAAAGCACCAGTGGCTGGTTACATGTTGAGGGTCAGCCCTGAGCGGGGGACGTGAAGTGATTGGGACACCTGTGCATTGGTGCAGGGAAGGATGTGTCCAACATGACTTTGCTTGTGAGCTACTGCATCCCCGCTGAGTGCTAGAAGGAATGATGATGGGAAGCAGAACTGGGGCAGAATTGTATATTGCTGTTTCTAGCTTAGAAACTACAAATTGGGAAAAGTTGGGATGATGATGGACTCATCCACTTCCGACAATGCTGCGTAACCAACAGAACGGCAAAAGTTACCCTTCCACCTACAAATTTTTATTTTTCTTTCCTTTTTATGTATTTTTTTTTCCCAGCAAGCGTTTAATGCCACGGCGGTCGTGCGACACATGCGACGGTTACACCTCGGCAGCAGCCTGGACAGCACAAGCGCCAGCGTCTCAGGCACCCTCGGTCTCACCACACCGCTGCCCGATGCAGCCACCCGGAAAGATTGTGAGTAGTGGGAGCAAATCTGTGGGAATCGCAATTTCTTTCTGACCCCAGGCTGCAGTCCTCGCTGCCAGTAGGTGTTTAAGGACTGAAAAGGGACTGAGGATTGCATCTTTAGCTGGCTAAAAAAGTAACGTTTCAATTGGAAAAGTTTATGCACTGAAAAACTGAGTTTTCAGCTCCATGTGTTGTTTGGGAGAATGACGTTGTTTCTTGTGGAGGATAGGGGCTTTCAATTGGGAAAAAGACCCAGACTCCCCCAGCAAAGAGTTGTGTATTTGGCCAAAAGCTGGCAGTGTTTAGTCAAAATGTTTATGTTTAAGTTTCCAGTTTTGTGATAAAACTTTTTTCTTTTTTCTGTAAAAATTGGCTTGCTTTACGTTTTTCGTGGGGGAGACTGATCCTGCCAGTCTGACCCAGCTTGGGCCAAATGACGGTCCTGTACAAGGAGGTTCACTTGTCTGAGCAGGGCTCAGGCTCTGCACACCACCACAAGACCTGGCCCCCTGCCTTGTTTGTTCTATGCTACAGCTGAGATTTTCAAGCTGCCCGATGGAGTCAGATGTTTGGGATGTGTATTTTTTCTGAATGCCAGGGAAGAAGCATGGCAGGGAGGGAGCGGTTGCAAGGGAGCAATGCTTCCTTTGCAGTGAAGCCTACTTAATCTCTGGCTTCTGAGCATTTATTTTATTCCCTTCTGTTCATCTGTAGAGATTTTTATATCATGAAATGGAGGGACACAGACTTACAACTTTACAAAAGAGATTATTTCAAGCTGCAGCACCAAAAAGCTAATAGCATATGGCATTGCTTAGTTCCCTGGGGACTGAAGTGGTTGTTTCTGGAGAATGCCCCACCCTAGTGTGGAACTAAAAGCACCTACTATTTAGGATGGATTTTGGATGGGGCCATTATCTGCTCCTGCCAACAATCCCTGCTTCTTTATGAGGACCTGCCACCAGCAGCAGTATAAGAGCTGTGGTTCAGCTACGGGGGATCTGCCTCCTGAGAGGTTTTTCCCAGCCTGTGCCATGGCTGAGCCAGAGCAGAACTCCTTCCCTTTGCATCCCAGACCTGACGGTGATTCATGCCAGCAATTTCACCAAAAGCAGCTCCTGTCAGTGCCTGACTGGTTTGCAATGCCCAGTGCCAAATCCTACAGGTGCTGCTGAAAAAGCATCCTTGTGCTCCTGGCATGCATCTGGCACCTGCAAAGGAGTGATGTAGGAGTGATACAGCACTGCCCAGCAGCAAAGCACTTTAACCATGTGCTGGCAATGCACCTTCATCTTGGTTCCTGCCACAGTATGGCTGAGCTGGACCCCAGTTAGGTCTAGAACATCTGGTGGCATGTTTTGCTGCTAAGCACAGCTGGTGGGTGCTTAATCTCCATCCATCCAGTTAATGGATGATCAATATCAAAAGGTGATAATTAATAGCACTGAGTAGTCTGAATAGTTATGGGAAAACATCTGTGCACAACCAAGGTGGGAAGAAATCAAAGTCTATTTAACAGCTACAGCGAGTCCAGTATCCAGCAAGTCCCTGTGCAGGATCCAGCCATATTTTGCAGTGATGGAGAAGTCAACCAGGATATGAAGGATAAAAGCAGGTGTGTTAAGAGGAGAATTTATTTCATGTCAGAAATATGGGGCAGAAAAGTATCCATTTCCAAGCATCCCAGGTTAAGTCCAACAGAAGGTCTTGCCAGAAAATACTGAAGAGCTTCCCTTTCTCAAAGAAATTCATTAAAGAGAAGAGTTAGGAGATGTTGGAGCCTCAGAGAACCAGTGAGGAGAGCCAGGAGCACATGCCAGGAGTGACATTAAGAAGCAGCTGATATGTCAGATACAGTCCACTGAATACCTCCTGTTGGGAAAAAGGAAACCTCAGAGGTCTCTGTCCTGCCTCCTCCTTTCTCAGCAGTTTGCTCTGGGGACAGATTTCTTGCACGGGAAAGATCCCACCCATGCAGCAAATTACACGAAACAGCTGTGCCACCAGTATAAAATACAATCTTGCCTAATGCTATTAATAGTACATTTAATGAGCTCTTCAAACAGTTTCAAATGCAGCAGCTTCACATCACTGAAGACAATTAAATACAGCCCTAGCCCGAGAGGAGTTTATATCAGGTAGCATCCTAACTCTGTTCCTCTGTTAGGCTAGACAGAGAAGATGCATTAGGCTGGGTTGTGCTACCTGTCAGGATGGTCTAAGTGAATCGGTCGGGATTTCTCAAGTGCATTGGCCTGATGGTCTTCTGTGCCTGGTTTATTCTGTTTAGACATGATTGGGCTGCCTAGATTGATTACAGAACCTAGATCTCTGTGTTTTTAAGGTAAGACATAAACTGCAGCATAAAGCCAAGGTGTCAACTGTGAATACTGCTGTGAAATGGGACGCGGCTGGGCATAGGTACAGCATAGTCATCCCTGAGGCTGAAACATCACCCTTAAGCATGGGAAAGTAGGCAAAAGTCATAATAAGCAACAAAAAGATCCTGATTATTCAAGAGGCCATATCAGATTCTAGACTGAGATATATTAATACAGTTTTCAGACACCTTTTACTCACCAGGCTGGAAAAATGAACTGTATTTCTCATCTCACCAAACCTGCATCTTCTCAGAGCCAGGTCCTGCTCAGCAGCATTTCTGGCACCGGCTGCCAAGCGGCACAGAGCCATGCGTGTCAGCAAAACCCAAGGAGCTCCCCTGTGGGGTCTCGGTGGCCACTGGGAGAGGGGCAGATCATCTGGGGAAAGCTATGGCAAGGATAGATTTTATTGCTCTTCAGGAATGCTTTCTAAGGGAACTTCTGAGGTTGTGCTTGAATAGCAAAATCTAGACTCTGTATTCAAAACCCGTCCCGCTTTGCGATTTTCAGGTGTTATTCTTTGGAGGGCTGTGTTTTTTAGAGCTGTCCTGGAGGGTTCACTGGAAGAGGACATGTTCTGTAAACATTTCTGTTTAGCTAAAACCCCATTTTTTCATTAAAAAAGTCTGTGAAAAATCTTTGATTAGTTCAAAAACAGCTGTCTGGGTAAAAATTGGGTCCTGATACTCAACCTACATCAATCTACGTCTCTTAGCTGGAAGTCCTGGAGATGTACCAGCAAAGCCTGAAGTGACATAAGGTGTCACTAGAATGATGTCCAAGTCACACAAATTTACATTCTCTCTAGATTTACAGGAACTCTCCAACAAGTTTGACCCACTGCATTTTTTTTTTTTTATCAGCAGCTTTACAGGATGCCTGGGGAAGTGTTTTTAGCCCAGGTGCACAGTCTGTTCATTTAGCTAGATGGCCATGATGAGAAATTTAATCACCTTTGAGATGCCCACAAGGAAAATTACTTTGAGCGAGTACAATGCTGGAGGGATTTTTGAATCCCACAACTCTTTGTCTTCAGCCCCAGAAATGTGGATTTGGTCTGGCTGAACACATACCAAAGCCAGAAATTTATGCGTTGTGACATGCGTGTGCAACTGCCAATGGTGGCAGTAAGCGAGCAGCCATGGGCCAGAAGGGCAGAAGATGCCCCTTGGAGGTTCCCAGCCAACCCACGGCTGCAGGAAGAGCAGGAGCACCGTCTCCAGCTGCGGTCCCCTCCTCTCTGGAGCATGCTATGGAAGCAACACCCCCTTGAAAAGCAGCTTTGCCCACATTCCCCCCCTCCAAAAATAACATTTCTAACTGTGTTTCTGGCTTTCCTTTTAGGTATGTCTCCATCCACTCTCTGTAGTTTTGTTTCATCTGCTTCTTCAGGCGTTTCGGCAGTAGGAGGGGACCGGAGACCCAGACCCACCACAGTGACCACAGTGCACACAGGGAGCAAGTGAGAGCCCAGGCGGCCAGGAGTGGGCAGGCGCCGGGGCTGGCGGGGCTGCTCCGGGCCCCCCCACCCCTGCCTCACGTGCTCAGCGAAGGACTAGAAGAAAGAAGATTTTTTTATGGCCATATTTTATACTGCAATTCTGAAATGTTTCATTTATCACAAACTGCAATGACTCCAGGGGGAATGGATCTAACAGTCTCTGGTGCTGTACATATATATACATATATATAAATATATATATATATATGTGAGTCTAGCAATGTTCTAACTAATGAACACTCATTCTTTTCCCCAGTGATTTACTCTTTTCTCAGTGTAGGTAACAGTATATGTTGTATTTTTTTTTTTTCCATTAACTACAAACATCTCAACTGGATTATTTAAATAGAGATACTTTTCTGAGCATTATATATATATATTTTTCTTTTAAGAAGTACTTCCAGTAATGTCCCTCCTCCCAGTTTGCTGGGGGATAGGCTGTTTCTGTAGGTAGGAGTTCACATTAACTTGGCAGCACAGAAGGATTTCAATGGCATGCCATTTCTCACTCCTCAGACTGGACTGCAAGTCTGTCTGGCTTTAGCAGAGCTGCTGCTGCTCAGAGTACGAAACTGCTGCTTTCCTTCCCCTCCTCCTCCTCGAAAGCCATGGGGAGATTTCAGTTGCCACCAGCCCAATTGCTGCGGTGCTGGGATCCTGCAGCACCCTTGGTTGAGAGGAGAGGCTGGCACACGGTGCCTTTGAGGAGCAGACGAGAGCTGAGCAAAGAAAACAACAGTCTCATCCTGCAGCAGTTTCCTCCTTGATAATCCCTTCCAGCCACTGCATGTTATGGGCAGAGTGAAAGAAAAGAAAAATGTGGGTTCCGGAGTCGTAATTGTCCTCTGCAATCCTCCTTGTGGAGGACATTCAATACCCCAGCCTCCCAGCCCGGCCTTGTGCTTGGAGCACACCCAGCCCACGGTCCCCATGCCAGAGCTGCTGAGCACCTGCAGCTCCACGTGCCTCTGCCCGGAGCTGCTGATGCTCAGCACCTGCCAGGGTCGCCAGCCAAAACTGAGGACCGGGAACCAGATAGAAAAGTTTGGGCTTTGATTTCTATGTGCCTCGGTTTCTCCCCCAGGGAGAGGGATGATGCTTGCACCCCTCTGTAGAGCTTATATACAAAAGCTAACTCAATTTAATTTTTTTTTTTTTTGTAATTACTTAATACATGCATTTCCCAGGCTACACGTGCTGGTGCATCATTTGGGAACAGCCACTGTGACCGTTGTGTGGCCGTGCACCTTGAAACGGAGAGGAGAGCAATCTCAAATCAAAATCTGCCCTCATTTGCCCAACAGCTCCAGGTTACTTCTCTTGTACCCCAAACGGGCCCATCCCCACCCAGAGGCACAAGCCATGTGCTCAATCACCATGTTCATGTCCTTTATCCTGCACAAAAAATTGTGGAAAGCAGTCATGGGCACAGCTGAATGTATCAAGCTATAGTGACCGTGCTGTGAAAAGACATATTTATTTGTCTTTGAGACTTCAAACTTCTGCTTCAGCTTCACTCGGTTGGCTTTGACCAGCAGAACTGGGATTTCATCCATTGCATTTGGAGAGCTAAATGGTGGAAAAGCAGGCGGCAATGAGCACTGACTCTGTTCAAAGAGGCCACTCCTTTGCTGGCCCCTGATACAGCTCCAGTTTCCTTGGTATTAAGCTATTCCCCATCTTCAGAGAGCTACAGCACATCCAAAAGAGCCCCTGTGCTTGGGACAGCCACCCATGCCTGCAGGGATTAGCAAAACCCTCTGGGTTGCTGCAGGTTTTGGCACCTGTACGTTAGTGATGCATATGATCACTCATGAGCATGCTTGGACTGCTGTTGCCATAGCAAAACCAGAAAGCCACAATATCCTTGTTTTAGGAAAGATACCACATATTGGCCTCTGGGGTTGGTAGCAAAACTCCATATAGTTTCTCTTCTGAGGACTTCTGAATGAGATCTGGGCAGACCAAAGGGCATTGTCACCATGTGCTCCTGCCCCATTGACAAAGAGTCTTACTGCAAAGGTAGCTGAAAATTGGTATCATACAATGTACGCTCATGCCAAGGCTACTTTATTTTGCCAGCCTTAGTAAGGAAGCTTTAGTTTAGGAGAGACTCCTATCCCAAGAAATTTGAGTTATTTTGAACCTGCATGATTGCATAAGCTCAGCTCTGCTCCAGTTGCACATACGCACATGGGCAGTCCCCTGATTTGGAGTCAGTGGAGTTCCCCACATTTACACACGTGCCACCAAGCACAGTACTTGGTTAGGGAATATTTTGTCTTTGTACAGTTGTTTCTAGGGTGGGGGCTCAAGCGTTCCCTCTGCATTCTCTTCTGAAACCTGAGATTTGATTTGAACTCAATGCAGTTGCTGAAGCTACTATACAAAATACAGCATTCAAACATATCTTGTAGAAAAGAAAGAAGGAAGGAAGGAAGGAAGGAAGGAAGGAAGGAAGGAAGGAAGGAAAGAAAGAGAAAGAAAAAGAAAAAGAAAAACAGTTTCCATCTGCAAACCAAAGAGCAGCGAAGGGAGCAAAGGCAGATGTGCTGTCCTGCATTCAGGGGGTTGTTGTACACTGGCTGCTCCTCTGTGCTCAATGCTTTCTGTGTTTTTATTGGAAGGGTATTTCTTCCTTCCAAACATGCAATTAGTATTTTGTCCTTCCTGGACCTAATATTCTGCTATAGCTGTGTAATTTATCATCATACTCTTAGGCTTGTTATCAACCACTGGGATCTCAAGACAAGAAACAGAAGCACTTAGAAGCAAAATTGTTGCTTTCTGCTAGAGATTTGGGTGGGGGGAAGCTCTTCTTTTGGATCAGTGAAACACAGCTGGAGACCTGACCGGGTTCTGCATGTGCATGGGGTAGATATCTCTCCTGTCACTGAGTCCCAAAGTATCTCTTGGTTAAAACTTAAATGTGACCAAATCTGTTAACTGGGATGGCTGAGCAGCACCTGGGCCAGATGTATGGGGGCTGGAGCTGTTTGCCCCTTGGAAGCACAGCCTGGCACGGCAAACGCTCTGGCATCGCCTGCCAGGGATGCTCCAGCGCCGCCGTGAGACCTTCCCCTGCACCAGTAGACAAAGTGTGCAGGTGGGAAAGGGTCTGATAGTCCAAAGTTAGAAGATTCAAAACAAATCCAGACCTTGCCATGCCAGAGCAGGTAGGAAAATCCTTCTGGGCTCTTTCCCAATGGGCTGTCCTACTAAAGAAGGTGTGATTTACTCCTCGCATGAGGACTTCAGCCTGGGCTCGCCTGTTTGTTTCCTTTTTCCGTTTTACTTGACTGGCACCGATGTATTTTTCATTTGTAACTTGTTTTCTTCAGCTCCTTCCCCTTCTTTTTCTTTGCTTGCAGCTTTGATTGTTGATTTTTACCTCCAGAGTCACAGAGGCCATCTTTGATGCCAACAGCAGAGTGCTCTTGCTGGGGAAAAAAAAAAAAAGAAATCCAGAAAACCTCCAGCTGGCCCCTTAGCCTGCGGAAGAAGGGTGAGGACAGGCTGCCCATGAACTCTGCGAGCTGAAAGTCAGTGTTGCAGTGGCAGGGGCTTACGCTGCTGATTTTGCATGTAACTTCATTCCCAGTGCATCCTAACTTCCTGCTGGATAACCCCTTCTGCAGCACAGAGTGGACATGCTCCATGGGGGAAGCAGGAGTACGGGGAAACTTGGCAGTGATGCTTTCCTGGGACTGTTACCCTGCTGGTGATGTCTTTTCTGTCCTAGTTGCTCTTGTACAGGCGCCATTAGAATAGCATGTTCAGAAAAAAAAAAAAAAAAAAGATTTTTTACCTCCTCCTTGTGCGTCTGTTATGGTTGTGGCGCTGAAATAAAACCAAGCCATGATAGAGGTTCATTCCTGAAATGAATCGAACCACAGAAAGGGGTGTCAGCCACTGGTAGACATCTTCATGTAGTCTGCAATAGGCATTGGATTGGGGTTTGCTCTGTGCATGTTCCCTGCATACCTCCAAGGCTATTGACAGTATTTTTTTCTGTAAGCAATTCTCCTTCTTCCTGCTCAGCCACGAGGAGCTTTGGAGCTTGCCCAAAGCTTTTTCCTGTCCCCCCGAGCCAACACAGCCCCTGACCTTTGGCTTTTCTCCCCAGACCTTCTGCAAACCAGAGGGATGTGCAAGAAGTGCAGAGGCGGCAGCCCTGAGGCTGCCTTTTCCTTAAACATGACCCTGGTTTTAGCAAAACAAGCCCCCAGGGAAAGCCAGACAGCTTTTAGCCATCGGCGAGCAGGGAGAATATTGTCCTTCAGTGTGAATTTGGAGTTAACTAGATCAGCTACAGGGAAAGCTCTGTTCACGTTTCCCCGTTGGGTAACAGCTCCAGGTCTGAGCAGTGCTAGCTAGGTGAACTCTGCATAAAACACCAGGCTGACTTTGCCAGCGAGTTCATGGAGACTATAGACTGTTGCTTTGGGTCTTTCTAAAGAGCTGAGGGATTCATATACCTGCAGAATAGTGTTTTCTAGCCTAAGCCCCAAGGTACAGAGGTATCTTCCTTTCAGCACATGGAAATTCCCATTTAATGGGATTACTTGTTTTCTTGCTCCTATGCATGCTTCTCTGGTTGAATTGGAGCCTGAATGCATCCCTGAAATTATTCATGGGAAGGGAGTTTTGCCTTCATTATTGTGCTTATTTGCACCAGAAACTTGATATTAAGAATTACACTCATTCAAGCAAAGAGCAGAAACACACCTGGAGACTACTGCATCCAAGGAAAACAGCATCAAAATCAAGCACAGAGGACAAGTTGGCAATGGCTGAGTGCAGGAACCTGCTCAAGCACTGTGCGAACAGTTTCCCCTGGTACATTACTCATCTCTGATTTCTTGCCCAGCAGCAGTTTTACATGATCCCTTTTGTTTCCCCCACCTTCCCTGCAGCTGGGTCCTGCCTGTCCATCCCTGCGTGCGTGTGTGTGCGTGAGTGTTCTGGTCCCAGGTGGGAAATCAGGAGCTGGTTCAGGTTTTTTGGTCCAACTTTGTGCTGTTGGGTCAAAGCTGTGTAAATAGTGTTTATAGCCAAGGATAAAGGCTTTTTATCCCAGACTCTGGTTTTCAAGACCCCTTCTCCACCTTGAAATGTGCCACTGCTCTGTCCTGTTAGCTATTTTATTCCTCCTTTTCATAAACAATAAGGTCAGAAGAGCAGCTCTTACATTTTTCCATGCCCAGAGTGGAATCATGGCTTGTACACTTGCAAGCACTGTGAAAAAACACTGCTGAACTAATGATGACATCAAAATGTCCAATAAATGCATGTTACTGCACTGCATGTATTAAACTGCTGTTCACTATTTCTGTATTTCCCAAGCCTTTTCTTTATGCACATTCAATCCAGCCTTTTCTTCAAGGGGGTGGGGGTTCTTCTAGGTTTTGCTTTTAAATGACTTAATGTATCTGTAACTTGAAATCCGTTGTTAAGTTTGAGTAAATGCAAAAGCTGATGTTTTGTGAACAAGATACTGCCAAACCTGATAATGTATTTTGTCTTTCTGTGGAATGCTCCGCAGCATGTGCAGGAAGAGTCACCATCCAGAGCAGCTGAAAACTATGCAGCAGTCATGTACACACATCTAGAAACAGGGAGATGGGGAGGGTCCCTCTTTGAATTTGATGTTAAAAAGTTTGATATGCATCTAAAATACCTTCCCTGGGTTGCTAATGCTCAGGGCTGCCAAGAAGCATGTCAGTGTGTGTCTTTAGGGTTGTTTTCTCTTTTTTGGTTCATTTTTCTTAGTCAAAACTTTGGCTGGTTTGCTCAATTCTTAGTATTTTTCTCTTCCTAGAATATATTTCTTTCTCACCTGTTGCAGAATGAACTGCATTTTGGGGACCAAGATGCTGTGACTATTTGCCTGCACAAAATAGGGCAGCAAGCTGAGCTAATTATCCCATCATTTCTAAAACATCAAATATCGAAGCACCTTCCCCAGCATCACCACCTAAATACTTGCAATCAGTCCTTCAACCTCCATGTAGTAGTGCCACCACTTATCCACAGTTTGGCATGGTACTTCTTCCACACTGTTGTTGATCCATTTTCATTTGTGCTGGTCTTTCTATGGCAAGGCAGGGTACAGGATGGCCACATGTTGTTTTTTGCACATCTGGCCCAATCCTTTTGTGAGTGTTGGCAAGGCAATGGTCCCAGCTCCTCTGTGGTCGTTGCACTAGTGTGGAAGATGCTCATCTTCTCAAAGATCAAAACAAAGCCATCTGAAAGGGTTGGGAAATGGTACTGGGCTCCTGGTAAGGTCATGCCAAGTAACAGGGCTGGAGAGAAAACGCTATGTTGGTAGCACAGGGAGCACGTATCAGTCCTTGGAAATTATATCAGGGACTGCTCCATGGTGGCTGGAAGCACCAAGAAGTCTTGAACCCACCTTCGAGGTTGGTGCTCAGCCAGGATGCTCTGTCATTACCAAAGCATTGCCTGGCAGTGTAAAAATCATCATGAATGATGGTTGTAAATCAGCCCAAGTTCAGGTTGCTGAGGTAGCACATGGTGCGAGGCTCCATGAGGAGGTGGACATGTGCTGTGGTTCCCAGTGGGTGGGAGGTCCTAGGAGGTGCTCAGGGCAACTCTAAGCTTTTCCATCTTTCATCTGCATCCTGCAAGTCCAGCCTGGTGTTGTGCATGCTACGTCTTACCAGGTCAAGCTGTAGCATCACCGCCAAAGTGAAGAGTATGGAAGGTCATAGCTCAGTGGGAGATACGGTGTGACTCACATTTCTGGTCAACACAATGTCAGCACCACGTTGCTTATTGGCCTCTAGTTAAGAAACAGCATTTTGGTCAGTTTGGGCCTTTTTTATATAGATATATGATTTGGGTCAGCAAACAACCAAAAAAAACCCAGTCTGCACAGAGTAGTGACTCCTCAGTGTCCTCAACTGCGAAACATCTCTTGGTCGACTTTTAATGAAAATGCAAGCATGTTTTCTACAAAGGCTTAAATCTTAATCAAGGAATGTCCGTGTGCCTAATATTGCAGGTCTTGTGATTGATACAAGTTCATAACAGCATCCATGTCTGAAAAGAAGGGAGAATGTGTATTTACTCCATGCATGTATTAAGGCATCGCAAAAGTTTTATCTGCATAATGAGTTTGCAATACTGCAAATTGTTAATGGGGCTACATCGCAAGTGGTTCTCTGCCTTGACAATCATGTATACATATCAAGATTTCTATCATAATGAGAATTTAAAGGGATGACTAATTGTTTTCCTCCAATAAATCCGATTAAATCACCCTGATCTGAAGTGTGTTGTTTTTGGGTGCATGACTCTCCACCTATGTGCAAGAAAGGGAGTAAATAATTTCTATGGTTGCTCTTTTATGCAATGATTTCCAAAAGAAGACAGTGAGTTTTTTTCCCTCCCCAATTCACTACATAAGGAAATGAATCAGAAGGATGATTAGTCTGTTAGTTGTTTCCTAAAATTACTATTGGAAGTGATGCTGTATGGCAACACATGGAGACATGGCTATCTCCTGGGGTTATCTCCTGACATTCTCCTGAGAATATCTATGTGGAGATAGGATACAGAGATGTAGTTGTTAGAGACCAGTGCACCTTTGAGCTGGTCCTGGTGGTTTACACAGCCCGTGGAGAGAATCATGAAAGGAGATGGGATCTTTGCTAATATTTCTGAGTCACTCTGCAGTCAGCAGTGGGCTCCAAAGGTTGTTGTGCGCACTCCATCATTGGCTTCCTTTTCCTCCAGACCATGTTGCTGGTGTGTGTTGATTTGCTTTTTTATTTTTTTTCACCCTGATTCTTCATTTTCCTGTTTTATTTCTGCATTTCTGCATTTCTGGCTTTCCCTCACTGGCAGACAAGAATTCCTTCCCCTTCATCCCTCCTTTAAAAATAGTTGGCAAAATCACTTTGCCCAGACAATTGTTGTTGGGTGCCCAGCAGGGAGGTGGGCCCATGTCTGGGGTTGAAGCCAAGTGGTTTTAGATATCTAGTTCCATAACAGAGCTGAAATGAACAGCAATGATAATGGCCAACCCATAGCAATATAAAGAAAAAGGCAAATTGCATAAATAGCTTTTATATTGCCAGGGAAGGAACAAACACCAGAACAAATCTGTTTACTATTTCAAAGTTGTGGTATGCGACTGTGGCCACAGAACTAGGATTAGATGATGGACTGCACCAGTAGAAAGGAAACAATCTGTCATTTTTCCCAAAGCACATCCATGGGAAGGTACATCTTTGGAAAAATGTATCCATGTAGAAAAACAGTTGCAGGAAGTGGGATAGAATTGCAGTGTCAGGAGGATCAGCAGATCCTATAGAAAGACTCCACAGTCAAACTGGGAAACCTGAAATGAGAAAAAAATCTGGCTGCTTCCAACCACTGGTACTGAAGAAGCTCTTAGGAGATTGTACGCCTGACTTTCTTCGCATGGTGTGACTCACAAGCCTGAACTCTGATCATCCCGCTGTATTTAGTGCCACACTCCCACCTGCACAAGTCAGCTCTACTGTTTTTCCTTGAATTTGGCAGATTTATGGTAGCTGAAGGCCTATCCCAGATTTCACCATTGAAATGAAGATCTTGGCCAGGAAAAGCTTCTCTTGTCTCATGTTTAAAACCATGGGTTCCTCTGTAGGCTCAATGGTCACGTAGTGTGCATTTTCCTAGCTCCCAGTGAGACAGGGCAGAAGATGACCACAGCACCATTGAAATCCTGATGCTGTAAGACAACCTCTTGATGTTATGTCAGTATTTACTTTTGTGCACTTTCTTCATTGCTACTGCAATAAATTCTTGGCTCTTTGAAGCAAATGAGATAAAATGTCAGTACAGAGAAGGCAAAGGGACAAGACAGAGATGGGGATATAGAACAATATTATGCTTGCAACCTTGCCAAGTTCCACAGCCATGTTCATGCCAGAGGGAAGGGGACTGTCCTTATTTTGAAGGCTTTGTGGGTGTTGGTATGCACTGAGGATCTGGCTAATGCCATACATCAACCCTCCTTCATGCTATGCCAAGCCAATTTCTCAACTCCTTTGCCCTTCAGCACTGTCCCTCAGTGGAACCAGGGCTCTGCTGCACATCCCTAGGCTATGGGCAGGTCTTTTTTCACAGTCAAGAGGAGTTTTGTATGAGTGATATCTGTTCAAGCAAGGCATGTGCAGGTGCTCGACTTTGAAGACCATCCAGCCTGAGCACGGATGGAACCCACATGGTTCAGGGCCCTCCACAGCTGGCTGATGTTGAGGAGGAGACATTCTGCACAGGGTTTTCAGCCACAGCACTTGCATCCTTGCAGTGTCTCCACCCTTTGTCCAGCTCTTCCTACATGGAATTTCATCCTTATGGCCAAACATCTCCCGGCTTATCTGTGCAACCACAAAACCATGTTTTCAGATATGGGCTTATGAGGAATCCTTTGAGGACTCCATGAGGAGAGAATATGGGCCTGCACTGATGCAGAATAGTCCCAGGACATATAAGATGCCACAGGGACAAGGGGACATGTTGTTACCATCACATTATGCTTTCTCCCAGCATATTTGCACATCCCCTGGAGACAGGGTCCATGTTAGTTGCTGTGGGTATGTGCCCTGCCCAGCACATCCATATTATGGTGGAGTCTCTCAACAAGGCAGAATTATTGTGTTAATGACCATTTTTGATAACTATGGGAATGGAAAGAACAACCATCTGGATCAGCACTGCAAGTATTCAGCTGAGTACTTCCAGATTGTTTGCTGTTTGGGCTTTCTGGATTACACTGGAATAAATTCCTGACTTCCTAACTCTGTTTATTTAGCCTGAATTCCACTATTCTTTTTTTTTTTCCATCTTTTTTTTTTTCTCTTTCTATAACTACAACATTCTGATACAGTTACAGTCAATTAATGATCTGTTTAGCTTCTTCACAAAATGTTTTGTTTCTGGAAATTAATAATAATAATAATAATAATAGAGCTGAGAGGTAATTTGTTGTTCCCATCTAACTCATGAGCTTTGTGCTTTCTTTGGCGCCATATAGGCTCTTGTATGTTTTTTATTTTTGTTCTTTAAGGCAGAAGCAAGATCTGTGTTCACATCCTTGCCTCAGCTTGCAATCTAACAGCAACCAGAAATTATCCAAAAATCTCAAACAAATGCTTCCTTTTGCTGGAGGCCAGCTGCAGCTCAAAGCAGCACCAGAGTAGATCATATCCTTGATCAACTACAGGGAAAAGCTGTGCCAACAAAGGTGTATTTACCATGATCCCATACTGACCTTCAGTGGGAGTTGATGGATAAGCTCCTAACTCAATAGACAGGAAAACACAGGTATGTGATGGACATACACTGGAGTTATCATAGATGTAATACCACTACAATAATTTATATCATATCATATCGTATCATATATCATATCATATCATATAATTGGGGTTGTTAAGCTTAGGGAAGAGAAGGCTCCCGGGAGACCTTATTGCAGCCTTCCAATACATAAAGGGGGCCTACAAAAAAAGGGAGAGCGAGACTCTTTATCAGGGAGTGTAGTGATAGGACAAGGGGTAATGGTTTTAAACTAATTGAGGGTAGATTTAGGCTAGAAGTCATGAAGAAATACTTTACTATGAGGGTTGTGAGGCACTGGAACAGGTTGCCCAGAGAAGCTGTGGATGTCCCATCCCTGGAAGTGTTCAAGGCCAGATGGGATGGGACCTTGACCCTGGTCTAGTGGAAAGTGTCCCGGCCCATGGCAGGTGGTTGGAACTAGATGATCATCAGCTGAAGCTTTTGACCAGCCTGAGCAGTCCTTTGGCACCTTGGTATCTCCTCTTCACTACTGGAAGATCTTGTATCAGATCTTGTCATCTTCATCTGAACTCTCTCAGAGGCAAGGATCCTAGTGGTGTTTCCTGCACTCACTGTCTGAATTCTTAAGACAATATTTAACTTCACTGTCACCAAATGTGCCAACATCAGAGTTCACCACTGAGTCAACCGATGATCACTGTGGAAGCCTGTGTTGAGGGATTTCCAACGCCTCTCCCTTCTGAAGTGCTTATATAATTATTCCTAATGCACTTTTCAGGGATTTTGAGACATCACAAATAACAGAATTGCTGAGAGGTTATTGTTGTGTCCCACAGCCTTTCTGGTCATGGACCAGTCCAGAGCAACAGACTGCAGTGTTGACTGAATCTTCACTATCAAGTCCAGATAATGCAGAATTTTGATCCCAAGGAACAAAAGAAAAGATAAGATTTTGTTTTCAACCTTCACCCTCTATTTTCCTTCTTTTTTTTTTTTTCCCACAGAGAATATGAGTGTCTGTGCAAATATGTGTTGGTAAGGTAAGTAAGTACTCTAGATGCTTCCCTGAAGGACAACTTGCCATGATGCTGGTCAGAGGATCATTCATGGTTGAAAAGTCACATTATGCAGCAAGTGCCATGTGTTTGAATGTACCAACAGTTCATGTTAAATCTATGGACAGAACTGACTGTTCAGCAATTCAGCTGGAAGAAAGACAAAGACCTTCAAGAAAGAGCCAATAGTTGCAATAAAGAAGGATTTGTTAGCAGGACACCTGGGGGCTTTACTTAGCTTTAGGTGGTGACTGACTGATGAGATGATTTAGCTCCAAACATGGCTGAACAGATCGGCAGGTTGCAGGTGGATGCACAGAGTCCAGATACCTGTGCCTGGAAGTCACCATGACACCATGCTACATGTGGCCACTGCATGGCCAGGGAGAGCTGTATGGCAACGCTTCCCAGCAGGCTGATGGACCTGTACCACGGTGTGCCCATCACCACTAGGTTGGTTATAATAAGATGAGCTGGGGACATCAACTGGAAAGTATTTAATTATTTAAATTCTCCCAAGGCAATGTTAATACAGTAATTCTGTTTAGCATCATCCTCATAAGTTGTTTTGATAATCTGTGGTCTTATGGTGGTGATTTAAACCTATTGATTTACTGATTCAGTCTTAATTGGGTCCTGAATTGGGTCATTGCATCATTCTTTCTTTAATTGCTTTAGTGAAAGTCTAGTAAATTAGGTTGGTAATACACTTGCTTAGAGGGATTTTTGCCTGTTCATGCTTCTTAATGAAATCCATAAAAAGTTAAAAAAGGAATGAGCTTATCCTACTGAATTTTTACTTGTATCATGGAGTCTGAAGCTCAGAAAATCAATCTGCAGTGCCCTTGTCTCTTCCTCCAAATACATGTCCTCAGAGTGAGAAAACTTAACACCTCAGCAAACATCCCCACAGCAAACGGATGGGTGGAAGAAAATGGTAAAATATGAGTCTAAAGCCTGGGTTCCAGTTCCTGCTTTCTGGACTTCCTTTGAATTTGAATGCAAGTTATTTAGGAGATGACCTAAAAAAAATACAGGAGATCCTCAAAATGAACTGCAGCCCATGCCTAGAACACACCCTGAGAATCCCTCCTGTCTTGGGAGCCCAAATACCTGTTTTTCTTCTTTCTTTCTTTCTTTCTTTCTTTTTTTTCTTTTGAGGTCTTTTGGCATATCCCCAAAAGTTTTTCTCATCCCCACTTTCTTTTCTGGCACCTTGGTACCCAGATGAACATTTTGGGTGGAGGACTCAGCAGCACCTGTGAGAAGGACCACCATCTCCAAGGATCTCCCTACGGTGTGTCCTGACAACCATGAGAAGCAGCCTTGGTCATTGTGGCTGCCTTCCACGACTGCTAGGTACTGCCTGTTGCCTGCACAGGTCTTCACAGCCTCTTCCCTGCTGGATTTCCAGCAAGACTGGTGCATCTGCAATGCATTTTCTACCCATCAGTAATCAGCTCTGTGTTGCCAAGGCTGCCTGTAACTTCTTACATCTTAATGACTACTGTTTTATAGCTGGAAATATGCTGCTTTCTCCCACTCCATCAGTGAAGACCATACATTGCATCTCACTTGATGGTGGTTCCTGCTGCAGAGAAAATATCATTACTTCCCATCAGTGTGAAGCCTCTCACCAGACCCGCTCATACACCCCAAAGCCTGTTTCTGTAAAGAGTACAAAGAATCTACTCCAAAGATAAAGTTGTGAAACCAAAGAAAATCTGCAGTTAATTAAAAATGATGAGAATTAAGAACACAACAGATGAGGATATAAAGTTCAGATCAGCTTGATCCCCAGCGTGACAGTGCATTTTATTTTATCCCTTTAGCAGAAGAGGGATTTTTGTCTCCACATGGGCTATAGAGACATGGCTGGAAAATTTCCATTGTCTTTAATTAAAACAGTGTGATTACATTTTCCTTTCTCTGGCCTACATAGACCCTGAGTCAGCATGCAGAATTAGGTACAGGTGGTCTGAGTGCAGCAATAGTTTCGCTCCACTGACTGGGGCCAGATCCAGCACCCTGATAGCCTGTCCTTGAACTGCCCATGGCTCTCTCTACCTGCAGCACCATACAACCACACTGGGACTGCCTGAGATGCTGCAGTAGAAGTCAGCTGTTCTAAGCTGGCTGCATCTGAATTCATAAAATGCACTTTAGGACAGTTGCAGCTGGTACAAAAAAAGCTTCATGCCAGGTCAAACCCACCAAATCTGAAGATGGAGATAAGTTATAATTGCAAAGCTGAGAACAACATGTGGAGTTTCAGTTTTTCTTGGAAGATGAAGATGACAGTATTTGTGTCCACTGCAGGACGGCTTCATATCTGTTGCCTTTGATGGATTTGGGGCCCTACTGAATGTGGTCTGGGAGCTGTGCAAGCAAGCATGGGGAGGGTGGACTTGCTTTTGCTTCATGGCCGCAATAGCTGAGGCAACAGGCTGGCCTGCAGGAGTGAAGTGGGCAGATTCACTGCAAGGGAATGTGTGGAAACTAATCCTCTTCCCAGATACCCTGGCCCTGGATAACCCACAGGGCTGCAAGGAGAGCAGCCCCCGAACCCGGCATTTAAAGCTCAATAGGTCCATATGGAGCCCCTATCAACGTATCATCGCCTCCTTACACTCACCTGCGTAATTGTGCAGAGGCTGTGAAGGCTCCTGGCACATGTCAAACACCTCATTAGTGGTGCTGATGTCTTCTGCCTGGGGCTGTACCTCAACAAGTTGGATATTTGTTGTCTGTGCTTCTCCAAGATACGCTGAGTACAGAGGCTTGCTGAAGCATTCATGCGTGTTGCAGCACATCGGTGTATGTTAACCTCCAGGCACCGTCAGGATTTCCATCTGAATATGTGCACTCACCTGGAAGCTGCGAGTCCTGTGCCTGGGCCCTGCTCATTCCTTCTACATTAAATTGTATTATTTAATTATTAATGACGTCTGTCATGGGAGCTTTAAGAATGATTTGCTTTTTCTGATTTGTCCATCCTGTTGACACATCTTTAACTGTCCTCCTGCCACCTTATCCACCAGGTACCCCGTTGCTGGAGGGGATGGGGATGGACAACTTATTGCACCTCAGCCTCTCTCCAGCTTGCAGCCCTTTTTTGTGACTGGTCACTTCAGGGTAAGTGCAACACGGCTGTGGCATTGGTTGCATGGTGGCTTGCGTTTGGTGCAACCATTACTCTCCGGTGGGAGGGACATGGGTTATCAGGGGAGCATCTCAAACAACTGGAATATCATAGAATCACAGAGTCATAGAATGGCTTGAGTTGGAAGGGATCTTAAAGATCACTTAGTTCCAACCTCCTGCCACGGGCAGGGACACTTTCCAGTAGACCAGGTTGCCCAAAGCCCCATCCAACCTGGCCTTGAACACTTCCAGGAATGGGGCATCCACAGCTTCTCTGGGCAACCTGTTCCAGTGCCTCACCACCCTCACAGTGAAGAATTTCTTCCTAATGTCTGATCTAACTCTACCATCTTGTAGTTTAAAACCATTACCCCTTGTCCTATCACTACACTCCCTGTTAAAAAGTCTCTCTCCGTCTTTCTGGTAGGCCCCCTTTATATATTGGAAGGACACTAAAAGTTCTGACCGGAGCCTTCTGTTCTCCAGGCTGAACAACCCCAGCTCCCTCAGCCTGTCTTCACAGGAGAGGTGCTCCAGCCCTCTGATCATCCTCATGGCCTCCTCTGGACTCACTCCAACAGGTCCATGTCCTCCTTATGCTGGGGGCCCCAGAGCTGAATGCAGTGCTCCAGGTGGGGTCTCATGAGAGCAGAGCAGAGGGGGAGAATCACCTCCCTCGACCTGCTGGCCGTGCTGCTTTTGATGCAGGCCAGAATATGACTGAGCGAATGCAGATGGTACTGCTGTGTCCTCTCACAACACAGGGACATGAGACAGCAGGAGAGGAGTTATTTTTTTGAGCTTTCCTGTTGTTGCAGGCATGGAAAACAGCCTTGTTCCCCTGGATTTCAGTGGAAATAAGGCCAAGACCGTTGCTGTTTGACCAGACTCTCCATCTTAGAGCAGTTCCAGATGGATGATGTTTTTTCTTCCCCATAGGGTGAGGTAGAAAGTGTGTGGCCACAGGATGGACTTACCTGGTGACATGAGGATGCAACTGCAGACAATGCTTCTTGGCAGAGACTTTTAGCAAGTGGCACCACTTGGACCATCATATTGAACCACATTACCCAGCCGTGGTACAACGCCAGGGATGCCACCAGTGGCCAGCACTAGAGTGGTCCATAAGAACAGGCCATCAAAGCCGGTTAAGAAGGAGTCTTGGCTGACTCTATGCAGCTGAAGAGCTCTTAACCATTCGTTACAACCTGCCTGAATTTGGGTGGATTTTTCCACAGAAATAATAGACTTACTATAAAAACATCCTCATCAGATGGTGATGGTAAAAAAAATCAGCAAAAATATTTAGAGAAAAATAAAATATTTTTCAGTTGCAGACATCCTCAGGGATGGTTGACAGTTTGGAAATATTTTTTTCCATGCGCTGAAGCAGAGACAGGCACCAGGGTGGAAACTTTCAACTTGAAAAGTGTAAATACAGCTACTGAAAATGTTATAAAATCAGAGCTGTCTTGCTCTCTTAGCAAGCAGCACAGGTTCCAGCTCCAATTATACGATCTATTTCTTGAGGCAGGAATTAGGTCTTCATCATCTGTTTATAGGGAGCAAAATGGAGCCCTCATGTTGTGCATGTGAAGAAGAATAGATTGTAAACCTAAAACTAGCCTGAGTCACCATCATATACACTAAAAAAGAGAGATTGAATTATAAGATATTTGCTTGTACTACAGAAAATATTTTCATTGCTGCCAGCTTCCAACTAACACTTTATAGCTATTGGTACTTATTGCAATTTCTAATGTATCTAAACCAAATAATTTTAAGATAGGGTAGCTCATGATCTTTTTTTCTCCAGCAAGAGCTGCTTTTCCTGGCATCAAGAAATGGGAAAAATAATTTATTGACAACAGTCTGTGACATTTCCTCTTCCTTATCTCTTGAGGCCAAGTCTCCAGCTAGCAGGGTATTTCAGAAATAATCTTAAAAGTAATATTAAAAAGAAGAAACCAAAACAGCTGCCCCATTCCCATGGAAATGCATGGGAACAGTTCAAGCAAGCACCCCTTTGCAATGCAGTCATGTGTTTCTCCTCGGACAGCAAGCAGAGATCAGGCATCTCATCGTCTCTGCTGCCTGCTGGGGTGTTACTGGCATGGCAGATGAAATCTCTTTTGCCCTGGAGGCTCTGCTTTTCTCTGGGCAGGGGAAGTGAAACAGGAATGTCATCTGAGACATGAACGGGCAGCGGGGGCAAGCTGCTGCTCTGTGCTTCCTGCCTCCCCTGGTGCAGCTCGGTGCGAGGCTCCCCTCTGTCCTCTTCCCAAGCCACCAGAGACCCTGCAGGAGCCACAGGCCCCAGGTGGGCACCTCTGCCCATCAGACCTGCTATTACCTCCTGGGTGAGAAGGAGATGAAAGAATGGGCCATGAAGGTTAAATAACCTGAAATACTTTTTGATAGGGCTGCTGCTCCCCTCTTACTCTACTAAGTCATGAGACAACCCACAAGATCTCTTGCTGTGCTGCAGCCAGCTAATGAAATACCTCTGATACATTTTTTTCTGCCCTTTCTGTGCTTTTCTGATACTCATGGAGCAGATTTGCTCTATTGAGCAACCAGCTGTTAAAAGACCTGTTTCCAGCTGCTGGGAGTCTCTGGGCAGAGAGGAAAATCCGAGCATGCGGGCTCCAGCACACTGACTCTGCTGAGCAAAGCCCTGGCAAAAGCAAACATTTCCTTTGGAGCCTGAGCAAAGTGTGCATAGGGCGGGGGAGCAGAGCAAATGACAGAGCAGATACTTATAAACATCAGAGAGAGGATTTGATGGAGTCTTGTAAAAATTAGGGTTTGGATTATGGCCTATCTGCTAGAGTAAACAGAACAGAATAGAAAAAAAGAAGTGTCAAAAATCCTCTCCTCTCTCCAAAGATTGTGTCTAGCTTGCAAGAAAGCACTGAGGAAAAGCAATGGGTTTTCGGCCCCTGCTTATATGGGGAGCACTGGGAGAACCACTGGGGGAGAAGCATCAGGTGGTGGCTTACCTGCCCAAGTGCTCATTGTCCTCTGTGCATGGCCACAGCAAAGGGATGGCATCCCTGTGGTTCCTACCACAAAGGATTCCCCCATTTGCCTCCTGCCAGGCAGATTGTGTGCATCAGAATTCCCAAATGCTGGCAATCACCAGTGAAGAACTGGGTTCTCTGTGAGGGCTGCGTGAAGACTTTCAATGGTTGGAGGCTGTTGAAAGATCTCTTGATGCTAAGGAGAAGTGACCTCCCTGGGTTTTGCTCTGGCCAAGAGTACATTTGTCCCATTCCTGTTGCTCAGTTAGGTGTGCTCCTTTGTGAATAAACAATTCAAATTGTGCCACCTAACTCAGGCTG
>VXAA01000837.1:881359-912666 GCA_013399115.1 Anseranas semipalmata | reverse complement strand
TTTTTTTTTTTCATGGTTGTTTTTGTCTCAGAGCTAGAGTTGCAGTTTCAGCTGGGCTTCAAAAATCTCTAAGAGATTTTTTTTCTATAACTCGTACAGAAACTTTCCATTTCCACAGCTACCAAACTTTCCAAAACTCGCAATCCACTTTAATTTCCAACTCAGCTTTTCCCCACCTAGTATTACTAATATCACAATAAGACTAATTAGGTTTGATATGCCTAAAACTACTTTGCCAACATACCTTACCTCAAGTGTATTGTTCTTAAATTGAAAGTTGCTGTGTGACCATGTCTCCACCTAAACTTGTTTTCCTTGGCTTGTGTTTCAATAGGATTAGGTCAGTATTCCCCCCACACATATACACAGTGAATTAATTAAATACCAATGAAGGGATACATCCAGCAAGACTCAGAAACAAAATGTATCCTGTCCTTCCGTTTCACTGATGGGAACACAGGGAAATGAGTGAGACATGGCTGATTAGAGCAGCATGGCATCTTATGCATTGCTCCCGTTTATTGAGATGTCAGTGCTGATTTTTAAATGAGCTGACCTCTGTCTCATGTTACAACAGCTCTTAGAAAGTTCATTTAATTTAATTTAAATGTTAAATATGCACCCTTATTTGACAGGATAACAATGAGGGAAGTACAATATATTCAAATATTCCATCCCCAGATGTAGCTGAAGCTGAGAACCAGAATCAGCTGATGCAGAAACATATTTATCTTTACCAATATTCATCTGCATGAGAATGATTTTTGTTTAGATCAGGGTTATGCCTGATTTGGGATGTTTAAGCACGGCTTATTTCAGTGTGATGTATTACAGCCTGCAGGAATTCCCTGGAGGCCCTAGCAGAGGTGACCGATGCTCTGGTGTGGAAGGTGCTGTCTGGATGGCTGTAAGCTCAGGCTTACATTAACCATCACTCTTAGGGGTACAAAATAGGTGGGAGACATGGGCAGTGGCAGGGTCAGGGTGGCTGAACCAACAGCCTGTGCCTCTGCAGATCAGCTGTGCATGAACTGCAGGTAGCATTGGATAGCTGTGGCAAATGCTTACAAGGGCCCAGCGATGCCACATGCACCTGGAGGAGAGGCGGTCAGTGGCCACACTGGCCCCCGAACTATTCAATACCCCTAATTCCTCACCCACGGTCTGAATATGGTGTTTAAATGAACATTTATTGCTCACAGTAAGGAAGGTCATTGTATCATCATTTGCACTCACACAGCACGGGCAGGATAAGCACAAGAAAATATCCACAGCTCAGCCTCCCGAAAGCTTAAAAGCCATGGGATAAGGTATTACACAGGAGGTGGGAAGAGATGGGGGCGGGAAACATGAAAACAATGTTGATTGAGGGCTCAAATACTTCAAAACCTCCTACAGGTAAGGCAATGCCAGAGCAACATGTACCCTCCAACAGGTGCAGGGCACGGATGCCAGGTGCCTGCATCCTTTCTGCCGAGAAAAAAGCATCATTAAAGCATCATTACAGACCTCCCAGCTCCAACTCCTCTGCTCCCCCCATCCCTGGGGCATACTGCTCCCAGCCAGCACATATATAAACCTTTGCTCCTCTGTCACTTCTGGGTCCAATTGGAGAAAGAGAGAAGCAGAGCAAATCCCAGCAGGGGTATTTGCAAATGGTCAAAGTGTGAGTGCAATGCATTAAATGTCATCTCTCACAAAAGCACAGAAACAGAGACATTTGCTGTAAGTGGAGTCCATGTCTCCTCCCCATCACATATATCATACCTTGGGGAAGTTTTATGCACAGGAGGAAAACCCGTGCTGAGAAAGGCAAATGTTTAAAGTTAACGCAACATCTATAAAAGTCATGTTCCCCTATAAATCCCTCTGCTCTGGACATTTTGGCTTCATACTTCACATAAGCTGCTGCAGCTCAGCTGCTTTTGCAAACAGATAAGATTTCCTTGGCTGTAGGCTCGGCTGGAATCCCTGCGTGCACTGCTGCTGCAGAAAAACTTCTGGATTTTGAAGAACAAAGGCAGGTGCCCTGGGGCAACCTGCTGTCCTCTGGTGCTGCCTGAAAGCAGAGGTGCCCTCATCTCTCCTGCGCATCCATAGGAATTGACGGAGCCATTTTACTTCATTTGTCAAATCCATTTGGGTGTAGGAAAGCAGGGGGATGAAAAGGGTATACTCAGACCTGTATTCGTCTGTGCTTGGTGCATCCCTTAGGATGCATCCCTTAGGTCTTTGCACCACCCTACTTAATGCATCTAACCTAGATCCTGGGTAGGAAACATTGGTATTATGGGCTATTTGGACAGTCAATGGAGAGAGTGAAATTCCTCTAGAGGATGAGTCAGAGAATCTAATTTAGAGCAGGGAAACAGGCAGTGGAAAAAACATGGAAACAACTGAATGCTGTGCTTACGCACACAGCTAGAGAAGCCCATGTCATGGCAGGAGCAGCAGAGGCTCTACCAAAGCCTTTCCCTGTAAGCAATAAGAGATCTGTGAAACCTCGAGGGAAAAAACAGCAATGGCACTGAAATCAGTCTGGACGAAGCACAGGAGCTTGACAAAGGACATCTGCATCTGCAGAGAGTGGAGCAAGCTGTCCTACCCCTTCCCCGGTGATGTCCCTTCCCTGGGACCCTATGGGGCTTTCTGAAGGGTTTTGCTCTCCTCCCCATGGCAGGCTGGGGACAAAGCTGGCTCCTGAGCTGCTCCACAAGCCCAAAGCAACCAGGAGACCTTAGCAAGGAGCTGTTGGCTGTGTTCCATGCAAGCAGCCTCAGAAGTGACCGAGCAAGTGGTGACAACACATATACACACAGCAGAGGACCAGGCTCAGCGCTAATTCAAGTGCAGAAAAGCCACAGGCTCCCACAGAGGTGAGGCTGGGGAAAGCAAAGAAAAAGGCATGGAAAAACAAATATCTGTGATCTGCAGGCACTCTCTGGTTAACGTCAGCGTGCTGAGAGAGAAGCCGAAGAGGCAAAATGCCTGGGACACTAATCAGCAGCTCCAAATAACAAACTCAGAGCACTAACATCTGGCTAATGGGAGCTCACTGCTACTCACAGATATTCCTGTCCCACCGGGCAGCTCAGAGCAGCCTGTCCACAGCTCTGACTGCTGCGTGGGCTGTAAATCCTGAATGGCCCCAGACCACCCTGGATGTGGTAAATGGGCAACATGCTGCTCTGAGCAGGGCAGAGTTCGGTAAATGACCAGTCTGGAAGGTGCAGGGATTTGGTATTTAGGGGATCACCATCCTGCTTGCCTGGGTTTGAATGGCCCTAGGCATTTGGAATACTAATTGCCACTTTCTATAGGAGTCAAAGACTGCTGCTTCACTCCAATACAATCCCTCAGATAGGGTCCTGCTCCTGAACCAGTATGTGAATTCTCCCTAGAAATTCTGGGTCATGGAAATATAGGTGCATATTTGAAATTTAACATTATATTTAATGACTCAAATCTCTCCCTACAGCTTTGCTGCACTTCATATATACACAGAAACTTGATAAACTCCTATCATCTGCTGGGCAACCTATTGCCTTCTACAGGGAAAAACTTTTCACACAGGACTGGTTACAATGTCCATGGAAAATAAGGTCTCCAGGTAAGGGTGGGTCAGGTCTCCCAGTGCACATTAGCCTGCAGCCCTCTTCCCAACCCGATTTCAGGAGGCGAGGAGGAGGATGGCAGCTGCCCAAGTGACAGCCACAGCAACACCGGACAATGTGTCCCCAGGCTGATGGATGCCCTGCGGTGAACTCTTCCATGCAAGCATGTAAATTATAGAACACACACTCAACTGCTGGTTAATGTAACGATGGTGGCTCTTGACTGTTTAATCCTAAGTTAATAATTGTGTTGGAGTGAGATAATTACATAGCAAGTGCCACAGCACTGCACAGCGAGCACATGGTGACACCTCTGAGATACAGTTCAGTCACGCACTAGTTTCCTTGGCTCTTTCATGAATAATTGCCCTGTGATCTGAAAAATCTTGTAAGATCTTGTTGTCATGTGCTACTTTTTTACTTGCCTGATACTTAGGGGCAGGTAGCAAATGTGTCCCTGTAAGTTCGTGTTACCATTTGTGTATGAGTGTGCATATGAGGGATTTAGACCTGATTATGAAAGTAATTTTTTTTCTAACAGTCTGAAAATACTGTGGATATTTATGTTGCTTTTCTTACATTTCTCTGACATGGAAGTTATCTGTGCTTCACCTGTTTTGTGTTGCATCCCTTTAGCAATAGCAAGAGCCAGGACCTGGACAGCCCCAAAGGGCAGATGATCTGAATTGCCCCCCATCCATCCGACAGTAGCAACCACAGTATCTACACCAGGAACCATCCAAACAACCCCACAAGAATTGCCTAACATCTCTGCAATAAAAAACAACAACAATAACAACAATAACAACGATAACAATAACAACAAAAAACACTGTGATGAAGCCTGGACCGGGGCTTCAGTCCACCCTCTTAACTAACACACTCTTGTTGTCTTTTGGCAACATTAATTTTGGAAGAACAAAACTGCAATTCTTTTGAGCCGTGTTATCTGAACAGCTTGTTCTCATTAAGCAACACGCACACTTCGCACCTAATCAAAGCAGGCAGATAAAATGAGTGTCCTATTCAGAGGAAAGGAACTGGATGTCTCCATTACATACAGAAAGGACAATAATCAGTTAGGGGCAAAGCAGTCCAGTAAGAGCTAGTTTCTCCATGCTTCAATTCCCCCTCTCCAAAATGGGGATAACAGGAAATCTGTCATTTTCAGAGTTTTCTGAGATGATATATTCAAAACCAGAAAGGTCTATACTCAAAGTTTGGATGGTGCAATGGTGGGAGCAATAGGGAAGGCAGGACCTGTAGTCAGATACTTTACTTTCATGCTGAATGGTCTTAGTGCTTCCCTGTGCAAATTCAGAGGTTGAGCTCAGAAACCACAGTTTTCTATGAATGGTACTGCCACGACATTGCCTGCCACGGCGTGCCTGTCTCCAGAGACCTGGAAACCCATTTTACAGTTAGGATCCTGGAGAAATCGCCCAGCACTGGAGCACATGATTGGTTGAGCTTTTAGTGATTAGTGGTTTAGTCAATAAACATTAGTAATACAAAATCTGCATCTCTGAGTGTCGCAGATCAAGGCATGTAAATCCACGTTATCCAAGAAGAGGAAAATTCCAGCTGTGTGAATGTTTGGGTCAGACGGGCTGGTGACATCCATGGGATTTGGATGTGCGCTGTGTCACATTTGTGACAGACAGGAGGAATTTTCAGAGACGGGAAGATCACAGATCCTAATCACTGGACACTTTTGGAAATCTCCCCGTGTGTCTAAATGATTTACCAAGAGTTTGCTCTAAGTCTTCTTTGAAGACAAGGGTAACATAGTTAAATGTGCTGCAATCCTGAAACCTGATTTCCTCAGATGCTGAAGGAGGAGAATGAGCTGTAGATGATATAAACAGGGCTTCAATCTCAAAAGTTTACAACACCAGAAAAAGAGGGATCTCTGTGGCATCAAAGATCATTCTGTCTATATTTTTTCTTCTTAGTTGTAAACCCTGTCTGTCTGCAGGACAAGGACATACCTGTTCAAGTGAATGAGAGTGGAGTGGTGGTGTACAAGTGCCTAGTAGATTAGACAGGACTAGGACACATTGGACTGTCATTTCATCACCTGCTAAAAACACCTTTTTGGTGGAGCTCAAACCAGCTCAAACCTGGGCCATTAACTGGTCAGTTAAACACAGACAGATCATTATCTGTCATCAAGATGGGATAACTGTGCCCTCTGCTAGGTGTGTGACCACTGACACATTGGCACTGGGGAGGGCATGGGCGTGTTCATGCTGCTTCTTGGCTCCAGATATACCCAGTAGAGGATGCAGATGGGTAGGTGTTATAGCCCCAAGAACAAAGTTTTCAAGCATGACCAAAGGGACAACTTCCAGCAGCTATGCTCATCAGGGCATGGATGAAGAAACCAACTATCCTTTAGTCACCGTTCATCAACAGGGACAAAACAGGTGAGAGCACTTGGAAAACAACATGCCAATGGTCACACCTCTTCTGTACTTAAAGACCAACAAACTAGCAGAAAAGCCAGCTGAAGAAACAGAAGGGATTTTTATAGGAGAACAGGAAATATTTATTCTCGTTCATCAGCTAGGACAGAAACTAATGGAAATTTGAGCTAGTGTGGAAGAGCATAGCAAGAACAGAGCACTATGCCCCTGGAGGGACTGGTAGAGACCCTTTCCTGCGGGTATTTGAGGCCTCTTTCCATCAATCAAATGTGATTTAGGGTTAATACATGTAAACTGCAGCACAAGCTCAGCTGGAAAGACTGGATGACAAATTTGTTTAATCTGATTCCAATCCAGACAGATCTCCCAGTTCTGCCTTGGTCTGTTTAATCCTGTTGATAAGTACGTTATTGTACTGATATTCAGCACCTACACTTCTCATGGCAGCCAGTGTTGCTGAAAGACAATCAAACTGGTGATCCACACTGCTCCTTCAGTATATCACAGAATCACAGAATTGCCATTTCAAGTGCAGAAGCACACACACACAACATAAAAAATTGCATCATTTCAAGTGTTTTTCCTTCCATCCACTCCCCACCCCAGAGATCCTGCTACTTACTAACATTTCTTATTTAATCCCTTCCTAAAATAACCTTTTTCCATTGAGAAATTTGCAAGTATTTTGGAGGGGGAGGAGTTGTTTGCTGTTTTGATGGAAGGAAGGAGAGAAAGTAAATTATTTCCTGGCTGAGATTTATATGTCGAGTTTTAGCTTGCAGCCAGACTTTTTTAGCCAAGTTATAAAATCTGAAGATAATTCCAACTCTCCTCCTCAGTGACTTTTATGAAGTAATTCCTGATATGTGCTGGAATAAAAGAGTTTGTACTATGGAGGCTTTCAATGGAAATGAAGAGACCTATCCCTGCACAGAAGGAAAGGGCAGAAACATACGTCAATCTAGGCAGCGCTGGTCATCAGAAGGCAGCAGCTCAACCCCAGGTTACTAAAAACTGGTGAAGACATTGACAAACCTGTATCTCTTAAGTGCTTTGGATGCAAACTAAGAGCAAGGCAGAGGTAGCACAGGTAGCTTGCACCTGACAGTGGATAAAATGAAGTTGAGCTTTGTTTGAAACATCAAGATTGTTGGAAAATTAAGAGCAAATACCCTAAAGATGCTCCTGATCTGCTTAGACTATACAGCTCAGCTCTGGTCAACTGGAAAGTGTTTTGATCACGTCTTCCATCAGAAGGACACAGAAATCCCTCACTGAGCCTTGGGCACGATTGTATTCCTCCTTTCCTTCTGTCGCATTCACCATGCCAGATCAGACCAGACCATGTTGAGATGCTGAGGTGACCCGAACAGTCACCTGTGGACTGGCTCAGAAGGAAGAGCAAAGAAGCAGCAGAGATGACTAACCACACTATACCACCAAGAAAAGGTTAGGGCTATGTCACATGGTCTAAAATTTTGGGTAGACCTGTGCAGTGCCAGGAGTTGGACTCGATGATCCTTATGGGTCCCTTCCAACTCGAGATATTCTGTGATTCTGTGATTCCATGTTAGTAAGCTGGAGCAACAGGAAAGTATCTGCACACTGAAGCTGTGTTTGGGAGATGCAAATATATGGGGGAAAAAGATCGGACAGTGTATGAAGGACCAACTGTGGATCCTTTGCTTTTCCATTAGGAGTCAATTCACATCAGACTGGAGTCTTGGAGCAGCCTGGCCGTGTTTCCCACAGGAAGAATCTACTTGGTGTGCACCAAAACCTCTCTGTGAACTGAACCAGCATTTGCTAAGCTATATGACATGTCTCCTATTCACCAGGCTGGTTCCTTGTCATGGAGGAGATTGCATTGATTTGTCATGACTTCTTGACAAACCTATGAGGGCTGCTATTCCCACAGGTGTCTTCCCTCAGCTGTGTGGCTTGGGAACACTTCAGAAAACAGTAGCCCTCACAATCATCGCACAGCCTGCAATGCAGCCAGTTGCTCGCTTGCCTCCTGTCCTTCCCAATGGGCCGGCTCCAGCCTCTCAAAGTCTCGGCACTGAGCTCGGCTGCAGACAGGAGGTGGTGATGAATGTGCAACCGCTCCAACCCACGCGGCTCTGGGATTGTGTAATCCAATTGTAACACAGAAATAGCAGCTGGCAGCTCCCCAAAGAGCCAACTACTACAAGAGCTTGCTAAGTTTCTCTCCCTGAAGTTTCACTTGAAAGCTTGAGCAAAGTGGATGGCTGGCTGGGCTCTAAAATAACCCACCATAATTTCCCTCTCCTCCACACCCTGCAAATCCTTATGGTGCTGACATTCACACTCTCCCAAACTCCCACATTTTTTAAGAACAGTTGAACCAAGTGTTGGGAGAAAGCAGAGCCCGTGAAGCCACCTTGGCTGTCTTTTAATGCCTTCTGGAAAGATCCTAATGCAACACAGACTTTCACAATACATTTGCACTTGTAACTAAGCTCTGGCTACTCTGGAGCTTGGTTTTAATGAGTTCTCCCCAAAATACAACCCATGAAATACAGGCAAAGAGACAAGGATATTGGTTTCAGAGTTATCTGTGATGGAAGGCAGATGTCCAGGGGCAAGAATTGAGTAGACACGAGGATTCCCATACTCCCTCACATCTCTGCTAATTACTATCCATGCCTAAAAGCCTGTTTAAAATTGTTTTGGTACTCCATTTCTGAAGTGAGTGCCTTAGACACAGCTAGAACATCATCTTTAGGTACACCACAAGGCTAGAGCTGGGCTGCGTTCAATAAAAGCCCCAGATGTTCAAAAAATGCCAAGAAATGGAGTTTGCCCCAACCTTCTGCTTTGTGTGAGGGGCTGGAAAGTGGCGGATCAGAGGCGATGCCCTGCTATAGGCTCAAGGTAACAAGTCCAAGGCTTGCCAACGTGACCAAGTAGCAATTTGGACAAGGTGACAGAAAGGAGACCAAAAGTAACGCGATAGCAGCTAAATAAGCTGCCGTTAGTCCAACAGCCAGCTTACATGTCATCTTATGTGTGCCTTTTGAAGTAAATTGTATCACTGCTGGCTAGGTGAAAGCTCATGTCTGAGGTCACTAATTCGAATACTCAAATTGAATGAAGACTATTGAAAATGCAGGCCATGTGCCTGCATAAGCCTTTGATTGCTGAGGGAATGTTTCCCAGGCATTTCAAAGCTTAGATATTCAAAGGCCTTTTCAGACAGTTAGAATAAAACTGATGCATCTGTAACAATAATCAAGAAACAAGAAAGTTATAGGGGTAATCCAACACGAACATGAGTTGATTCAATTACTCACGTTCCAGCTCACCCTTGGGTTTGCAGACAGCCCTTTGCCCCTTTTTTTGGCCAAACCCAAACCCACATCTACTTCAGACAGTGGTGAAAGAAGAGCTCATAAAGCAATGTTTCACCATTAGTGTTTTATCTTATCAAAGTAGACCACTATTCTAAGCTAACAAAGCCACTTTTATGCAAATAATAATAATAATAATAATAGTAATAATAATCTGAAAGTGGCTTCAGATTTCAAACTAATTTATTATTTTATTTTTATATGCATGAGTCATAGCTCACAAGGTCTACACCAAACCACACACAAGGGAAGAGGAAAAGGGAAGGATCCCTTAATAAATTAAAAGATAGGCAAGTATCTTCCAGCATCACTTCACCCCAATGTTAAATTGCAAGAAGCGGTTATGTGCAGTTGTACCTAAATGACAAATCAGGAGTTCTGAGCTGAATTTAGAATCATGAATGCAAATGCAGTTTGCCTGGACTTTAAAAATCCCAATTAAGAAACAATGAAGTTACAGTAGTGGCCACGACAAAGCATGTCTGTAGGAACCACAGCTGGGCACTCCTCACTCTTCATCCTGCGTGTATGTTACGCATTAAACTGCTATAGGCACTGCAGCACACAAGTAATTCACACACAGCATCTGTGAGGCCTGCACAAGTCCAGGGGAAAAGGACACAGATGGAAGAAAACCACTTCTCTTCTCTGACAAATTACAATCAGTTCACTGTTACAGATTTTCCATGTCTCTGAGGACAATGTGGTATTGTGGGGCACTTTTGCTCCTTGTAGTCAGCAGAATCGAAAGCTTCCCAAAGGCTACCTCAAAAATCCCTCTCCCAATTTCCATCAGAAACCTGAAAAAAAAAAAACGTAACAGCCATGAGCAGATGTTCTTCCAACATCTGCCGGACACCTTCCAAGCATCCTGCTGCTCCGGCAGGACCAGCGTGATGCATCTCCATGTCCCCAGCCGGTGGCAGATCAGCAGCACGCTGGAGACCTCAGGCTCCTTCCTGCTCCTCCTTTTAACTTCACAGTGTCAGCTGAGTTGAAGCAGTTTTCTGGATGCCTTCCCACTTCCTCAATACTTCAACAAACAGTACTAAGAGCACGGAAAGGCTCAGCATGCGTTTTTAAAGGAACCCAGGCTTGACAAGCACTACTTGGCTGTCACTGCTGTGATGGAGATGTATTGGCCTTTGTTTTTCTCCTGTTTTTAAAGCTTCTCTACAGAGAGTTTTATTGCATTTGATGGGGAACTTTAAAAGGCTCCTGTTCTGAAGTGATTTTAGAAGACAGCCTCCATAGAGCAACGCTTTTTCTCACCCTGACTCTGCAGCTATAGTTGAGCTTGGTAAAATGGTGCCTTGGACAACTTCTGGCCTTGCTTTCAGGGCTGCTTCTTCTTCACCCTTGTGGTTGGATTTCCTTGTGAGAGATCATGGCTGTACAAGGTTTCCTACGGCCAACAGGGAGGTAAATCACTAAGGATGGGCTTCGGGGCAAGAATATTGAATTCTCTGTCAAGTGACGCATGGCCCTGAAAACCACATTTTGTGTTAGCCAGACTAGAAAATACCTATCTGAGAAATAACGTGCTGAAAGTTCAGGTCCAGTATGGCCCAATGAGAGCAACAAAAATCAGTCTTGTTTAAAACAGATTAGGTTATAAAACTGATCTTCTCATCTGATTTCCTGTACAAAATTGTCCAAAGACATCCTTATGCTCACTGAATGACCTCAGCAAGTGCATATGTTTCCTAGAAAAGAGATCCAACCCCCTTCGTACTGATGGGGGAATCCATCATGATCCCTGGCAAAGTAAAGGAAAGATTAATGATCTACTTGGGTTTAAAAATGCTTTCAGGTTGGGTTACATAGACATATATTGCTACCAATTTCCAGTTACAGATAAAAAAAAAAAAAAAAGATCTAAAGCAGAACTCTCCTGGTTTGACTTCCAAGTCAGGAAATCCTCTCTGTAATTGCAGTCTCCCAGGTAAGTCCCACTCTCCCACCCACACTACAACCAGGTGTTTAAGGAGGTGCTGCTTTCCTCTCCAGGGAAATGCGGTAGCCTCCAGCAATCGCTAATTAGCACCTTGCTGATCCACGAAGCACCAAAGAACACTTGCTTCTCTATCGCTGCCGACTCCGTAACCAATAATTACATTTTTGTCAGGCTGCCAAGGTCCTCACACACACCTGCACACTGCCCGCACGGTCGTTATGAAGAGATTTATAATAATTAATTGTAACATTCCTATCATGAATCTCCCCACCCACTTCCAGCAGTGGCATGCAAGTCCAACAACGGGCATGTCTGATTTCTCCTGCTTGTTAATTGAGTTCACAGTGCTAGAGTAAAGTCAGTTAAGATTGTCTTCTCTCTGCATCCTTTGATGCTTTGATTTAATTTTTCCCTGACATCTTAATTTACATCTAGGTGAGGAATTATTCTTTTTTTCTTCTTCTTCTGTTTTTGCCTCGTTATTTGTTCACGCCTTCCTGACTAGTCTAGACAGCCCTACCACTTACGATTTTCCTGAGGTGGAAGCTCTCCAAACTGCATGTCTCTCCTCCCACTGAAAATGGGCCAAGCTTCACAAAACCAAACCTCTTCCCACAGCTCACCATTTCCTTGGCTAGCAGTTGGCTTCCAGAGCTGAAGAGGTGGGAACTGAAGGCCATGTAAAGTATTCATCACCTCCAGGACCCTTCCCAATTTCCAAAGGTATCTAATGTCCATGCAGCATCCCACCAAGCTCCATCCCTCATGCTGATATTCCTGCCCCCTCCTTATTTTGTGCTCACCCTTGGACCCTCCCAAGCTGTTAATGTTGATGAGCACAGCTTGGGTGTCTCTGCTGCAGTGCTCCTCTTGCTGGTCTTGGTGCTGCCCTTGTTTGTGAAAGCAAAAAGTCCTGTTCAAATTTTCCTTCTCCCTGATTTGCTTCTAATCTGTTTTGCATTTTATTCTTTTCTTTTTCCTTTTTTCCACACCATATTCTGTTTTTACATCCTTCTCAGTTTTCACTTTCTCTCGCAGGTTGCTGGCACTATTGACATCCATCTGCACTTAATCTTCTTTGGGGTTAAGTCTTACACACAAATATTTGCTTTCCCTGTTGGCACTTTCAGCAGTCTAGGCAAAACTTTGAAATTTCCCTGTGGCAATAGCAGTGGGAGGTCCCAGACAGGCAGGGAAGGGGCTTCACTCCCTCATTCCTCATGGACTTGCATCTCAGAGCATTTGTGGTAGCTGATTCCCATCCAGGACAGGACAGAAACTACCTTCTTTGAGGCTCAGCCTCAAGCACGGTCTGCAACTTTGGATCCTGTGCTATGAGAGGATACGGGATAGAGAGCTAAACAGTCATGAGTGCCATGGAGAGAGTAAACAGAGATTGACGGCATTTTCCAGCAGAAGATCTGGCTGTATCAGATGATATAGTAGGAAGCAGATTCAAAGCAGACAAAAAGTGGTGATTCTCAAGAGGATAGTGGACAGCTTCATGGAAGATGAATCCACTGAAAGTCACCAAATATATAGAAAGAACTAAATATATAGAAACTAAATATATAGAAACTACTTCACTACAGAGAGTCCTTGAACTGATAACATGGGAGGCTGAGAGATCATCAGGAGGATCCATCATATCTCATTACCCCCTTCATACTCTCTTCCCTAGATACCTGCTTTAGATGTCAGTTGGGTTTCTTCTGCGGGGCAGGCAAGGGTGGACAGTATTTCATTGCATTTGGGGAAAAAAAAAAAAAAAGAAAAGAAAAAAAGAAAAAAAAACTGTCACAGTTGGTTCATTTCAGCTCTTTCACAGCCAAGCAGGTGGCAAGAAATGTTTCAGCACTGAAGCTCACCTTGGCCTGATAATAAGGCATTAGGTACTGATGCCTGCACTCCCCAGGTGCCCAGTGATGTGGGAAACATTGATGTTTTTCACATCAAGCTTGCTATTGATCCACAGAATTTGTGTCCTTCCTCTTTTCTTCCTTCTTCTTTGCCATCAATGGGAAGTAGTTTTTTGCCAATTTTAGAAGACAAAGCTAGGAACAGTCTCTGGGCATAGATGCTTTGGCCATGCTGGAGGCAAGCAACTGGCACAAAGACCTTTGTTCTGATCCAATACAACCATTCTCATTTTCTTACTAGTTAGATGGGATAACTGTAACAGCACTGGAGTCTCTTTCTAAAATGGGTGGAATCATACAGGGGAACAAGAGTCTGCCACTAAAAACAATGTTAGAAGACAGGAGGTGAAATCTTGATGATGTCTCTAGAGAGGTCTGAGTGCTAACTGTTGGCTCTTAATTTTTAACTTCCCCCAAATTTCCTCTTGACCATAGCATTTGAGGAAGATTCTAAGAAATTTTATTCCCTGTTTTGAAAAATCAACCCATGAATGTCATCTTCCCACCATGATGAGAGCAGCATGGCCAAGGCAGGCCGCATTAGGAGATTTGTCCCACAAGGCTGCAGCAGCACCAAGTGGATTCTGCTCTTCTTAAGCACTGGAGCAATGCCTGTGCTTCCTGCCCCAATGCCCAGACCCCACACCCCACATACACCCACAAAGCATGTCCCACACTTCTTCAGCTTCTCCTGCCTGGGCAACTCCCTCCCTTGTTTCAGCTAGTTTCCTGGCTGCTAACCCAAAGGTTTTCTTTACACTTTTTCCTATGGTTGACAGAAACAGACCAAAAAACCACCCTCTTAGATATGTATGGAACCAAAAACAAATTAGCCATCAGCTGTTGGAGGCCAAAAAGAGGAATGACACCTTTCTCCTGGGTGGCAAGTCTCCCTGCAGCAGGTGCCAGAAGGAAGCTCCCACTTCCTGGGAGATGCAGCGGGGGTGACTGCTTGCACAACCCAACAGCACTTGTGAAAATCCCTCACAGCTCACCGCAGTCACCCCTTGCTAACATCAGAGCGAAACCCATCCCTCTGGCTTCCTAACAAGCTCATCTCAAGGACTGCTTGGAAGCTGGCTTTGCTTGGCTCACAGGCGTTAACTGAACTAACCCAACACTCATCCCCTTCACATAAGCTTTTGTGAGCAATTTTTAAAAAAACTTGTTTCCTACTCTTGTTTTCTGTTGTATTTCCACCTGTAAACGTTTGTGTGTCTGACACAAGGAAACATGAGTCATTTTGATTTTTGCAATTTGCTATTTGCAGTTTGCTGATTGCAACTGTCTGAACACTTTATCCCAGCAAATCAAAACAGTGATAAACAAGGCCCAAAACATAGTCCAACAAAAAGGTGAAAACTCCAGTACCAGAGGTGGGGTGCAAGCTTTTCAGTTGATGAATCTCTGTTGATTTCCCAGCCCTGATTATCTCAGCCTTTAAACTATTCATCGTGTTTTCCTGACATACCTTGGGGGAAGACACTTCACCTACCCGTGCCAACCTGCCCATGTTAACAGTGGTTAAATATTTACCTGAACTCCTGGGAATTTCTGAGGGCTGATAGCATGCCGGGGAGGGGTACTGATAAAAGCTGACCTTTGGTGGACAAGGCTGGTCTCCTCTGGATCCCGTTATTGTTAGCAGGGAGAGAAGCCCCCCAGAAAAGCACTCAGAAAAGACACCCAGTTGAGGGCATGGAGGAACCCGCTCCTCTGCTGCCTACATGACCACCCAAAATGGGCCAGCACCCACCCTACCCTGCCAACAGGCACCCAGGCTCACAGGTCCCCTGCAAGCATGCCGGAGAGGGCAAGCTTTCCCTCACAGCCCTTGGCAGAGGAAAACTGATGTTCCAGCACCCCATCAGTTCCTGGCACTGTCTTGGCGGTTTCTTAGAAGGTTCCCCTACACACTGCCTCCCATTCACTTTGGATTTTTTATGGTGAAGTTTCTGAAGGTTGAGGTCATCATTTAATGGGTATGATGACACTCCAGGTAAAAATGTGCTTTTTGCACCTCACTGGCATGCCAGGTACAAATTCCTCTTCACTAGAACAGCACTTATACCCATATAAAATTAAAACTCTTAAATAAAAGTTTCTGCAGAAACACTTTTCATGTATGTATTTATCTATGCACGGAGATGTTTTCTGCCTGATTACTTTGATTCTTCAAGCCAAGTCCTTTCAAAACCTTTTTGAGACAAGCAGAAAAAAATAACTTTTATAGACCTTTGTCCCAGTTCACATCCTCCAGGGTTGGATTGAGCTCTAGGCCAGACACGTGGCTCTAAGGAGATGACCCAATTGCCCAAATGGAGGTGCCTACCCTCCTTTCAGGTGGTGTGCAGTACCCTTCCCACCCTCCATCTGCTGCTCCCCTTTCAGTGGAAACAGGACAAGGTCCCAAACTGCTTCTGCTGAGTAGGTGGTACAAAGCACAGTAGATTTGGCTATTCAATGGATTGTTTCACTTGAATATGATTTGATTGCCATGTCAAGCTTTTAAAATCAAAACAGCACAAATCTCACACTTCTTTTGTAGCTCCAACTTGTCTTCTCCCCTTTTTCCTCAGAAGACCACTATTTTGCACTAATTCAGGGCTTCTGATACTGGAGCACCTGTCACAAGGATTCCTGTACTCCACTCTGCTGTTGGCTGCAGTTCTTTAGAGCCCTGTATGCAATGAAATTCAGTCTTCCTACACATTTTGGGAGCAATACTGAAGAAGGCAAGCTCCCTAATTCCTTTCAGCTAGTACTCAAAAAAATCCAACCAAGAAGCCAATCCCAAAACAGAATATTTATACATAAAATACATGAAAACTGTATGTTCAAAGTCCCTTCTAGAATATATACTTGGAGTTCAAATAGAAAAAGCCCTAAAATCAATGTTGAAGTAATTCAAAGAGCCCCATGTAAAAGGTCGTCTTACATGATGGTTCTAACAACGTTGCCTGGATTAGAAAGCTTATTCTGAGTGTTATTGCAGGCTTTGGAGTCTAAGGCTTTCTATGGTCAGAGATATTGTTCCCTTTCAATAAGTATTGCTAACATATATGTCCTAGCTTTTTTCCTTTTCCTAACACCAGTTAGATATTTTTTTTTTTTTTGTAAATAAAACTATTTACACATTTTGCACCATTTCCTAAATCAGTCTGTAATTGACCGCAAGAATTTAAGAAAAAGGGGGGGGGAGCTTTGGAATTACAAAACACACGGAATTACTTTAAAGCAATTTAGAAAATTGGATTTAAATCCACAAAATAAAACTCAACGTCTTAACAAGCATTCAGCAATTCTTATCCAAAAGGCTTTATAAGCTAGAAGACAAAGACTCCAAAATGCATCATAAGCTCTAGACAAATTCAAGCCACCTGCTCCACACAGCACCACACACAAAAGGAGGACCCTGGGCAGGCTGTGGTGCTTGCTTTAAGCTCTGGTCTTTTCCAGAATACACTGAATCTAAGCCCAGAACTGCTTTATGCAGGAAAAGCGCATGGTGAGATAGAGCCATAGTCATGGTTAGGGTATTGTGGCATAAATGCTGCAGGACCGCATCAGTCCCTTTAGACCATAGTAAGTCCATACAGGGCCAAGGCCAGACCACAATGTGAGCTCAAATGAGCTGTGTTTCTGCAACATTAACATATCACCTTCACCCAAAAGGCAAGCAGAATCTGAATTTGCAGGGTTACCCTCACCACCGAGTGCAACGCAGCAGCTCTTTCAACTCACATATTATGCTGGGCATGGATTTCCAAATTACTGCTCTAGACAAGAAGACAGGAATACCAAATGCAGCTGACACTGCAAGCACAACTTGGTGAAGAACCAGTTTTGATATTTGGACCGATCTCCTTAGCCCTGCAGAAATCATTAGAGCTTGATAAATACTCAAGATGTTGGTTTTGGAAGCACCACACTCAGATATGACAGAGGCTACTTCCCTAACTGTACAGGAAGGTCCGGTGGCTTTGGCACTGCATATCTGGAGCTCAGCATCAGAAATAGCCTTTATCCCTAGGAAAGAGCCACCAACTGCTTCCTATAAGGGTTTTCAGTGGAGCCTTTTCACTTAGGACTCATACAAGCCCATGCCACGTCTTTCATCCCATGAGATGCGCATTCATGAACCTGTCACTTTAATATCAATTTTTGTACAGAGAGAGCATCAGTGCTGCAAAACAAAGGACACAACACTGGTATCACATAGTTCTGTTTCCTCAAGCATTTCTATAAGCAGTTGTTCTGTTGGGAATTCTCCTATTTAAAAGGCTAAATAAAACATGGGTCAGATTTCAGCTAGGACACTCCAATTTAGATGTCAACAGGTAGATGTCTACAGAGAAGATCGGTGTCTTGAGTTTTCATAATAGTCAGTGGAGATCTAGAGCCCAAACAACGTGTCTAGCTCCTTTTTGGACAACTTAGTGTGCCAAAGACACCTGCAGAGGACCACAAATAGCTGCTCAGGTTGTTCTGAAGCAAACACCTCTATTTGGTCAGATAAATTGCTCTCTGTCCTCTTTTCTTTGCACTGCCTAGGAGTGTGATTCAGCTGCCCACTTTTTAACACCTGGTACCACCTGAAATGCCCATGTGGTCTCCAAGCTGCCGTTGCAGAAGGTGATGTTCAGGTGAACAGCAGTTTTCCTGCTGTTCCTGCTCTTGTGCTTGCTCTCTCAGACCTCCTAGGGCATCTCAAATGGTAACAGGCACCTGTCTCAGGTGATGGAACTGCTCCCATAAAGGGAAGAAAGAAAAGGAAAAAGGAAAAAGGAAAAAGAAAAAGAAAAAGAAAAAGAAAAAGAAAAAGAAAAAGAAAAAGAAAAAGAAAAAGAAAAAGAAAAAGAAAAAGAAAAAGAAAAAGAAAAAGAAAAAGAAAAAGAAAAAGAAAAATGATGAATACTGAGAGCAAAGATCAATGCTGCAATATCCACATCACCAGCATGGGGATCAGACCAACCCTGGACACCGCCAGTGGTATGTTAATGTTTAAAGCTACATGTGGGCTTAGGAGCAGGTTAGAGTACACAGGGAGCCCTGGGCAAGCCTGAGATCTCTGCATTTCAAAACATCAGGAATGCTGTAAATACCACAGCAAATGTAATTATCAGAGCGTGATAAACACCACTTCGTTAGTGGTGACCACGGGAGGCTTCTCCCATTTCAGACGTTTCTGACAATGAGCAGAAACCTAACCCGAGGTCGATCCTGAAGTCTAGACACAGAACAGGCAGGCAAATCCCTCAGGGATGCCTCTGGTTTGGGATTTTGTTTTTAGCCCTGATGTGTGTTTAGCCCCGGGTACTGATGCTGTGATGGAAGGAGCCACAACACATCTTTAACATCTTTAAAGTGGTTTAGGAGCAGCAACCATCCATAAGAAGTGGGATGTGCTCCTGAGTGCCACTAACTTGGAAGCACCAGGACATTTCACAGCAGTATTTTAGCTGCTTCTAGACATGGATCGAATGTAGGAGGGTTTTGTCACTAGATGTGCTTTTAAGCCATTTTTATGGCACCAGGAAAGATTTGAGCATAAATTACTATTTCCTGGATGCATTTAATCTAAGTTCTGCACTTTTGGGAAAAGAACCAAGAAACACATTTGTTCCCTGCCCTTTGAAACTGAGACTTAAGAAAACACAGGCTCAGTTAAGATTTTAAGGGACAAATCATGAAGTGTTCACTGAACTCAGACAAAAGGTGTGATGCCTCCTGGGGCTGCTCAGCCACAGCATGGGGGGGGTCTAAATGTTCTTCCGAGGGGACAAGACACTGCTAAAACAACAGCAGGAATCAGAAGTGGACAGAGCACACTGAAACCTTATATAGCCCCTCCCAGAGCCACGTCATGCCCCATGCAATTCCTGCAGAGGCAGGCAGCAAAAGGAGAGTGTCTTCTAACCAACAGACCCACTGCAACCTGCCAGCTTGAACCAAACCTTGTAAATGATGGACATTTCACCACGTCAGTTGGTTACACATTTCAGTGCCCTCATTTCCTATTTCCCTATTTTTTTAATTTTCTCTCATTTACACCTGTTTTCTTTGTCTCTACTTAGAGCTACCTCTCCAACAGAGGTAAATGCACACCAAGAATAAGCTGCCTGCTTCCTTCCTACAGATAAACCATGTACATGGAGATTCTCACTTTAAGGCATCTTTAATAGAGCAGGAATAAACTCTCAGCACCTCTCATCCACCCTTCTGAGACCTCAGGGCATGGGCTGGCGTCCAGCAGAGCTCTCTCATGGATGCTATCAGCAAGTCCCCTCCTCATTGTCCCTCCACTTCCACACCCTGAGATGATGCTTTTAGGTGGAAAAGAGCTTTCCTGCTTCACAGGGAAAGAGAAGATTTTGAGTGGATGTGGCTGCTATGTTCGTGCTTCAGAGGCTCTGAAACAGGACGTTTTTCCCATGGAATGGAAATGGGGACTTACAGCATCTGAATATCTATTTGTATCCTCAGCCAACATCAGTACAAGCTGTTCCTCCACTCCAACTTTCCTTCCTTTCTCTCCCCAACTACCATCCAGTTATGCAACTAACTAAATTTTTTTCCACAATAAAAAATATAATCAAAAACATCCAGGGGAACATAATTGTGTTCAGACCCTGTGCAAAGGCTCTGGAAAGACCAAAAGCAAGCCAAACAAGTGAATGTGCTCTGAAATAAGTTTACAGTGAAGGTGAATGGATGTGACAAACTCATTGCATTTAGAGGCAGTGAAGAGGATGTGTCACCATCCACCTGAAGAAGTAAGTCAGGCTTCATACCAGCCACGTGCTTTATTTTGAATAAGCAGCCAAACCAACCCAGCTGCTCACGTGTCACACATCTGAACACATCTCCTTGCTTGAAGCACTGGCATTGCCTGTGGAACAAGCCTGGAAGACATGGAGGGACAAGGGGAAAGGCACGGGAGTTAGGCAAATACATTTACAGACAGAAAAGCATTCAGACTGCTGTTTCTAAGCTTACTGGGATAAATCCTGGGTCAAAGAGAATTGTCTCCACTGGACTAGGATACACAGCCTGTCATACTTGCCTCGCTTTTCCCATCCACAGAAAGGGAATGGTTCTCCCTCTACCCTTGTATGGCGATGAAGATGAGTCTGTTTGAGGATGAAAGTGTGCACATACTAGCTGGTGTTCTTGTCCCACACCTTGTCTCAATACAAAATACTGCAGTGACATTTCCTCTTCCAGTAGCTAGAACTTCTGCTGGTTCCCCATTGATTTCTGCAGGAAATGCAGAAATACTACAGAGCACGTCCATTAAGGGCTTTCAGATCTCAGGAAATATTTTCTTTTTCTTGCTTGCTTTTAAGTTTTTTGGGCAGAAATTCAGAGCTGGCTTTCTAGCTATATTATTTCCCTTTCACATTACACAGTGTCATGGAAACTTGCTTCTCATTCGGTATGTTTTTTTCCTACTGGCATTCATTTTACAGATAACTGGACTGAAGCTGTAATAGTATCCTTCCAAAAAAACCTCTAATTGGGGCAGTGAAAAGAGGTAGCCCCTGTGTCAGCTGCCAGAGGCACCTGCAACGATTTGGGCAGCAACTAGCTGCAACCGGCCACACCAAAACCCTATACTCCCAGTCCCCTGAAAACGTCCGTTCTGCTTTGTCACCTCACATTAGCTGTGTGTTTCCAGGCTGGCAGTGAAGCCAAACCTGCAACCACAAGCCTGCTCCTGCTCGAGTGCCACGGGGCAAGGATGTTTCTCTGGGGGAATTTGGAAAGGCGCTTGGCTGGTGGAGGCAGGACAGGCTTTAGAAGGCTCCGTCTGCAGCTTCCATTAGGGACTCAAGCTACCTCTGCCTCGGAGCCAACTTGGCTTGCCCTTCGTGAAAATAAACATCAAAATGCATGGGCTGGGAGAAAATATGTCCCCAATTGAAAGACCTCATCTCCCTTCAAGGCACAATGGCTGCTCCGGTTACAGGCAATATTACACGTGTCCTGTCTGCCAGCTGCCGGCTGGATTTTTGCGGTTGTTGATTTTAGTAAACATTTTCTCCATTTTTTTTTGAATCTCACAGGTGCATCAGGAGAGACAGAAGTGGAAAGAAAAGACTTTTCGCTGCATCCAAGGTTGACTGTGGCCAGCAACTAAACCAAAGCTGGCTCTGCCCACAGCCTGACCAGTGTGTGCACCAAGGACAGACCCTGGCCCAGGACTGCTAGTCCTGGACCCCATGAATCATCCTTCCCAACTGCTGAACTACATGAAGCATGGATTTGCGCACATGAGAACACATAACACATCTACAGACTCACAGATTTACAGAGGGCCTTGGTGACTCCCATAATTTGGCTGAACAACATAGATTTTGGGCACCTCTGCCATTTATTTGGCTGCTCTTGGCCCAGCAAACTTGCCAGAGACTCACCCTGAATGCAATCCCCAAAACGGCCACCCAGACCAAGATCTAGTAGAATCCAAGCAGGTGAAGAGCCAGGTGCACCCAGCTTAGGTGTTTGCTTGAGTTACTGAAAACAGGATGCCAGGAGACATTTCTGAGCATCTTCCAGTAGTTTGCAAGCTAACTCGGTACTGCCACTCTCTGTGGTTGAAAAATCATGGGACAAGAATAACAACGATGACTGGATCAAAAAAGACNAAGAAGAAGAAGAAGAAGAAGAAGAAGAAGAAGAAGAAGAAGAAGAAGAAGAAAGCATTATCTGCTTCTTTGGGCCACACATTCTGTTTTGCATTGGGTTCATAAGATAATACACCCACTCTACAGGAACATGGGCCTGGGCCCTCCTCCTTGGAGGCCAGGGATACCCTGGGGAGCAACTTGCCTACAGGAACATGTGTTGAGGAAAGTGATTTGGACATGGACACAAGCACTTTCAAGCATGTGTTGCCCCACATCCCTTCAGGTCCCAGCTCCAGTAACTGTTGAGGTCCCCACCAGCTGCCTCCCCTCACCCACCACTGCTTTCACCCTTCCCAGTCTATGTGCAGTGGGATGTCCTTCCTCACCCTTCCATGCTGGAGAGGCTGTGAACAGGAGGACAGAAAAGCAGGGGAATCACTGAATTGCTCACACAAGGGGAGGGAGACGAGGGACCAAAGTCAGCCTTGGCCTCCTCATGTCTTCTTGCTGCTGTTTGTGTCATGACAGTGTCATCTCCAGAGGGTATGGAGTGAGAGGTACATGCTACAGTGCTGCTGTTATATGGGAGGTGGGAAGTAAAAAGGGCCCCCTCCAGACAGGGCAGCAATTTGCATTGGGATTGCTTCTTGTGTCATTGCAAGAGTGGCTCCAAACACGGCTGGGGTTCACAAAAAATCATGGTGCTTCTGCTAACATCTCTCCCCCATCTGTCCTCTCCTCTCCAGGGTGAGCAAAGCATTTGCAGCAGATTTGTTTCGTTATGCAAATTTTAACAACATATTCAGCAAGGTGTGACTACAGCAAAGCAAATGGTACCTTTGCACAATGGTTCTACTTCACCTGCCAATGCCAAGCAGTGCTGAAGGCCTCCTGAGAAAACTATTTCTCTCCCACCTTTACATGGGGGTGCTGATGGGGATAGATTCAAACTTTCCATTGCCCTCCCCAGAAGGAGGTATCTCTCACCCTGGCCTCTCCCAAACTTTTTGCTAACACACAGGGAACACGACCAGCTCAACAAATGTCCTGTCTCTCCTACCTGCACTGAGACCACAGCAGTGACATCCTGCCTGTGCCACATGCTATGGAGTTGGCCCTATCCAGGTTGCTGCATCTCGCACAACTGGGAAACACATTGCTTCTGCCCTTGGCTAAGAGTCAGTGGTCAAGGGCTTGCAAAAGAATCTTTGTCCTGCTGAGCAAGCACTGTGGCAGGATTTGTGCTCAGCACCAGCACCACCTCAGGTCCTTCAACCACCTCTGGGCTGGGAGCCCCAGGGGTACAGCACCCCTCCAGGAAGGATTGCCTTAGGAGGTGGCAGCTGTGTACGTACATGCACATACCCATGGCTGCCTAGATGTTTCCTTGCCCAGGAGGCTGGAAAGAGGATATTTTTATAGATATACGTTTCAAAGTAGGAGCTGGGACACTGATGTGGGACTCTGCTCACCTTGTCCTGCACCCACGTTGGTGCAAAGTGGGGGCCTCCCATTGGCAGCTCCCCGTCAGACGTGGCAAGAGTTCAGGGGTGGGGAAACGCTCCTTTTTCAGCCCCCAGGTGGGACTGGTCACAACTGATATCGAATTCAAGGCTCTCACATGCTACCTCAGGTCAACTCTCCTGCACTGCATAACAGCATGGGGCCAAGCTGCCTCCCGGTAAAGAAATAAGGTTCCTCTATAAGGAGCCCTAAAAATAGAGACATTTCCCCATTTCCCTCCTTAGGAGCACTCGGAACACTTTCTGGGTGTTATAAATATAGGAAAGACCACAGACAATGGAAACATCTTTTGGATAAGACTATTTTGTACTCCTCTGTGATCTTTTATTCTCTATTTTATCAGCCTGTGTACATGTGAGAAGAGAGAAAAGTGATAGGGAGATGCCAATCACACCCCTAAGAGTCTGCTACCAAAGGATGGCTGGGAAGTTTTGGAAATTAGTCAATCTAATTTCCATGCTGAAAGACTCTTGGGGACGTAACGCAAATATATCAACTCTCTTGTGGTCTCCCCTCATCCCATACACTTGTCAGCAGTTCTCCATCTCATCTAATACAGCTCACAAGTATTCAAATCAAACACAGATTGTAGGAACAGGGTACACTCTTTGGGTGGGTTACTGGGAGGAAAACAAAGGTGCTGTAAATCATTATTAAAATAACCCAGAAGTGATGTGCACTTTGTCATGCTACCAGTCTGATGGAGAAACAACTCTTCCAACAAATGGCAGGGCAAGAAATCTAATGTAAACAAAAGAATTTCAAACCTCTATTTATAGGATCCTACTTTTATCAACTTTGAGGTCATTTTGCCCTGCCCTTGCCACGTTGTAGTGTTTTAAACTGAGAATATTTTCTATTTCCCGAGTCCCTCAGGTCCAGGGAAGGGAGGATCCTTTGTGCAGCCCATGCCACAAGCAAACACAGGAGGCCAGTACATGGCAATTAAAGAAAACTGTCTCAAGCAAGCCAGGCTGTAGCGGCTGACCAGGCTCAGTGTGCTCCACACCATGCTCAAGGGCATGACAAGAGATGCTCAAGGGCATGACAAGAGAGGCTGTCCAGGACCTGCCCTTTCCAGTCCTCCAATTCCTTTCCCAGAACTCAGAGCAGAGAGGAAACTCTGCAAGCCCATAAGTGCTTAACTTTTAAAAGAGAGAAAAGCAAAACAAAATGTTTTTTAACTTTATGTCAGGGAATACCCTGGATGCTTTCAGAAGAAATCCATTAGTTTAGCAGCAGCCCCATGCCAGTCACCTGGGGAAGTGGGTCAAAACAGGTCCCGATGGCAAACATTATGCAAGTCCTTCTCCGGTAGCCCAAAGAGCTTTTGTGGAAGCTGCAGTTTCTCCGTGATTTAAGCCCTCGTGGTCTCATGAAGTGTCTCTGAATGTGAGCCATGACCATCCGCCCAGCTGAGATCATCAAGGCAAGAAACAGGCTGCAAAGGCACTGCTGCCCAGGGCTGGGTTTGGGGAGTGATCCTACCCAGTGGCTCCCGGTGTGTGCACACAGCCTTCGCTAAAATCCAATGCTCTGAATGAAATGCTCTGAAACTATTTCCTCTGCTTCCACAGAGGAAGAACGCCATTTAATTTAATTTTTGCTTTGCATAATAATAGGAAGGCCAATTATGCAATTATATCGCTTTTCTTATCTGGTTCTCTTTTTAGCTGCTCCAAAGCCTTGCAGGTGCTGTAATCGGGTCATCAGGTGCTTGTTACAGCAGCCAAAGTGCCACCGGAGAGGAGGACCTGAAGATGTTATGCAGATATTTGTAGACTGCCTGCTAACATGCTAATTACCTTGCTTTTTATTAGGGACACTGACTACTCTCATAAAAGCTTTATTATTACCCAGATAATTCTCTGAAGGTCTCTCAGAACGTGAGGAGGGGGTAATTCAACTGAAATAGCAGCGTGGCCTTGGATCTGATGCTAGAGAGGGGGAGAGGCAACGCATGGAGAGAGGCTTAATAAAAGATATAATTTTCCCCTGCAATCTCAACAAGCTTAATGGAAGTTATTGGGCTCCTTAGCTTCCGTGGGCTTTATCACCAGTGCCAGTGCTCTCGGTTGCTCACGATCAGTTTGACACACTACTGTGAACTCCCTTGTTACGATGCACATGGGGTCATCTTGCAGCTTACCTGGTGCCCTGCAAAGGAAGCACCGCACGGCCCCAGGCTGCGAGCATCTCTGCAGCTTGGCCCAGCGAGCTCCCAGCCAGCCTAAATGGAGACCAACAGACTGAGCCTCCCTACCAACTTGTTGACAAAACCAGGAGCTGAAACTCCTCTGAATAACAAATAGTTTGACACGTACACAAGTATGTTTGACACTTCCATAGACCTTCCATAGGCCAGACCCCGAGTCACTGTGGTGGATTCCCACCTGTGCAGACAAGGCAGCAAGTTGTCATTCAAGAGGCTGCACAACCCTGCAGATGGCCAAGTCAGGAGGAGAAAGGCGAGCCACCAGCTTTGCACTGAAATGTAAAAGTCTGCATGGGGCCAGGATTTCGGTCCCAATTCGCTGCATGCCACCCAGCTCAGCAGTGGGTACTGCGAGAGGGGGAACTGCAGGACCAATTCCCCCCTCCAAGCTTCAGCAAGCAGAAATCAACCCCCATGAGAGGAAAAGTGTCATTTAGCGCATAGCCATAAACAGAAAAATTTGTCATGAGAAAAACCCATTGGCACATCTGGATGCTCTCTGGACTTTCAGGAGTTTCCCATTCCCCTTCTCCCGAGGTGAGGAAGATGCTGCTGCAACACCAAATGCTCATACCCATCTCCCAAAGAAAACTCTGACCCTTTGGACTGCTTTTGAGAAAAAAAAAAAAAAAAGAAAAAAAGAAGAGGTCACAAGGCTATTCCTTAAAAGCTTCCAAAGCTTTCAGCAATGCAACACCAGTGCCACCAGCTGCACCAACCTACAGAGAATAATTGGGCAGCATTCAAGGTTTTGTGAGCAGTGTCAGAGGCACTGGTAGAAGCAGGGGGTAAAGGAAAAGAGGGCCCTGGGGCACTTTTCAGAGCCAGAAGGGAGCTGGAGGTTGTTCCTCGGCCAGCACGGGGCAGCCTGGCATGGCCAGTGAGGAGGCTGCCAAACCTTGCAAACTCTTTGATGTATCTGCAGGTCCTCCCTCAGGGCATCGGCGTGAGACTTGGGTACAAACATGGAGCTTTTAAGAATTTTAATCAGGTTTTTATTACTCCTTAATTGGTCCTTTCTTTAATAAAAGCACCTTATTAAAGGAAACTGCTGAGACTGCAAGATTCGTTTTATAGGCAAATACTGCATTTCTCAAAGGGGCGGGAAGGTGGGAAGGACGGACTAAAACCGGAACTCCGAAAGGGAAAATAGAGAGTTCCTATGTCATTATCTCCACCAACATCAGCTCTTAAGCTTAAAACAGAAGGAAGAGAAGCTGCAGTGACTCATTATAGCCCCAAGCCCACAGCTGTGGTGGGAACTCGAAGCTTTAGCACCAACCTTGTGGCAAACCTAAGCAAAGCAGGAGGTCTGCAAACATCACTAAGGGGCTGTGAGAAAAGTCAGGACGGAGCCCAATTAATTACAAGCATGGAAACCCAAACGCAAGTGCCTAAAGAAAGGACAGCTTGAGCTACTGTTGCTTTCCAGAGTGTCCAGAACAGGCACCTGAGTGAATTTATGAGACAGTGGGGTGATTGGAAAACTATGGAAAGCAGCACCTGGCCCTCAGCCCAGATTGCAAGGGGCTTAAAAACACAGCTGGAATCAGCTTCCAGCAGCAGTAGCAGCCCAGGATGAGGAATGTGTTATCCCCAACAAGACATGCCTGGGGTCTGGCCTCCTTCTACCATATGCCCAGGGGATTTCCAAAAATTAAAAGGTTTTCCTAAGCTCTGCATCCCTTTACTGTGTCAGTAATTCGAGAATTTCCCACACATCTGTTTGCTCTCTTTTCCATCATCCTCCCCTCTCAGCTACGGCAGCCAGGAGGAGGACAAGGAGCCATCAATGTTCCCCTCACTTCACCCCATGGGACAGCCCCAGTAAGGCTGGCTGCATGCAAGGAACACGGGAGAAAAGTCTTTTGGAGCACAGGATCCAGCTGTAAGCAGATTTCCTCACTTCCAAACCTACTAGGGCCGGGCTGCTTTTTGACAGAGATGTCCCAAGACCTGAAGGCAGCTACTAGCTCCTCAAACCAGACCTTCACCTTCTGGTCTGAGGATCTCAGCACCTCCATCTCTTCCCTCTGACTTCACAAAACATTCGTGACAGATTTTAACCAGCCATTTATGTCAAAAATCAGCTAGCGGGATCCCTGCCACCTCACTAGTGCATGGGCTTCATCAGAAGGCCCTTTCCTCTCTGTGTAAGACCTCCGCTACTTGACACCATCACAGAACCCTCTTGGTGTCCCCAAGCTCTCCAACAGCCCATTTTTCAAAAAGCTCCAAAATAATTCTCTGAATAATGCTCACCAAGTGCATTTGGAAATGGAAATTGTTTGCACTGTGATGGGATGCTGAAGCAAGCAGATGCAATGACCATCAGGAAGGTCACCATAAGATGTGACAAGGCAAAGTGAGGAGCAAAACGCTAACCAGAGCTGCACCCTGGGTGCAGACACCCATGTTGGGAAGAGACAGGGAGCACTCACAAGAAGGGGAAACAAATTCCTAACAAATTCTTAACGCAATTCCTAACCATCTCCAAAAACGGGAGCACAGATGCGTGAGCTGAATGGGAGCACAGTCAGCCTGAACTATTTTTAACTGTTGCAGAGGAAGCTTTTACTTTTCATTGCTAAAGGAAGCAGAGGGGAGACAAAGCAGCCGTCACTTGGGCTGAGTTTATTCCCTCGATGGGTGTGTGTTGAAGTATTTAAAGCCCCCAGCCCCAGCTGCAATTCCCCCCTAATCTGCTCGCAGCTGTGCAGGGTCACGGAGCGCAGCAGCTGAAATGCACTTTTGATTTGCACACTCTCGGTTGCTCCAGCTTACCCTGCGGGTTTCTGCCTTGTGGTTTCCATTCCAGTTAACAAGTGAGATGCACTCCTGGCATAAATAAGCACCAATCCATCGGCGTCCCCTACATTTAGCTCTAAATATATATTTGAACATCACCGTTCCCCCCTCCCTCCCCAAAATATCAATGATGGGAAAACTGGTGCTCACGGGGCATCCCACAGACTGGGCTCACGCCTGTTGTGCCACCGGCCAGGTGGCACCGCAGCAGCTCAAACTTTGCACATGGGTGGTCGGCCAGCTCGTGGAGGGAAAGGCTCGGTTAGCTGCTCAGCTGCCTCCCTCCATCTCCCAAACAAGCCACCAGAGCTTCTGCTGCCACATGTAAATATTGTGTCTTTCATGAATCCACAGGGGACACAAGCGATGACACGTGCCCCGTCCACCCTGACCTAAAGAGATGCTTTAAATGTTCTTAGCTACCAGCGGAAACCACCAGCTTCATAAAACAAGATTTGGCACTAAAAGAAAGAGGTCTCCACGTTCCACTTTCGCAAGCGTGTATGAACATCCAGAACATGTACACACAGAACTGCAGGTTGCTCCTCGCTGCCAAGGAAGTGTTTATTAAAAGCCTGCATTTATTACAAACACTACAGCCCCATAAAACGCAGAAGCCACTGGCAATGGGCATCGGTGGACTTTCTGAGTTAAAAATGTACTTAAGGGAGGATTGCCTAGAAAGTGAATTAGTTGTTGTGGTCTCCCTTGAGAGGAGAAAGAGGCACTTCTTTCAGCTTGCTCTGAAGCAGGTGCCAGCATGGCTCAGATGAACCATGCCCTCAGGAGTCTTTTTTCCCCCAGCAGCCACTAAGGGATCTTAGGGCGATTAGTTCGGAAGCAGATGTTTATGCTGCTGTGTGGAGTTGGGCAAGAATAATTCCCCACACTCTGCCATGGTCCAGACAAGGACACAGCTCTCGCTACCTGAGATGAACATAGGAGCAAAAAAGCAAAGCTCTATTCCCAAACATTTCCACTGAAGTCAAACCCTGGAACAACCTGGTCAGAGTAGGACAAGATAACAGGCAGTGCTGGTTTCCAACCTGCTGCTCATGGACAGGTTGCTACCAGGCTTTGCTCAGGTCCACAGGAAGTTAAAGAGCCAACAGAGAGGTCAGCTTGGAAAACAGAGCTTAGCATCTCCCCACCGGTGTGTTATTTTGCCAGCGATGCTGCCAATGGACCAGAAGAATAAGAATCATAGAATCACAGAATGGTTTGGGTTGGAAGGGACCTTAAAGACCATCTAGTTCCAACCCCCTGCCGTGGGCAGGGACACCTTCCACTAGACCAGGTTGCTCAAAGTAGGGGACCAGCTTATCTGTAGGCATATATATAACTGGCATGTGAATGCCTGCGCCCAATTAGAAAACAAGCACTGGAGAGCAAGTAAATCCCTTACCCGGTTGTCCTCTTGAATCTCCCAGTCACTGGAGAAGCTTAGGGCGTGCTGCGCCTGCGAGCAGTTGGAAAACTGGAAAAGGCTGGCAAACATCCTTCTGTTCTCCTGGGTGTCCGGGAAAATCGCCTCCTGGAAGTTCACGCCATGCGGCAGGAGGATGTAATTCTCATCCATGCTGAAACACAAACCACGCGGGCAGCCCGTTGTAAGGCTCGATTGCGCATTCTCTCCTGCAGAAGTCACCACCGTCCTTCAGCTTGGCTCGTCCCCCGGCTGAACAAGTGCCACCAAAAGTTGCACAGACAGACTTTAGCCAACGCGTGGCTCTCCTGGCACTTAGCTGCCAATTTCCACCCTGGAGTATTTGACCAGACAGCAGCAGTAAGGTCCCAGCAGGCTCCTGCTGCCCTGCAGATATCAATGAACCCCCAAATCTATATGGCAAATCTATATTTTGGCCTTTGGTTCCTACTGAATTTGCATTGCTTTGCCCTTGATCCCTGAGTTTAAGCATTCCTTCAAACAGTCAATAAATAACTTGTGTAAAGCATGCTTAAAGATACTGCCTCAGACCGAGCACTGGACAGCATCAGAATGTGTTTTGCTACACGCCCAGTGTAAGAATATACCAAGTATTTCGAAAGAAGCCATTAAGTAATATTTCGCAAATGCTTCTGGATTGAAAGGTCACGGCGATGGCTTGTTCCCACATTGTGGTTTATTTTCTTATTCTTTCGATGAGCCCGAAGTCAGGATTTGGCTGGGGCTGGGGAGAGCCAGGAGAAAGCCGCCGGGTGCGTATTTGGGGATCGCTCCTAAACTCCCGAGCCAAACTTTGGCGAACAGGCGCTGGCCCCTCTCCAGCGCCTCAGAGCAGCCCTGACCGTAAAAAAAAAATAAAAATAAAAATAAAAATACCAAAGGCAGCAGCACCCAGGAGCTCAGCAGCAGCTCAGCATGCATCAGCAGCCCAGCGGTGCCGGGATATTCTGCTCTGGGTTGGATTTGGGGTGGACGTGCGGCAGACGAGATGCTGCGGGGTGAGCAGCGGCAACCTCCCCCCGGCCCCGGAGCAGGGCTGCAGCACCGGGACCCCCCCGACCCCCCCTCCACGGCACTCACCGGAGGAAGAAGAAGTAGGAGTAGCCCTGCATGACGGTGTGCGAGTGGCAGGAGAAGTAACCGAGGCCGGTGAGGTTGAGGCGGGAGCCGGCGGGCACCTCCAGCATGCTGCCCCACGCCTGGTCGCACAGCAGCTCGATCTCGGCCGAATAAAAAAGCCCCCCCGAGCCGTGCTGAGAGCCGGGGCCGGCTGGGGGGCCCCTCTGCCAGGGCAGATAATTGTAAGCGCCGTAGGGATCGGGGTGCAGAGCCAGCACCCGCGCGTAGACGATGATCGCGGCCAGCTCGGCTCGGCAGCCCTCGCTCA
>VXAA01000837.1:822049-880774 GCA_013399115.1 Anseranas semipalmata | reverse complement strand
CAGCTGCTGCCGGGCATCCCCCGGCCCCGCGGTGGGCACTGACGGTACCCGGGGTTTGGGGAGGCGAAGAGGGGGGTCTCGTAGGGAGGGCAGCGGGCTGGGAGGGAGGTGAGAGGTGCCGGGGGAGCAGGGGGCTGTGCACAGCTCCTGCTGGGAGAGAAGAGCCTGGGAAGCTGACAGTGCGAGGGGAAAAGAGCCCACAGCCCATGTCACCCGCTGCTCCCCCCCGCCTTCAGCCCAGGGTGGAGGAAAAACTTACAAGTGGAGCGGAGCTGCTCTTCCTTGAAGCCTGCAACTGTTTTTTTCAAAATGCAGCTAGTGGGAAAGGTGAAAATAAAAAGGCAGGTCTCGGTGTGTTTTGGCTTCCCACCGCTTCTTCCTAGAACTGGCTGAGGCAGCTTGGGGTTTCTCCAGCTTTTTGGCAGATGGCTCAGAGGCTGACCCCTCTCCTGGCACACGCACTGCTGCGGAGCTTCTCCTGAGCATCCCCAGGGGCCCCGCACCACTCGCAGCCTGAAATAGCTTCTGTCTAGCTCAGTTTCATCCTTTTCCCACATCAGATCTCACTGGTAATAATAGGGCCAAGAAGGGGCTTGGGACACTTGAAAAACTTATGTTAGAATATGATGATCATGCAGATGTGGTTAAATCTTTCCCTAATGGTGACAATTACTAAAAGTTTGACGGCAGATCTTGGCTGGTTCCTTTAATCTCCTCCTCCATCTGTCTGTCTGCACATATGTATCCATCTGCCTCTCCTGCCCTCTGCAAGGACCAGGAGCCCTTGGGACCAGAAGGTGCCTTTTTGTTGCACATTCGTGCTGTGCCTGGCATGGGGGTTCCTCGTGCATGACTGGTGTTTGAAATACTGTGCAAAATAACGGGTCATAAGTCAAAGAATGCTGAGCCAAGTTCATGACAGTGAGACAAGACCTCGTCAGTGACAAGTGTCTCCCTCAGGAATAGTTTCATCAGATTCAGCTGTTTGCAGAAAATGGCCTGACGAGTTTAGTAAAGGTAATATTCATGTTTCATGATGGCACGGTCCTACGATGTATTTCATCAGAGCTTTAAGCAAGAGCAGCAAAGTTGGTTCTTGCTAAAACAGAAACAGACTTTTTTCTAACAAAAACTCCAGAATAGCATGTAGAGCTTTTCTAACATATTTCATAATCTGTTTCTTGGAAATCCACAAATTGTTTCATAACTTTCAGAAAACGCTTAAAAGACAACCTGAAAAGATTTTTCTGAAAAAAAAAAATACCCTCAGGAAATCCCAATAGATCAACAAGCTAAACTTTTTTTTAGTGTTAACCACCAGGAAAAACTGTTTTTGCTTTGGAAACTGAAGGGACTAAACTGCAGCAGAGATGGAGGTTTCACAGCCTCGTTCAGTAGATCTTAGATATGTAAATAAGAACTAAGGAAGAAAACAAAGAACTGAGGCTGTTGTTGACTTCAAACAGGGCTGGGGCCATCCCCAAGGCATTTTCTGCAATACAGTGTACATGGAGGCCTTGGTACTAACCTCCTAGATTGGTTTCTTTTGAGAAAGGGTGCTTTGAGACACGGGCAAAGACGTGGGGCTCATGTGAAGGAGGGGAGTGCTGCAAGTGATGGGAGAGAGGTTCAGCCCATCCAACATGGTCTCTCCATGCACCATGGCTGGCATTGGAGCATGATGGCTTCAGCAACATGGATCCCGTGTTTGGTACAGGCAGCAACATGCATGTGTGATGTTACTCCCAGCTTCTTCAGAGCCCCAAGAAGCTGATGAGACATTTGTAACCATAGGTTATTTTGTCCCAGGCACCAAATTCTTATGGTCATGTGAAACACAAGTGCTTTTTCTTCTGTATATACATAAGAGATTGATATCTGCTGGGAATAAGGGAGTCAGATTTAGGCTTCATCTCTGTTTACTGTGTGTTGCAAGTGAGTAATGGCCAACTGTCCTCAAACCACGTTGGAAATATCTAATCTCAGCTGAGATTTGTTCTGTTATTGCTCACATTTCGGTTAGCCACCACGTAACTGCTGGGAAGGAGCACAGGGTGAGAAAGGGAGGGACACAGGCAGCTCAGACTCAAAACGTAGAAGTATCTTTAATTAACGCTACAGTTAATTGTCTGAATTAAACTGCTTACATGTGATCAGAGTTTTTGAATCGGTGAGCCATCTCAGAAAACACAATAGTATTTTCTGGCACACGCTGGCTCTGTTTGATGCCTTCCAGTTCTCTTTTTGGTGGTGATTACTGGAGTGTGGAAGCAAGTAATTAATGGTCTTTGGAATTTCTCTAGGATCCTGCAGAGGTGGTAGTGTCAGCATTGTGAGGATACAGTGGGAGTCTGTGGAGCTGACTTCAGAGCTGAATGAGCTGAACTGAGGTCTTGGCCGTGACTCTTGAGCAGACGCAGTACACATACGAGCCTGCAAATAAAAGTAAAAATACCTCTCACTTGAAAGTGCCTGGTTTCCTCCTTCTCTTCCAGTTAAGTTTGCTGGTGCTGCGCTCAGTGTCACTGTAAGGGCTTAGGGTGGCCCATCTTCTCCCATGCCCTCTGTGAGACGTCCCCAGCTGAGAGCTTTCTCTGTCGGAAGCTCGCCGGAGATTCATCAGTGTGTAGCTTTTCCTGCCTTCCAAACAAGCTGGTCCCTTGGGCTATTTGCTCTTTTCCTTGAGTTCATAAGCCACTTTCAGATCAGTGTTTTAGTAAATAAGTACAACCATCTGCACTCGGATCACAATGATTAATGCAATTTTGCTCTTAAGTTTTTCTCTACAGAAGCACCGTCAATTTTCTTCTCCCTTCCTCTGTTTCTGAGGTGGTGAAAAGTAGCGTGAGCATCTGAATCCTTTCCAGGAGTCCTTTCTCTTCTAGCTCTGGGTGACATGGAACCAGTGACACAAAGTAAGGATTTAGAAACCCTCCCTGGAGACCATATCCTTAGATCTGTGTTTGCCGTTTCTCTGCAGGGATCCACCGGCTGATCTGAGACGTTCTTCAGTGCAGCGTGAATATTTTTCTGCTGTGAACTCAGCATGGGTCTGACAAGTGCTGCAGCCAAAGCTAGCTAATCAGAGGAGAGTCAATAGAGCCAGTTAGCGCTCAGACCACGCTTTCAACCACTCATGCATGTGCCACAGTTATTCATTTACTTCCTCCGCTTAGATAGGCTTGTAGACTTTGAGACTGACTTGTGGTTTTCCCAGGCAGGAGCTCTTCCTTCTCTTTCACACATCTTTACAGGTATTTAAACCAAAGGTTTCTCCCTCCAGGTTGTGTCATTTTCTTTGCTGTTTCTATGGAGATGCAGGTGATTTAAGCCTTTTAATAAAACATAGCTCAGCTCTGCCTCTCTTTGCCTTTAAAGTATTGACAGAGCTGAGTGTTAGTCCAGGTATCAAATGAGAGCACAGCGCTTGGAGTCTGACCGCCTTTCTGATGGGTGTAGGTGATCTGAAACCTCAGCCCAGCTGTCTTTTATTTGTATGTCCATGGTGATTCCTTTGTAGTCCACGGTACAAAATATCAAACCTGGATTTCTTCCCCCGTGCCCACCCCTCTTTTAACTGGGCAACCTACAAAGAGGAATATTTGGCTACGTTAGTGTCCCAACAGGAAGAGATGTTTTGCCACCTTCTTCTGTCTGTGCTTCTCTAAGTTGAACCATTTTTCTCATATAGTTTGACATTTGTCCCATCATATTTAACTATTAACATACCACTGGCTGGGCTGAGTGATTCCTATAAAAAAAAAAAGAAAAAGAAAAAGAAAAAAGAAATCATATTCCCTGGTCAAAATTTCCCAGTAGTTCTTTTTGCTTCTTTCTTTCTTTTGGACAGTAATCATGACCACGAAGAAATGGGGTTTCTCTTTGGGGATCAGCTAGGAATACGCTGCTATCTCAAGGATTTTGCAGAAAGGTACTTTGCGCATATCATGGAAAAGACTTTTTTAAATATTGTTGAGAATTTGAATGGAAAAGTGAGTAGGATTAAAGAGTTGGTATGGATGGAGACTTTTTCCTACACCTCCTTTTTATCATTCTTTCCATTCTTGGACCCTTTGGCCTTTACCCTTCCCTGCTCTCCATTTTCCCCATCCTGCACTCATGTATCCACACAATATCATTCTCCTCTCCCTCTGTTCCCGATCTCTGACAAAATTCATCAATTTAAATGCATCTTCCTTCAGATATGGAACTCTCTCCTCCTCAGCTGTGTGTCTTTACCTGAACTCCAGCCTCAGCCTGGTTCTCTGAATTCCAGGGACATCTGCCCTCATCTCAGACCCATCACGGCTAAAGGGGACTGTTACTCTCATTCCAACAGACCTTTTCTCCCTTTCTCAGTCACTGGCACTATCACTTCTTACCACCAGCTGGGCTGACAGTCTGGGTGTCATCTGTAACTTAGACTTTCCTTTCTATTCTCAGGGTCATGTAGACACTTTCCCTCTAGTGTCTCCCAGACGTGACCTTTCAGACCACTCACACAACAAAGATACTGTGCAGGCTCTTTTCTCTGATGTCTTTAGTCCTGTAGCATCTTTACCTGGGCAGACCCAGTCTTGGCCCACCACTGTCCACCCATCTTGTTGCTATACATACTGATTTCCCATCATGTTCACCACCCATCTCTTCACTTGTCCACCCACATCCACCTCTTGCTTCATGCCAGGCTCTTACAGAAGAGCTCTGAGGCAAGGACCTCCTCGGCTCTGCATCTCTCCAGCATCTGGTTCATGAGCCGTGACTGCAGGTCCAAGAATAAGAATAACAACAACGTGCAAGCTGATTCCAGCCCAAATCAGCGGAGGCCAGAAGTTGCTGCGCTCAGAAGTCTGTTCATAAATCAATGTGAAATGTGCTGTCTGAGCGTAGCTCCCAGTAGACACACATCTGCATAACACATACCACTGACACAACTGGCGATGGGAAAAATATCTAAACATATCATTCCCACAGCTGTGGAGGAATGAATAAAGATGTCTAATTCCCCTGTCCCTAGGGTGAACCCTGATCCAGGTAAATGCAGTTCTTAGGAGTTAGAGGTTTTAAAGGCAGAGGGACCAATAGAAAAGTCTAATCTGACCACGCTAGCTAGAAATGCGCCCCAGGGACTTTTGTGTTAAGACCATAACTGAAATTAGAAGAAGAAAGCTGAAAAAAGACATCCAACCCTCACTTTAAAATCTCAGAAGGTGGAGAAGGAAGCTCATCCCTTGGTGAGTTCTTCCAGCACTAAAATCTTTTGTTTTCTCCCACTCTGGATTTGTCTGGCTTCAGCTTCCAGCCATGGGATCGTGTTGTGCTGTTGTCTGCTACATGAAAAAAAAAAAAAAAAAAAATTATTAAAAATCCTCACACAGTTTCAGCATGTATAATTCAAGAATCAAGTATTCCCTTGAGTAAATTGAATACAAATAGATTCTTTCACTTGGTGGCATTGTGACCAGACTACCAGTCATTATTGTAGCTTGCTTGCCCCTGATTTTCAACATTCTTTTCTCCTGTGTAGACCAGAGGTGAACACTGTATTGTACATACTAGTCTCCGAAGAGCCAGGGAGGTGGTAGTACCACCACTCGTATATGGTTTTCTGCTCCTTCATCAAAGAACAGTATTTATTCTGCTAGTCAGTGTTATACAAGTATGGAGCAATTTGCATTGGTCACTCCTGCAGAAATATTGTGTTGGCAAAGTACAGTTTGCACTTCAGTCCTAGCTCAGTCAAGTGCAGGCAATTCTGGCCCAGATTTTGGCCAGAGCAATTGTCCCTGCCACACCTGGTCACTCACAGTGGGTCTCTTCAGCTGCAGAATCACAGAGGAACCAAGAAGAAAGTGACACTGGTCATGTCTGAGTCCTGACACAGCAGTGATGTTGTAGGATTTTGACTTCTTGTCTGGAAATAAAAAAATAGAGATGTGTAGTGTTCGCCTTTGCTTTAATAGCTCAAGTTTTTTTTTTGATTTACATCCTGATCCTCCCATGTTTTTAAAGAATTGAATCAGTTTTCATTTTTGAATCACAGCTGGAGATAACATGCTTGACGCTGTCATTTTCCAAAGCGAATTTAGTGCTGCTGACTGGTACCAGATTGCCAGAGATGACTTCTGTCTGTGCCCCTGGCAGAAGAGCAGCAGGACAAACCTGAGCTGTGAAAGGGGTTGCCTTTCAAAAGGACCAAGATGCTCCCAAACCAAAGCCTACTCTGTCTTTACTGAGTGCAGAGATGATGTGCAGGTAGATCCAGTAGAGGCAGGACTCCAGGGAAAGACCTGCCTCCATAGAATCATAGAATCATTAAGGTTGGAAAAGACCTCCAAGATCATCTAGTCCAACCATCCCCCTACCACCAAAACTACCCACTAAACCATGTCCCTAAGTACCACGTCCAACCTTTCCTTAAACACCCCCAGGGATGTTGACCCCCCCGCCTCCCTGGGCAACCCGTTCCAATGCCTAACCACTCTTTCTGAGAAGAAATGTCTCCTAATTTCCAACCTGAACCTCCCCTGGCACAACTTGAGGCCATTCCCTCTAGTCCTATCGCTAGTTACCTGCGAGAAGAGGCCGACCCCCAGCTCACCACAACTTCCTTTCACTGTTCAGCCTTCCAGTCTGCAGGAAGCGCCTTACCTTTCCTTCATCACTCAGAAACCAACTTCTGACTGCAGAGGTCTCATGTAGATCCCATACTGTAATGAGAATTATGAGTCTCAAGCTATTACTGACTAAGCAGGAATGGGCACTCCATGTCCAGGAGGCTGCATGGCCCTAACTTGGGATGTGCCCATGCAGACCAACCTTTCTTCTTGCACTTTGCCTGGATAAAGCAAAAAGGGGAGAAAGGCATCTATAGTGAGCAATCTTGGCACAATGTATAGTTAATGCAATTGAACTCACACTGTGCTCAGTTTTCACAACTGGGTTCTTATTCTGTTGAGTTAATTCCCTTTGATGTCTCTTATGTTCCTCCCCTGCTTTCATTGAGTCTAAAATAACCCAACTGTCCATCTTGCTTATGGAATTACTGAACTTTTAAGAGAACACAAAGTGCACTCACATGAGGATTTGGGATTAAACCTCTCTTGTTTATGTTAAACATAACATCTTAATTCATCCATTGCTGGAGGGCAAATGAATCTCCACAGCCCCAAAGAAACCTGCTTTTACGCCCTGGAGCAAAGGTCAGTGCAATTTGTTTCTCATTACAGCTGTTCTTTCTGGTAAAGTTGTTTCATGGTATATGACAGTCCTCTTACAAAACACCTTTATGCAATTTACAGCATTTTTACTTAAATATTTTCCATTGTAAGACAACATATACTTATTTTTCAGCATGTTTCTCCTCTCAAACTGCACAAATTAGCGGAGTATCTGACTTTTTTTCCAGGGATGTGATAAGGAACACAACTGCTTGCCATCCACGTCTCACCCAGCACCCAAGGATCCCTGGATTTGAGGAATGAGTCCCACTGAAGCTGGCGGTTCCCTGAATTGGGTTGGGCTCCAGCCTCCCAGCTCTGGGGTTAAGTATACCTCATGTACAGATGTGCATGCACATCTGGAGAGGTAGACCTGTGGGAACCAGGGTGGGGGGGGGCAAGTCAGCACACATCACTGACTGGTAGATTACTGTTGATTACTACCGAGGGTGAGGAACACAGGTGAAGGGAATAGGAAGTACCATGAGGGATGAGGCAGGCACAGTGATGCCGAGCCCAAAAGTAAACCAGAGACAGTGGGAAAAAGGCAGAGGAGGTGGGAGGAAAGGCAGAAAAAGACTTGAGTAGGAGAAAAGGGACAGTGAAGGAAGTAACTGGTCAAGGAAAATTTAAGGCAAAGAAGGAGCAAATGAAGGAATTAAGAAGTTTACAATTTAACTTATTGAACACTGTATAGTGAAACTACAGAAATAGGGACAAGAAAGGAAAAAAGAAATGAGCAACTAGAATCCTAAGCCTTTATTTTTTCAGTGGCCACTGATGGTAGGTGTCCAGTATAAACACCATCAGAGACACCTGCATTTTCCCACTCTAGCTCTCATCTCTTCCGTAAAAACAGCATTCTCTCAGTAGTCTCACACTGGCCAGCTTGCATCGCCTCTCATCCTGCAGAAACATGGGCTCAGCATGTGTTTTGTGCCCTGCCTCTCCACTGGCTCCCATGCTCCTAACCTGCCTGCAGCTGGAGAGCTTCTCTCCTTCCTCTATCCACCTTCCCCATCGCAGCCCCACCATCATCCCCCTTTTGTCTCATGAGCATCCCCCATCTACTTCCATTTCTGTTTCTGGGCCATTTAAATGAAGCGACAAGAGAAGCAGAGAGGTGCAGTTTCTTGTCTGGGGTGGCTTTATAACCCGTGTCCCCAACAGTGAGGGGTTGTAGCCTTTCAACAACATCAGCTGAGCAAACCAGCTTCCATCAACACTTATGTGAGATATGCCTGTTCCCCACAAACCACTCCTTCCCCAACCATCAAGCAGCAAGTTTCTCTCTATATCTGCTACAGAGAGGGCATCAAACTATCTAGACAGACCTCCCCAAATAGCTCAAGACCCTGCTCCACTGGCATGTGGGCTCTACTTTTCTGTGCTTTGAGTAGGTGTTGCTCTTCTCTGGTATGCTTTTAAATAGGGCTTTCTGGGTCTTTGACACAGACATTGTGTTTGCAGAGCAGTTGACATAGAAGCATATCGCCCCTGCCATTGTGCAAGAGGTTTATTTGGATTTTAGAAATTACTCTCAACAAAGGATAAAAAAACTATGCTTAACCCCATGAGTTGACCCAAGTGTATGGCCATGGTAGTGAAACGGGCTCTGATCCAGCTCTCCCAATGGAGATCGCACCCTCCTCTCATGAAAATCAGCTCATTGTTCATCAAAACACCTTGTGATTCAGGGGAACTTCTTTCCCCAGGAACTGGGCTAGCAGTGCCACCAACATCCATGAGGGAATTGCTCGGATGCCAACGAGAGCCATGCTGCTGATGGGTAAGCATTAGTTGTCTAGTCCTGCTCCCAGCTTCCTTGGCAATGAGATGCTCCTACATGCTGTCAGCATTGCCAAGGAGGAAACACCTCTACCTCTGAACTTGGCTTGGCTAAGTGAAATGCATCCATGGATTTACTGACAACCCATCAGGAGAAGCTGACTGTTATGCTGCAGTGCAGTAGATCAATGCCTTTACTTGCATACAGCAGCCAGCACAAGGTCTTATGTCAAGGCCCGGACAGCTGTCCCCTGACCACCACTTCAGGATTTGATGACACATGTACAAGGCAGGTGGTGCTGGAGCCAGGGAAGGATACAAAATCCAGCCGCAGCAGGCTAAGCAAATTATTTTATCCTCTTTATCGGGGAATGTAGTGATAGGACAAGGGGTAATGGCTTTAAATTAAAAGAGGGTAGATTTAGATTAGATATTAGGATGAATATTTTTCTATGAGGGTGGTGAGGCACTGGAACAGGCTGCTCAGAGAAGCCATGGATGCCCCATCTCTGGAAGTGCTCAAGGACAGGCTGGATGGGGCTTTGGGCAACCTGGTCTGGTGGAAGGTGTCCCTGCCCATGGCAGGGGGGTTGGAACTAGAAGGTCTTTAAGGTCCCTTCCAACCCAGACCATTCTATGTTTCTGGGATTCTACGATTCTGTGATTCTATGATTCTACAATTCTATGATTCTACGATTCTATGATTCTGTGATTCTATTTGCTGGATTATGTTGTCTATTAGCAAAGCTAACTGGATCCTCCTTGGCTTGCATTAACTGTTTGGGCTAAAACATCATATTTTGCATGATTATCTTGGGTAGATTTCTGTGGAAAACTTTTCAACAGTCTTTTTGCCAGGGAAGGGTAAAGAGCAATGTCTTGTTTTGCTTGTGTTGAAGACTGTGTTCCTATGAGTAGAGGCAAGACCTCCATATCTGTCTGAAAGGTGTGGATGGAATCATAGAATCATAGAGTCATAGAATATCCTGAGTTGGAAGGGACTCACAAGGATCATCAAGTCCAATTCCTAGGTCCCTAAAAGTCAACCCAAAATCAGACCATGTGTCTGACAGCATAGTCCAAACGCTTCTTAAACTCTGTCAGGCTCAGTGCCATGACCACTTCCTGGGGAGCCTGTTCCAGTGCCTGACCACCCTCTCAGTGAAGAATATTTTCTTGAAATAAAAGAAGAATCTAGCCTAAACCTCCCCTGGCGCAGCTTCAGGCCATTCCCTCGGGTCCTGTCGCTGGTCACCAGGGAGAAGGAAAAGGAGATTGAATACAAAAATGAGATATGATGACCAAAAAGCCAAGCCTAGTAGGTGACATATGTACCAGCTTCTTACTACATAAAGCAATTTTGAATATACATCCATTAATGTACTTATGGCACTCAGATAACATGGAGACAAGCATTATAGGTAAGCCCATCTAGGTATTAATAACTCTGTCTCTGAAGTTCTGTTTCTTAAATCCTTAATGATTCAAGGACAGAAGATTTCAGGATGTTTGCACACCAAGCAGTGAAGATAAAACATAACTGCTCTCTAGGAGAGCACAGTCCAAACAGCCGCTCAGGGCTCACCACCCTGAACTAAGGCAGGATGCTTAGGAGACATCAGAAGTTCTTGTGCTGCTGAAGATTTACCATTACCTAAAGACATAAGCAGGAGTCAGTTTGTGCATAGAACTTGTTGAGACACCAGGAAAGAACTTCTCTGTGGTTCCCATCTCCAAGTAGAAGAGCACTAAGAACCAAGAGCTCTAAGAACCCATTTGGCCAGGAGAGAGTAGCCCAGTGCAATAGTCAGAGAAGGGCTGCATTCTGCAGGCACCCTACTAAAAACCCAGCTATGCAGAAGCTTGCTGGAGCTGGACACAGCCATAGCCTGAGGTCCTGCAGGAGACCAAAACACTTAGGAGAGTTTTTTGCAGTGGACAGCCTGAATAAATTGTCTCCATTACTTGGAGAGCCACCACAAAGTCTTCTGCAGCCCATCCATCCTCTCACCATGAGTTTGGTGCTGAGTTTCAGCCCTGAGCCTTGTCTGCTGCACAGGTGATAACATAACCAAAGGAGGGAAGGAAAAATCTCTTTTTCACAGACATCTATGTTAATCTCCAACTCTGATTAAATATATCCCAGCTGCTAGGAACAGCTGTGAAAGATTTTTTTTCTTTGCCTTTTTCAAGTGTGATGCATTCCTCCTCTTCACCATCTCCTCGTGAAGGGGGGAAGAAGAACCTCGGATAAAAGCCTTGCTCCAGGGCAAGCAAAGATCCAAACTGCAGCTTTGCATAAATCTGTCACTTGGATTCCCCAGAGGGCAACTGCAAACTTGAAAAATGGCATAGTGAAACAGGCACAGGTGTGAACTCTTTTTTTATTTGGTTAAAAAAAATAAAAGTTGCTGTGAACAGCTCCCAGAACATGATTTCTTTCACTCAGCTTTAAGCTTCTTTAGCTCTTCTAGGACTATCCCTTTTTTGACAAAAGTGTTATTTGTAAACCAGAAATGAAACTATAATAAGCAAATTGTCCCGTGCCAGTATCCACTGCAAAATCCACATTAACCACCCTGTCCTTCTGCTGCTTTTTTTCTCCCTCTAGAACAATTTGTGAGGGAGTTTTTGCTCTCTCTTACTTTTAAATGCAAATGCATCCAAGATTTGCTGGGTTTGGCTTGCAGTGGGAGGGCAGCCTCTGAGGAGGCTCGGTTATGTCTTTCACCCCAGGGTCAGCTTTGCATCCCGCATTAAATTTGGCTCCTTTACTTGAAACAAAGAAACACTGTTATTACACAGGCTTCTTCTCTCCTCCATCCAGGCACTTTCATCCCCAAGTGCTTTGGCAACAAGTGGCCAGAGTTGGCTGCGGCCTGCGGAGGCGGCCGGGTGGGCCGAGCTCATCCCAGGCTCCCGGCAGGCTCCTCTCGCCCCCCACGCCCTACCTTTGTCCCTAAATCTTTCATGTTCTCATTCAGCAGGAGGGTGTTTGGTGTTTTGTTAAAGCTCCATTGTAAAGGAGGAAATTGCTGTTGCGACTGCAGTCCCAAGGGCTGTACTTTTCTTGTGCAATTAGACCTTTATCAGACCTCATGCTGCAGTGATAATGTTTGCTGAATACGTGTATGCTGACAAACACTGACCTATAGCCTAAATAATACGAGGGAAATGCATTTAAGACTTTTTTTTTTTTTAAGTCCTTGCCTATTCATAGGTGAAACCATATTTGCAGTAAATAAAGTGAAAATATTTAGGATTGTGTTGGGAACTGCTAGTCACCATGTCTAAGCCTGGCAAGCCGCTTTGTAGGCATGACGGGCTTGGTGACTACTTCTCTCCTGTGACCGTTTTGGGAGCACAACCTGAAGGGACTGCAGAGCCCACCAGGCTGATCACCACTTTCTCACGCCAGCATTCACCGTGCTGAGCCAGAGGACCCTGCTCGCTCTGACAGCAGGGAAAGCTGCCCGCAGCAGGACAGCTATAATCCCACTCAGCTATAAGCTGAGAGTACGTGGAAAATGGTTGACCCACCTAGGTAGTTTTGCATTTCAGGGCTGCTCTGGTTGTGTTGAAAGCCAAATTAATAATAAGGTTTGGCCAAGTTCTGCATAAGTTGAAACCTGACTTTTGGCTCAGTTTCTGTCTGACAAAGAGCAAGATTTCGACGTTCCTTTCAGCAGCATTGCTTCCCATTCCAGCAAACAAGCTGTGGGTGGCTTTCCTCCAGATTGAGGATACCGGTGGGTCATGTGAGCTGTGATGGGAGGGTGACATGGGGTTGGGTTTAAAGAGGTGGAGAGTCAGAATTTGTGAAGTTTTTGCAGCCTATGCAATTAATTTGTAACAACAGAGCTAGCATAAATCCTACCACTGCAGCGTGGCTGCGCCTGGGGACATGGCTGTGCAGCTGGGAGAAAAGCCTGAAGACTGGAGGAAAGCAAATGCCACTCCTATCTTCATGAAGGGCAAGAAGGAGGATCTGAGGAACTACAGGCCGATCAGCCTCACCTCAGTCCCTAGGGAGGTGATAAAACAGCTAATCCTGAAAAACATTTCTAGGCACATCCCTCTGATCTTCCAGATCCTTCCCCTCTGCTCAGCATCAGTGAGGCCACACCCGGACTACTGTGTCCAGTTCTGGGCCTTCAGTACACAAGAGACATGCACATACTGGAGAGAGTCCAACAGAAGGACTGGAGCACCTCTCCTGTGAGGAGAGGTTGAGGGAGCTGGGACTGCTCAGCCTGGAGAAGAGGAGGCTCAGGGGGGATCTGATTGATGTCTATAAACACCTGAAGGGAGGGTGCAAAGAGGACAGAGCCAGGCTCTTTTCAGTGGTGCCCAGTGCCAGGACAAGAGGCAATGGGCACAAACTGGAACACAGCAAGATCCGTCTGAACATCAGAAAGCACTTTACTGTGCAGGTGACTGAGCACCAGTATAGCTTGTCCAGAGAGGTTGTGGAGTCTCCCTCCTTGGACAACTCCAAAAGCTGCCTGTATATAGTCCTGGGCAACCTGCTTTAGGTGGCCCTGCTTGAACAGGGGGTTTGGACCAGATGACCTCCAGAGGTCCCTTTCAACTTCAACCAGTCTGTGATTCTGTGATTCTGTGACATGTAGAAGATCAAGCTATTGCCCATTGCATGGAGACTGATGGACCACACTGCATCATACCAAGAGCTGTGCTGGATTGTGTTTGGAGTTTTCTCATTTTAATAACCTACCAACCCTCACTGAAATCAACGGGAGGCTGAAACTGATCGTTTTAATGTCAATTGGGTTGTCTGCTAAAACCCAACATTATTTGAGATCCTCTCTTTCACTTTCTTCCTCTGAAATTCAAGAAACTTCCCACAGACAAGTGCTATCATGCATAGGTATGATGAATATATGGTATGACTAATACTCCACAGTTCATATCAGAGTTCATCTCTCTCTTAAGCAAAAGATCTTTTTCTACCCATTATCCAGGAGTGCTAGAAGAGAACTCCCCATGAGGAGTCCTTAGTTCCTAAAACTGATTCCTTCTTGGTTCGTCTTTCCTTACAGGCATTTGACAAAGTGGTAAGTCCTACATGGACTGGAAATTGCAAAGCATTCTATGAAAAACAACAGAAATGCATTAAAAGACAGTAAAACAAAGCTGACCCAGCAGGTAGGGAGCTGACTTGGGACACTGGAGTGTAATTCCTTTTTCTGCCACCGGCTTCCTGTGATACTTTGGACAGGTCACGAAAGGCCAAATACTTAAAAATATGACTTCATCTCATTGTATCCCAGATTCCCATTTGTAAACTTGAGCTAACAACGTTTTCTTTGATCACAGTGGTGTGGTGAAGCAGAGATCCTAGGGTATCACGATGGGGGGGACTACATGAATAGTAATAGACTACCAGTAATGGGGACTACGTGAATAAAGCTCATCTGGTTTGTTGTAGGAAAGACTACTAACAAAGAATTTATAACAAATTGAGGAAAAGAAATGCAGCAGTGAAAGGTTCAGTATTACTAACTGTGTGTTTAAAGGTTTGGGAAAATGCCTAGAGCTGTGAGTAGGTGCCAGAGAAATTAATTATGCTAATAAAACTTCTGGGAAGAGGTGGAAATGCTGGAATGATCAAATCATGTGCAATTATGAGGAACATTTTTTGTCTTGGTAACACAACGCTGCAAGGAATGTGTGTGTTGCCTCCAGAAATGTTAGGGGCCGGGATGTCATTCTTTCAGAAACAAAACAGACAAGAACCAAAAGGAAAAAAAGAAAAAAAAAAAAAAAGAAGAAGAAGAAGAAGAAAAACAAAATCAAAGAAAAGCCAAACCAAACAAATGCCTCACAGGTCATGACAGAGCAGTGAGAGCTTTGAAAAGAAGGCCAGGGGAAATCCCCTGAGAAGTTTCACTCTGCTCAGGTAGGAATTCCTCTTCCCCAACCTTTGTTTGGGATCAACTGAATCATGTTATATGGCCTTGTTTCTCCCTCCAGTCATACACTACCAGTCTGCACACATCTGAGCGGATGGTCAGGGACAGACAAGCCTCTTCCTTTTTTTTTCTCCTGTCCTCCTGTCTCTCATAGATAGCTCTTTAAAAATTGGATTTCATGGCTGGAGCTTCTTTTCCACTGCAGTGGCCTCTACCAGAGTCACGTTGACTCTGAAGGGCGATGAGCAGAGCTCACGAGGCCAGCAGCGCTTGCTGCAGTGGAGAGCTATTCAATTGCACCTTCACTGACGTATTTGAAGGCCTGTTCGACAAACTGCTACTCATTGCAAAAAATTATTCATAAAAACCCAGCCTTGATGGCAAGTTGGCAGCACAATTACCTAAACTCTCTGTGTAGGAACTCCAGGTCACTGGTGAGTGTTTAAGGCTGTGCTGTTTCAAGACAAATTAATTGCCTCCTGGGTTTCCCCTGGCTCTGCAAGACTTTTCCTGGGTTTGCACACACTGCCCGCTGAGGCACAGAAAGCCAGTGGGGAAAAATAGAACTGGGAGAGGAGAATATGGATGGGCCCTGTCTAATAAAGCTTTGGTTTTGTTTGCTTCTGGAAATCGCAATCTCTTTGTGCTGCAGTTTCTGTTGTGCTGCAGGCCATTGAAAAAAATAATAATAATAATAATAAAAACACATTGCAAGCAATGCAAATGAAAGGTTTTGATCTTGCTCTGCTGAGAATGGCTGCAAAATCTCTCTTACTGAAAGGCTGCACTAGCTGGGCTTCTTGGAAACTCATCCTTACAGGCTTCATCCAAACTACAAACTGGACCCACAACTGCAGCGTGTTTTGTCCCTTTAAAAAGGAAGCTTTGATACACAACAGTGGGATTCCCCCACACACCAGTATGGAAAGTTTTCTTGATTCTTATTCCTTACAGGAATGGCATGCAATCCTTATTCCTTATAGAAACGACATATAATTCTCCATGGAATAACTACTTCAGTGCATCACGTGGCTAGCCTTCAACATGGTACCCAAAAGCCCTGACATGATGAGTGTTCATCGTCTTCCCGAGGCACTGTCCTGATGGATGCTCCCATCCCTCAGCAATATCTGAATGCCCTTAAATCAGGCTGTCTGCCTTCTCACTCTACTTAGGATTCAAAGCACTTTTCCTGGATGCTCTGCAGAAGGATCCCTGGAGATCCCATGAAAGAAAAGAAATCTTTACATTCTATTTTCTGTCTGTTGGCTCTGCAGAGATGCTATCGTGTATCTCAGATTGCTGACATCTTGGCATTAATTCTCATTGGCTTTCTTTGCCTGCTATATCCTGATGTCTCAGATATGACTTCTGCCTTAGCCAACAAGTTTGTTGATACACAGTCTGTCCCATTAAAACAACACAAACCTCAGAGAAGCCCCCTGTTCTCAGTATTTATAAGTGGGTTTCATTTAGATTCCCAAAGCCATTACTTTCAAAGAGCACACCATGCAGGCAACTTCCAATTGTAAACTGCGAAATCCACCGAGGTGTTATGGCCATCTGACATGCCCTCCTACTGCACCCCTTCCCGATGGTTTACTGGGATTGGGAGACCCTCTCCCTTAACCACTGTGTAATTTTACCAGGGGTGTTAGAAGTTTATTGCAATCTTCTCCAGGGATGTCAGCGAGGAGATGCTGTGAAGCACTGTATTGGTGTTGGGTTCTCACCCTGCACTGCGAGAGTATCCAAATGCCTTTCAGAAACACCTCCAGCAGTGTACCTATCATTTGCCAGCAGTGTTTATTGCCTTCTTTTTTTTCACTCCCCAAGTTAAAAGCTATTATTTGTCAGGCTCATTTTTTCTTCATGTACTTTATATTATCAGCTCCCAATAAGTGCATCATTTAAGCTTTAGGATGAAACCTGGAAATAACACTTAGACCCCTGGTGAGTTTGTTCCTACAGACTAAAGATGCTTTCAGACCATTCTGACTGATTGCGTCCCAATACCGAATGATTTGAGACAGCAATCCTTATTCACCTCTGCTGTTCCTATGGGGAGAACCATGACAGCACAGCACAGGCAGGAACAGGCTGTTTGGCTTTTTAGATTTTGGTGTTTTTATTGCATTTTCCACTTCTGTCTGCACCTAATTCTCAGATATGTTAGCTCAAGCTAGGAAGTAACTGCTCTGATTTCAAGTGAGACGGGGTTTACTCAGTGGGCTGCCTGTTTTGCTCAATTATTAATGTCAGACCACTATTGATTTTGCCTCCCTGAGCTTAGTGGCAAACAAGTGCGAAAAATGGAAGTGGCAAGCAAAAGAACAATGAGAAAAAAACATCTGCTTCCAAAGCAGTTAGGTCATCTGTAATCCAAGTGGCCCATGAATTACATTAATCTGTGAAAAGTCATTCTCAGGGAAGTTATTTTCTCCTTCTCAGATTCCTCTAGTTACTTTCGGTCAACATATTCTTCTCCATTTCCTGGGTTCAGGGATGAGGTTGTTTGGGGTAATGGCTCCGGGCAAATAATACTTTTATGAGAGCTGGCTGTAATCTAGGAAGCTCTTTGAGGTTTGGTACATAGATATCCACTGAAGCACTTACAGACAAAATGAGTTACAAAATTAAAGTGATATATTAGCCCAGCTCTCACTCGCAAAAGCAGTCTTCCCCACTCAGTCCCAAAGTGTACTTTAGTGGCTGCAGTCTCAGGCAGCCTGAAACCTTAGATGACCCCTTGCTTTCAAAGAATAAAGCTGAGAAAATGCCTCTTAAGAAGTTTATTTCCATGAGCTCCCCATGTTTCAGCCCTAAGCTCCCCCATAGTTTACACATCCTACACAAAAATCCTTCAGAACCTTCAACAGGGTGCCTCTGCTCTGGGACACACCTCTGCTGCCAAAACCTGCAGTGTTCAGCTGGGACTCCAGCAGCAGCTGTGTCAGCAACCAGCTTTAGCCTGGAGGAAGAACTACTGGGACTTTTAAAGAGATCTTGTACTGAATCCCCACCCAGAGCACAGCCTATAAACCAAGCAGGTGATTTCAGAGGGAAAGTTATCAGGCCGAGGAAAAATCTTTGCAGAAGTCAGAACTGGCAATGTATAGATCAATAGGGTTTTACTATGATCTCAGGGGGTGTCCAGATCCTATGGTAATGCACTATAGAAAAAACTGCAAATAAAAGCAATCCCTAAAACTAAAACCTTGTTCAGAATAGTGCAAAATCTTAGTGATATTTGACCCTGGGCTTGATTCAGATTTTGTCACAGGTCTCTTTCCTCGGGAAGAACAGGCTAAGCCAAAGAAATGAAATCTGGATAGGAACTCTGTCATTTGGGCCCTACTCTGACATCTTAATACTAATAAATGTATAAGATAAAATAAATATATTATACTAATAGTATCTCAAACAACTATCCAAACCCTTCAGCAGGAAAAGATCCTTAAAAATCATTAGATTTCCTTCACTTTTCAGTGTCTCTGTCATAAACAACCCATCTTTTAATAGACAGAAGCTAGGGTGTAATGCAATCAAAACCAAACCTGACTTTTCTTTCTTTGTAGCACACAGAGCTGAGTCCAGGTACCCCTTCTCCTTTGTACCTTTTAACCTGGTGTCCAGCAGACGAATCAGGCAGCAAGGGAGAAAGGAAAGAGATTAAACAAGTTGGCTGAAACAAAACAGTAAGTGCCATAGAAATGACTGCAAAGAAGCTGCCTGGGTCCTGTTCAGCTCCCCATCACATCCTGTACAACTCTGTCCACCTCGGGGGAGCTTAGCAAATAGGAATGATCACATGTGTTTACCCCCTGTACACCCTATTCTCCAATAATCTACCCAAAGAAAGTAATATTTCTTTAGACAAGAAGGCAGTGGAACAAGCAAGTGAAGAAGTGAGAAAAATAAAACATGTATAAAGTGAGCATCCACTGTGAGGTTACAACCTGTGGGTTAATAAGATTTTTAATAGGTTGTTTCTTTGTCCTCGCAGAACTCAGCATGTCTAGAAACACATTTTTTATAGCAGGCTTTCTATAACATCAGCTTGTTCTCAAGTCTGTGACTGGTTTATTGCAGCTATGATAATAATTGATCAACTTGTAAACCTGATTATAAAGTCTGCTCCCTCATCTGCTTTGTGCCTTGACTGGCTCTTGCTTTTGAAAGAGACAAGGATTTACCGTAGGGGCTGTCTGCAGCATCCATCCCCTCCCTGGCTTGCCATTAATGCTGCCTGGTTCGGGAAGCACAGTCTGGCTCCTGTGGAGTGGCTGAGGATGTCTGGTTACACAGCCTCCAGCCATTAACCCCACCTGGATCTGGTCTTCGTTGAAAGGAGAACATCAAAGTTGCAGAGAGAGTCAGGAGGGCTGGAAGAAGGGAAGAAATGCCTCTGTCTTGTATTCAGGCATCCCCCGGTCCTCATGGGTCACAACTGTGAGATACTGAACTGCACAGAAGTGGATGCCATTCAAATAGCCCTCTGCATCAGATAGTTATGATGCTGATGAAGGCATCTGGAGGCTAAAGATAGACAATATATTAAGCAGGAGATATCTCAGAGGGATCACTTGTTCCTGGGGACATCCACAGACTATCCCTTGAGAAATCCAGACTGAATCACCCCCAGCAGACCTGACAGGCATAAGCAGTATTCAGCAAAGGGTTTGGCATCTGGATATCAGTCTGCATCTCATTAGGAAACTAGACCTGATTTCTGCATGCACTGATGGCTCTGCCTTTAATACCCAGGTACATCCTTCTGTGGAGGAGCAGATAGTCGCTGCAGATGGTTGCACTGTGAGGAACTTACATGTTGCTGAAGCCATTTTTTATCTCACTGGAAATGCTGGAATCTGTTGGCAATTCCAGACTGAGTACCAAGAAGTGATGTTTTCTCAGCACAGAGAGCAGGGACATGAAAGAAGTGCTTTGCCATTTCTCTGCAGCCCTCAGTGGGGAAATGGTGGAGTTGAGTGGCTCAGGAGCCAAGTCTTATGCTCAGGGGTGACAAGAACATCCCACCTGAAGGCCCCCATGCCAGCTGCAGCCTAGCTGCCTGGCTGGACCCCTCACACAAGACAAAGAGAGGAAGACATTTGTTCCATGACACAACAACATTGGGTCTCAGGTGCTGGGACAGAATGAAGCAAATGAGCTTCAGCTGTGCTGCCCATCCCATGAGGCTCTCAAAGCTTGAATTAAGAAGCACTATTAAAGGCACTTTTTCATATAAGAACTCAAAATTAAGGTAATTTCTTCCCGCATGTGGGAAATCACCATGCACACACATACCTAAGAGGGATGAGCTAGATGCCCAACGTCAACTGGAATTGCAAGAAATAGGTGCTTATTTAATTATCAGTACTTGAAAACCAAAGTCAAAGTCTCCATGGATAGAAGACATGGCAATAGACTGACATAAAAATCCTTGACTTTCTAAGACAAGATGTCCCTTTGGAGCTGAAACAAGTATAGAGATCATTGCCATGATGACTAGATTAATCTTCTTGAGGACATTAGGTGTCCAGCTAAGCAAGACTTTAGTAGCAGTAAGTACTTGACTTAAATAAAATAAGTGTATGTATTAAGTGTATTTCAGCAAAATACACTACTTTTTATTTACACTACTACTGGTAATAATAATGGTTAACAACTCAGAAGCATTGTTTCATGTTCTAAGGAGCTTTACAAGCACTAAGGAATTAAGGATTTGCTAATAAAGAGTGGTGAATAAACAAAAATCACAGAGGGATTTTAAGAAGCCTGGGTAAGCTATAGCAATCAATTGAAGATAAATGAGAAACAAGAGAAATCTGGTTTATATTAAGAATTCCTAAAAACTATAACGCAATATGGTCTGGGTGAAATGAGTTCGGTGTGTCTCCTTCCTGCACTGGACAGATGTGCCCACAACACAGAACCCACCACAGCAGAGGTCCTTTTCCTGGGAAACTTGGGACAGATACAGATGCTGATTCTGACCTAGGTGCCTCATCCCAAGAAGCACATCACAAAGGCAAGGGTGAAACCATGATGAGAGAAAAGTGCAAGATGATGTTCAGAATATAAATATCCAGGTACATCTTTCTAACCTAGCCTAACATCTTTCTCTGAGATTACTTTTATAGAGATACTTGACATTGCAATAAATAAATAAAACCCTGCTGCTTCATAAGGGGAAATCTGTGATCAAAGACTTCTTTCAAAGTGCCATTAAAATTAAGGCATTAAATGCATGCTTGTACTAAAGCACATAAGCAGATATTTAACCAGCTCTGGGCCTTTTATTTTTCAGCTGTTGGCAATGATAGAGCCTAAGCCCTTGCCCAGGCTTTGTTCACTAGCAGCACTATCCCTGGTTCAAGCACCAGTATATTTTAGTGTTTTGTCTTAAGGTTCAAACCTACAAAGCAGGAACTTTACTTAAGATGTGCTGAGCGCCCTCAGCTGCCTGAAAAGCAGTTTGTTTTCTGCCAGAATTTCAAGTCTGTGCTTACTGCCTTGAATAACCTCAGAAAAAATCTCCTTCTCTTCTTTTTCTTGCAAATCAAATTCTCAATATTCACTGCTATTCCAGTGGTCATGCAATGACAGGCTGTGGACTTCTAGCCTGTTTTACAGAGGGCAAGTGCTTGTTTTGGTTGTGGGGCAGATGCCCTGCTGTGCCCAGGAGGCAGAGCAGAAGTGCTGAGCAGCCAGGGCTGGCATCCCTCTTGGATCCAGGACATCACTGAGAGGTGGGGTACCCCACTATGGTCTGCAGGGCAGACACGCTTTGAAGACCATTTGCTCTAGGTCCCAGTGATGATAACTTCTTTTCCTGATCCCACTGCATCTCTCTGCCTTGGGATTCACGCTGTAGTTTCATGCAGAATTTACACTGGCATACACCAGCACGGCTGTGGAAAGAATCAGGCCTTCTCCCCTCCTATCCAAAGCCACTTCTTCACAGTCTTCCACCAAAGTTGTGTGAGCATGTGGTGAGCCAGCTCGGGGGAAACTGATCTGGGTAAAAACAGATCCAGGTTAAAATCTCTGATCTGGTTCACTCTGATCTGGTTGTCTGTATGTCTCCACCTTCCCTCCTTTCAATGGCAGTTCTTGTACAGGCTTAAACACTAAATAAAATTATGGCCTTACATGCTTTTGATATTTCAGTCATAGTCAGAACTCTAGCTGTCTTGGGGAGATTTCTCAGTGATTTGTCTCACTTAAGACTATTCTTATGTGTATTGCCACTACAAGCCACATTTGAAGACAGGAGCCTCAAGACATTTTTTGCCCCATGGGTTTTGCAGTTCAACAGTTCATGTACTCTTCTGTGCCAAGGTCCAATAAGATTATTGCATCGTGGATAGTCTAGACAAAGCCAGAAAACAAAAAATCCCTGACTGCATACTGAGAGGAAAAGAAAAAAAAAGAGATTTGCAAGGCATGATAGTGAGGGTTTATAACTGAAAATCAAGTGACTTGCCAGAAAAAACAAAAAGTGAACATGGCTGAAAAGTCAGCATTCTGGGCCTTTTTGCAGCAGGTGCATTCCCAGGTTCGCTGGGTTATTCCTCCAGTCCTCACAGAGAGAAGTCAAGGCTGCAACACAAAAAGGTCCCCTAAGTGATCAGAGAAATACTGCAATTTGTGAGATGTGCTTGCAAGCTTTTTTTCCATTCAGTAGCAGTCACAATATCTCAAGAGCAGGACGAGGACATGGTCCCACTCTGGTACACAGCTCTCTGGAGTACTGCTGAGGGTTCATGGCATCTAGAGCCAAAAGATACTCCAGAAGAAACATAAGCAATAGCTAGCTCCTATCATGTGTGTCATCTGGGGTCTTTTGGGGAAACTCTGTACTGTCACAACATTGTCACAACCCTGTACTTCATAACATTGCTGTAATTGTTCTCTTAGTGGTTTGTAACACCTGATGTGGTCTTTGCTGCATCCTATCAAAGAAGCCAGTGCAGCACAATTCACTATGATAGCAATGCTTCCCTCCTCCAGATTGCATAAAAAGGGAAATAGTGATGAATGCACTCACACAACCCACCAAAAGTGGTATTTGCATTCCTAGTAGGAAAACAGCTTGTGGAGTCACAGAGATTCCTTCAACTGAATATCATTGCAAGACATTTGAGGTAAATACCAAATAAGGTGCATTTGCAACTACAAGTATTAGAAGGGAATTTTCAAAAGGATTTAAGTGGTAACATTCATGAAGAAATGTTTGTCAAAATCCACTTGCCTCCAGGCTTTAGTTGCAAGTTATGCCTTTTAAAATAGTGTAATGCTTCCACTCAAATATTATTGTTTTGACCATCTCTTTGCAGCCAGGAAACAATGTTCCCTTCATGTTAAAAAGTGTGATGGGAGCATAGATCATCTCTCCCTGTGGCCTGTATGGTGGCATGGAGCTGCAAGCACTGTTCTCTTTTAGCGATGAACAAGGGTGCGCTTCAGGATAAAAAAAAAAATAGTATTATTTGCAAGAGATTTTCTTCTCTTTCCACTTTGCCACAGTACTTTTAGAATACAGGCTTCCTTGTCCCCATTCTGGCTTGATTTCCTCTTACAGCTTTAAAGAAGCACTACAGATCTCCCCATACACGGGGAGATGCTGCTCTGTACAGACCACTGCTCTCCCTCAACAAGGTGCACTGTCATTGCTCCTTGTCTGTCCATGACTTCTCCATTTAGCCTGGAATCCCCATGTTTCAGTTTCTTCTCTCCATGGTTCTGCAATTCCTGCTCAGTAATTCCCTAAAATAGCCCCACTTTTACTTTTGACCATTCTTAGTCAAAAGTAAAGCTCTCTCCCCCACTTCTAGCCCTCGGTCACGTTTGCTCGTTGATCTGCCTATGTTTTCCTGGCATGGCTGTACTTGGCAGCAGTACCACATTCCAAGGGCTTCAGACATTTTCTCAGTCTGCTGCCTTCTTGGTCCAAATTTCACACTCAGAGACAGCAAAAGAAAAGGGCAAAGATGCCTGTGTTTTTAAACACTTATGGTATTCCGGAGCTCTTGACCTGTTCAGCTGATGATGATCTGGAAAGAGAATTAGTGCCATCTATTGGAAAGCAAAAACAAGGACAGTTGTCAATTCCACTGTTGCCTTTTCTGCACGTTTATCCATTTTTTTTCTTCTTTCCCTTTATCATCAAGGGTATAAGGACAAAACCAGCAACACCTGCTGGCATGGCAACTGTTGAGTGAAATGTACTGCTTCCTGAGTGGACACCAGTACCTGTTGAGTGGTCAAGAAAGGAGAAGATAGCCTGAACAAGGATCCTATAGTACTGTCAATGGCAATTATTCCAGCATCAGTACATTTCTTCTGAACTGCCAGAGACAGATCACAAAACCACCACACTTATAGAATCATAAAATTATAGAATAACTCGAGCTGGAAGGGACACACAAGGATCATCAAGTCCAACTCCTGGCTCCACACAGGACTACCCAAAAACCAAACCATATGTCTGAGAGCGATGTCCAAATGCTTCTTGAACTCCAGCAGACTCGGTGCCATGACCACTGCCCTGGGGAGCCTGTTCCAGTGCCCAACCACCCTCTCAGTGAAGAACCTTTTCCTGACACCCAGCCTGAACCTCCCCTGTCACAGCTCCATGCCATTCCCTTGGGTCCTGTCGCTGTCACCAGAGAGCAGAGCTCAGCGCCTGCCCCTCTGCTCCCCTCGTGAGGAAGCTGCAGGCCGCCATGAGGCCTCCCCTCAGTCTCCTCTTCTCTGGGCTGAGCAAACCAAGTGACCTCAGCCGCTCCTCATACATCTTCCCCTCTAGGCCCTTCACCATCTTTGGAGCCCTCCTTTGGACACTCTCTAATAGTTTTATGTCCTCCTTATACCGTGGTGCCCAAAACTGCACACAGTACTCGAGGTGAGGCCGCACCAGCACAGAGCAGAGCAGGACAATCCCTTCCCTCGCCCAGCTGGCAGTGCTGTGCCTGAGGCACCCCAGGGTACGGTTGGTCCTTTTGGCTGCCCACCGTATCCTGGTTACCTTGAGGTTATCACGTGGTTATGACTTGCAGTTATCATTTTGCTCTTCTTCTCAGCAAAAAAAGTCTAAGCCATCCTACTGACAGGCAGAAAATTAATTTGTTGTCATGCTTCTTAATGTAGAACCTTGTACTTGAAGGACATCATACAGGGTACTTTTCACGGATGCTGTTCTTGCTAGACTGAGAATAAATCGCATCTTTTTGCCAATTTGACTTCAATCACTAAATTTATTTAAAAAAAAATTACACTTTTTTTTTTTTTTTTTGACTTGTGGCAGAATGCGCTTGTTTCAAGAAGGAAATGTGAGCTGATGGTGAGGAAATCCAGCAGCTCAGCACAACCAAATTGCAACTCATTGCAGGGCAGGGGGGAAAGCTGAAATGGAAAACTGTTAAATTACAATTTCTCTACATACCAGCAAGCTCTGAATTAGATCATCTAAAAGCTGCACTAGAGGCACTATTTTTACTCTTTTGTGTCATGGCACAGGAATGTTATATAATTGCAGTTGTAAAAGAAATTATCCATTCAGCTGTGTGCGGGAGGGAAAGTGGTACATGACACACTGTATTAAACTGTGCAGAAGGGGACAAAAGCAATCAATTAGATACATTCTTTGTCACTACCATTTGCATTACATATCCTGTAGGGTTCCCTGCCCATGACAGGTTTATCAGACTAAAAACATGATCTTGGGTCTTTTTTTTTCTTTAATGATTTTATTTCTGTCTTGGCTTGGCTCCCTGGACTCAGCATTTGATGATTCTCCCTTTCAAGGTAGTAATAGCATCAATAGAAATCAGTTCAATACTGGACTGGTAATCAAAAATCCATGAAGCTCTGGGGCTGAACACACCATACCATCTGTTTATGGCATTTGATTCATACATTTGAATTTCATGCTTTTTGTAGTTGTTTTACTGTAGATGATCATGTAAGATCTGACACCTTTTAATGTAAATTTTACCAGCTGGCTCTGAGCCATCTCCAGGCCATAGTAACACTTAATTTTTTGTAAGAAATGAATGCATTTCATTATCTTACTTCTCTCTAGGTTATAGTGACATTCATCACACAGTACTGCTGACTGCAGAAGTTGGACGCACTTCACAAGATCCCCTCTCCCCCACTTAATCTGCTTAAAGCCTGCATAGAACATATCTTTGTGGTGTTTGCAAATTACCTGTCAATTGGAAATTAACCTTAATCAGCAAATCTGAAGGCACAGCAAATGCTCTAGTATTTACTTTGGCAAGAAGCCCAGTATTAATCAAGAGTAGTGGTCCTTCCACAGGCCCATGGACACCTCTGTAGACAGAATTAAACAATGCTCTTTAGGAACCTGAGCTCTTCAGAGGAAACAATCCAGACCGGTGTAGTGTATGTTCGTAGTGTCCTGAGAAAGAAGTCATTCTTTGGGTTATGTCTGTACAATATCTATGGGATTCTGGCCAAAATCAGGAGTTTCCAGCAGCTAACACAGCATCAGTCAGAAGCAAGAAGGCAACACAGACTAGAAAGACAGGAAAAGCAGAGCCAACATAAGAGAGTCAGAGGCAGCATGAGTTCCATATAATATAAGACAGACAGACAGATGGATAAAACTTAAGCCCTATGTATATATACATAGAGATATACACAGAGAGATGTTCTTTCTATCTAAGCTTTCTGAATTTCAAGCCTTTGCCCCAGCTTTGTTAGATTCTCAGGGTTCAGCTCCTGGACAACTGCAAAAACAGCATCCAAGCTGTTAGCCTGGGGTGATGTGAAGATAATTCAGCACAACCTTCTGTCTTTTCAGACTAAGCTAAGCTGCATTATCTCACATTTGCTAGGGAGTAAGGATGTATACAAAGACTGTTTCCATGGCTTAGCTGCCACAAGGGAATTTCTTAAGTAACCTGACTGAATCTGAGCCCTCAGACCTGGAGCTGACCAATGTCTATTTTCACAAGCAAATGTTATGGTGTGACTTGGGGAAAGCTAGACACTTTTATACATCTGTAAGCCGTGCCTGCAAATATTTACCCTCAGTGCAGTACAGGCACAGATAGATGAGCTACTCGTAACTCAGCCCAGCAGTTCAGGCCATCACGGGAAGAGTTAGAACAGAAGTTTCCTTTCTTCACAGAGCCCACATGGTACAATCCTACATGTTACTCATGACCTGAAGAATGGATAAAACAAATTGTGACCAGAGACTGTGGTAAAAAAAAAGATCTGAATAAACTAGGTGGACCCAAACAATTGCTTTCTCAGTTGTATTTCCACTATGCTGATGTGTTAAAACAGAGTTTCATGCAAACACTTTAACATTCCTTAGACAGAAGCAATTTTTCCTTCTATGTAAAAAAAAAATCAAGCTTTTATTTTCTTCATTTTTCCACAAGGCCTCTTTGGTTATTTCTCTTCCCCACACTCCTATCTACAAGGACTTTAGTTTTTCTATGGCTTTTAAAAAGCAAAATGTTTCACTGCAATTAAAATCAGATATATCACTTCTGATTCCCAAGAAATNCCCCCCCCTTCATTTTACAAATGCAAGCAAGGACTGTTCTTGCATTTGGATCTCTTCAAAGAGTTGCAAGATACACAGATCTTATTGGCAGTGAAGCACATATCCAAATGATAAATTGATCCCTCAAAGCTTGGAAATTTTGCTGTCTAAAAAAGATCTGTTCCCAAAAATGGACTTCAGGTACTAAAATCAGATCTGGGATCACTGTGGGAACAAACAGCTATCAGAAGGATGATCAAATAGAAAATGCTTCTTTAAATTGCGCTGTCAAGTAAAACTCAGTTGATCTTTGTTGCTCTTCTTTTGTCTTTGCTGCACACCCAGTAAGGTCCTCCAGTTTGCAAGAACTTAGCTCAGAGCTCAAATAAAAAGTCACAATGAGCTGCTAGTATTACTGCTCCTTGTTCTCACAGAGGCTGCCTTTACTGCCCCTCTAAGTCTTGTACACTGTCATCTAACATACAAGCCATGGACACAGTGATGGAAGACAACAGTAATTCAAAGACCTCACTCCCACAAGCATAGATCTCAGTGTATCTACAAGGAGATGGATTCCCTTTATTAGCAGTATAAGCAGAAAGCACATGGATTATGGACTCAGCATGCATAAATCTGCTATGAGTCCTGTTCTTCACCATGCAGATGGTCCCAAATGTTTTCCGGTTTTATTTCTAGGGAGATAGGTAACCTGCAGCCAGAGTTTGAATGCTGAAATTTCTCAGCTGATAACTTAGTAAAAGGATTGGTCCCTGTCAGTGTCCGTTGTCCACCACCCTTCTCTCTGTTGTACGGGGGAGTTTCTGGCTGCAGTGCTAGGAGGGCAGCTTGGAAGGCCACTCCACAGAAGGGCAGAAACTGCATCCAACCGCAATGTTTAATAGACATTAATAGGCTATATCCCTTGAGTGCAGTTAATCCCTTCCTAATCTAGTCATCTCTACAGTATCCCGTGGCAATATTCACTAAAATGTAATTATGTCCCTGTATGAAAAGCTCCTCATTTTGTTCACTTTACACCTGTTGTTTGATCATTTCTTGGGGCACCTTTTATTTTTTGTGTAATGAGAAACCTTTCCTAATCAATCCTCTTGATATCCTCCTCTACTGTTTCTTCAATAAACAAGGGGAACTGGAATTTTTAGTTAAGTCTCATGGCTGTGATATCATTGGCCTCGGTGAGACATGGTGGGACAACTTACATGCCTGGAGTGCTTGGACAGATGGTTACAGGCTCTGCAGGAGAGAGAGGCAGGGAAGGAGAGGAGGCAGGGGAGCCCTGTATGTTAGGGAATGCCTTATCTGCATGGTGATGAAAGTTGAGTATCTCTGGGTAAGAGTCAGAGGAAAGGCCAACGAGGTAGATTTTATGGTGGTAGTCTGTTATAGACCACCCAACCAGGATGAAGAGGTAGACAAAATATGCTATAAGCAACTAGGAGAAGTCTCATGATTACGGTCCTTGTTCTCATGGGAAACTTCAAATTCCCAGATGTCTCCTGGAAATACAGTATAGCAGAAAGGAAACAGTCTAGGAGATTCCTGGAGTGTGTGGAGGATAACTTCCTGACACACGGAGTGAGGAAGCCAACAAGGGAAGGTGCCCCACTTGACCTGCTGTTTGCAAACACAGAAGGATTTGTGGGTGATGGTTGGAGGCTGTCTTGGGCACAGTGATCACAAAATGATAGAGTTTTTGATCTTTGGTGAAGCAAGGAAGGCGGTTAGCAGAACTGCTACCTTGGATCTCCAGATGGCAGATTTTGGCCCATTTGGAGACCTGGTTGACAGAGTCCCTTGGGAGGCAGTTCTGGAAGGTAAAGGAGTCCAGGAAGGCTGGACCTTCTTCAAGAATGAAATCGTGAAGGCACAGGAGAAGGCTGTTTCAATGTGCTGAAAGTCAAGCCAGCAGAGGAGAAGACTAGCCTGGCTGAACAGAAAGCCTCTTCAGGAGCTCAGGAAAAAAACAGAGTTTATGAACTCTGGAAGAAGGGGCAGGCAACACAGGAGGACTATAGAGCTGCTGTCAAGTTGTTCAGGGAGAAAATGAGAAGGGCCGAAGCCCAGCTGGAACTCAATTTGACTACTGCAGTAAGAGATGATTAAAAATGTTTTAATAAATACATCAGCAGCAAAAGGAGGATTAAGGAGAACCTCCATCCTTTATTGGATGTGAGGGAAAACATAGTGATGAAAGATGAGGATAAGGCTGAGGTACTTAATGGCTTTTTTGCCTCTGTCTTTATTAGTAAGGCCAATTGTTCCCAGAGTACACAGCCATCTGAGTTGGAAGATGGTGACAGAGAGTGGGATAAAGCCCCTATAATCCAATGGGAAACTGTAGGTGACCTACTACATCATTAAAATGCTCATAAGTCTATGGAACAGGACAGGATTAATCCAAGAGTACTGAAGGAGACAGTAGAAGTGCTCACCAAACCACTTTCAATAATTTACCAGAAGTCCTGGTTAACCAAGGAGGTCCCAGTTGACTGGAAGTTAGTGAATGTGACTCCAATCTACAGGAATGGCAGGAAGGAGGATCCAGGGAATTACAGGCCTGTCAGCCTCAGTACCAGGGAAGGTTATGCAGCATCTTGAGCAGGTCATCTCACGACACATACAGGACAATTGAGTGATCAGATGCAGCCAGCATGGGTTTATGAAGGGCAGGTCCTACCTGGTTTAACTGATCTCCTTCTATGACAAGATGACCTACTTAGAGGAGGGAAAGGCTGTGGATGTTGTTTACCTAGATTTTAGTAAAGCATTTGACAGTGTCTCTCACAGCTTTCTCCTGGAGAAACTGGCTGCCTGTGGCTTGGACAGTTTTACAGTTCACAGGGTGCAGAACTGGCTGGATGGCCTGGCTCAAAAGTTGAATGGAGTCGAATCCAGTTGGTGGCCAGTCACCAGTGGCGTTCCCCAGGGCTTAGTTTTCGGGCCAGTTTTGTTTAACATTTTTATCAGCAATCTGGGTGAATGGATCAAGTGCACCCTCAGTAAGTTTGCAGACAATACCAAGTAAGGCGGGAGTGTTGATCTGCTTGAGGGTAGGAAGACTTTGCAGAGGGATCTGGATAGGCTAGATCGATGGGCTGAGTCCAATCGACCGACATCCAACAAGGCCAAGTGCCAGGTGCTGCACTTGGGTCATAACAACCCCACGCAGCGGTATAGGCTTGGGGAAGAGTGGCTGGAAAGCTGCCCGGCAGCAAAGAACCTGGGGGTGCTGGTCAACAGCCAGCTGAACATAAGCCAGCAGTGTGCCCAGGTGGCCGAGAAGGCCAATGGCATCCTGGCCTGCACCAGGAATAGTGTGGCCAGCAGGACTAGGGTAGTGGTTGTCCCCTTGTACGTGGCACTGGTGAGACTACACCTCGAATTACAGAATCACAGAATACACAGAAGGTATATCAGTACAGGCCTCCAACTAGACTCACAACCCTCTCTGCTCTGCCATCCAGCCAGTTCTGAATCCACCTTACTGTCCACTCATCCATCCCACACTTCCTGAGCTTGCCTATGAGGATGTTATGGGAGACAGTGTCGAAAGCCTTGCTGAAGTCAGTGTTGAAAGCCTTGCTGAAGTCAAGGTAGACAACATCCACTGCTCTTCCCTCATCCACCCAGCTAGTCTAACTGCAGTCATCATCTTCCCTGCTGGATTTTGCTTTGGGTCCTCACTGCGTCCCATACCCTGGCTCCTCTGTGTGGAAAGTTGTGGGGGAAGGAAGGTTCTGTGTGCCCAGGTGTGGGCCAAGGCCATGGAGCTGTGAAGGGCATAGAGCTCCCTTCTCCATACCTATCCTACACACATGGTTCATAGCAGGTTAGTGGGGGTCTGCTGAGGTGGGGTTTGCTTGACCTGTCTTACAGCCTTTGGTTGCATGGGACTTGGCTGCCCTGCCACCTGCAAGGCCTCTGACAAGAAAAATGTGGAGCCCCATGAAGCAGCACACAAACGGAGGCCCAGGGCTCCATCTGGCAGATGGGGACCTGTCCTCAGAGGAGCTTGTCTCCCTCCGTAGACCCAGGGCCAGGCTCAGCAGGATGCTCTGCCCTCAACACTCTCCCCTCTGCAGGGTATCTGGGACTATTTAACATCTTTGTCAGTGACATGGGAGAGTGGGATTGAGCGCACCCTCAGCAAGTTTGCCAACAACACCAAGCTGTGTGGTACAGTCGACACCCTGGAGGGAAGGGATGCCATCCAGAGGGACCATGACAGATCTGAGAGGTGGGCCTGTGTGAACCTTATGAAGTTCAACAAGGCCAAGCATAATGTCCTGCACCCGGGTCAGGGCAATCCCAAGCACAAATACTGGCTGGGTGGAGAATGGATTGAGAGCAGCTCTGAGGAGAAGGACCTGGGGGTGTTGGCTGATGCGAAGCTCAACATAAGCCGTCAGAAAGCCAACCATATTCTGGGCAGCATCAAAGAAAGTGTGGCCAGCAGGTCGAGGGAGGTGATTCTCCCCCTCTACTCCGCTCTCAAGAGACCCCACCTGGAGCACTGCATTCAGCTCTGGGGCCCCCAGCATAAGGAGGACCTGGACCTGGTGCAGTGAGTCCAGAGGAGGCCACGAGGATGACCAGAGGGCTGGAGCACCTCTCCTGTGGAGACAGGCTGAGGGAGCTGGGGTTGTTCAGCCTGGAGAAGAGAAGGCTCCAGGGAGACCTCATTGTGGCCTTCCAGTACCTAAAGGGGGCCTACAAGAAACCAGGAGAGGGACTCACCAGGGAGTGTAGTGGTAGGACAAGGGATAGTGGCTTTAAACTAAAAGAAGGCAGATTTAGATTAGATGTTAGGAAGAAATTTTTTACTGTGAGGGTGGTGAGGCACAGGCACAGGTTGCCCAGAGAAGTTGTGGATGCCCCATTCCTGGAAGCGTTCAAGTCCAGGGCTTTGAGCAACCTGATCAAGCGGGACATGTCCCTACCCATGGCAGGGGGGTTGGAACCAGATGATCTTTAAGGTCCCTTCCAACCCAGACCATTCCATGATTCTACGATCTGAATCGCCTGCGTACGACACCAGACCAGCTTTCTGGAGACGGCAGCCAGGCTGCAGCCTCTGGAGAGCGATCGTCGCCAGCAGGCCGCGGGCACAGCGCTGCGAGAGCCGGGCAGGCAGCCTGGCCGGGCGGGCGGGCTGTCTGCAGGAAGCGCGGAGCTCGGGAAATCCCCGCCGAGGAGGCGGAGACGGCGAGTGACGGCAGTCAGCTGAGCCGGGCGGCCGCTGCCATGGGCACGCCGTGAGCGGGGTGAGCGGGGCCGCGGGTCGGGGGAGGGAAGGCTGCGGGGGGGCCGGCGGTCGCAGCCCCCGTGGGCCGCTGAGGCGATGGCTGAGGNNAGGCGATGGCTGGGGGCCTGGCGCGGGGGGGGGCCGGGGAGCCCGCTTCCCCTCACGCTTGCCCGTAGGCGGGCTCGCCGGTGACTCAGCGGCTCCGGGGTGGGCCTACGGGGAGGATGGGCCGCGCTGGGGAAGGGCAAACGGGAAACAGCGTTTCTTGGCTCCCGGAGGTTGCCCCCGGCCGAGGGGGGAGGCGGCGGCCGTCGGCTCGGCTCCCCCCGGGGCGAAGCGGCGGCGGGAGGGGGCAGCCGTGACTAGGCAGAGGCGGGTGCCTCAGCCGTCCCCGGTCGTGCCGGCTCCGCCTGGGAGAAAGCAAAAGGCGACAGAAAGAGAAAACGAAAGCTGAAAGTCGGAGGAAATGTAATCTCAGCGTTAAACAAAACCGAGAGCGTTTCGAGGCCGCGGGGCCGGCCCGGTGTCCTGTCAGCGGGCAGCGGGGGCACCGCGGGCCCCGTCAGGGCAGGGGGGGTGTGGGGCCGCGCGTCCCTCGGGCCTGCCGCCGGCCCCGGGCACCTGCTCACCTCCCGGAGGCTGCCAGGCTGCTGGGGGCGAGGTGCGGGCTGGTGAGTGCACCTGACGGGAAGGGGAGAGCGAGGGAAGCAGGGCTTCGCTGCCGTCCTGCCGTGAAACGCCGCCCGGTAGGGAGGGAAGGGGATTAAAGCTTCTTTTTATGCTTCCTTCCCAAAGGGGCTCCCAAGGAAAGGTTTATTCTGAGAGATGTCTCAGGAATCAAATGCTTTATTCGTCCGGTGCTCTCTCTGAGGGGTTAATGGGATATAGAGACTCATGGATGTTCTGGCGTACTGGGGTCAGAGGGATTGGGTGGTACCTGCATGGTATGATTAGATGTGCAGCTTACATGTCTGGATAAAATGAAAGCGTGATTGTATTTTCTAAGTATTTATTTGGCAAGAAATCAGAGTTTTCTCTTTACTGACCTTGTAGTGGTTACTTCAGAGATGTCCAGCAAGTTGCAGAGCCGTCCTGCTGAAAATGGAGAGCATCCCAGGAGTAAAATGGAAAATGGAACGGACAGTGTGGCTCCCCCCACCCTCAGTACGTACACACCGGAAGAGATGGTACAACAAATGAAAGAACTGATCACTGAGAACAATGAGTTAAAAGGTGAATGTGAATGTAAATCAGTCTTGAAATGCAAAAGGCCTGAGTCTCTTCTGCAGGCTTTTTTGTCCTATGAGTATGAATTCTGTGCTTATTTACCCTTGCTGGATAACATTATTATACCTGGGTAGCATTTACTGTATAAGCAACTCTAAGCGGCAAGGCCAATTGATAGAACACATCAAGTTGAATCGGTATAGAAGATTAGGGGGGGAACAGCCCAATTTATGGGTGACTTATTTGCTTCAGAACTACACACATATCATTGTGTATTTTAGGTGGTGAGGTGAAAAATCTCTTGCTATGATATGCTCTTTCCTCATCAGCCTTCAAAAGCTTTTTTGTTTTGTATTTTAGAATGGTTAGGCATCTCCATTACAGATAGACTAACATTTTGTCATAGCTGCATCAGCAAGGTGGGTACTCGACCACACCCAGAATAGTTTGGGTTAAGATGCTCTCTGAAAGGAGCTGAATCCTCGCAGGCAGAGAGGGGAATTGAAGCAGACTGTTCTACACTGTGTGTAGTAACCACTTTGAAAGTTTAGATGTGGTAGCACCTTCTGTACTTCAAAATGAAGTAGCAGCCGTGGCTGGGTCTATCTGGGAGAAACCAACAGGTTTCCCTGAAAATGCCTGATGATTTAAGCCTTTTAGGTGAGAGAGGTTTTTAGGTTTCTCAGTCCCAAAAGTTTAGGTTTTAGATACGTATTTTTTTGAAAATGGTTAGAGCAAAACCCGAGGGATTTGGAGAGTTTCTGTGTAAAAGACAGAGCTACCTCACTTTTTATATGGTAACAGAGCATTAAGTCATGTGTCTTGTGTGCTGTGATTTTAAATTGGTGTTCAAATTCCACCCGAACCATTTTTGGACCTGGTGCAAGTTCTCTGCCTTGGAGTCTCATGAGTATCTGGCAGGAAAGTTGCTTCAAGAAGCACCTCTGGTATTCTGCTAAAAGGTCCTATATCATATAAGATAATGTTTCAGGACCATAATTGCAGCAGCTGTAACTCATACCTTGCAGAATGATTCTCCAGACTTACATTTATTTACATAACCTGAGGGACTTGTTGACAGTTTATAATATGACATCAAGACATAATGGCAGTTACTGGAAAATACAATGTATAAAAGATTTTCAAGCAACTGGCTTTGAGATTGTCGCTTTAAAAAGCAAGTCTGAAATCCTCTCATTGACTTCATAAAAATCTTGTAAGCATTTTGCTATAGTGAGACTGACGTTGTTACATACTGACTCACTGACTTCGTTACATAAACCTGGCTTCCCAATCAGGGTGAACTGACTTTGCTGGAAGTTACCAGTTACATTTTTTTCAACACTTTTAGTCAAATCTTAGTGAATGTTCAAGCAGAGCATGACTGGACATATTTGAGACTTTCAATTTGGTAATGTCTGTTTTCATGCAGTATTTTACCAGTCTAGAAAATCCATTTTCCGTACGGAATCTCAGTAGTTTCAGAATCTCAATTCAGTAGTTTCATTTGGGTTCATCACGTACATAACACATAAGCAAGATAACAGTACTTCTTGTGAGCAGTACTTCTTGCTTGTAGTTCTTAGCTTTGGAATAATTCAAGGAGTGAGAGAGTGTGGGCACGTTATTACAGCAGTGGTTTTAATGGTATTTATTATAGCGTAGAGGAGCAAGTTTTGTTTTGCAAGGAGTAAGTTTTGTTTTGGTTCATTAAGACACATGAGAAGGAGGTTTGCATTTCAAACCTAATTACTGCTTCCCCCTTTGATACTGAAGAATGCTGAGCCCAATGTAGAGAAAATCTGCTGTTTCATTGACAGACTATTAATGTGAATCAATGACTTATCTCTGGCTGTCATTTAGAAGCTATGAAGTTGCATAACCAAGCTATGAAGGACCGATACGAGGAACTTTCCGTCTGGCGAGAGAAGCAAAAAGAAGAACGAGAATTTTACGAGACAAAGTTTAAAGAAGCTAAGCAGTGCTTGCTAGCCAAGTGCATTGAAAATGAACAGCTACAGCAACAACTTCAGAGCTTAAAGGAAAGAGAAGAAGGAGCTGAAATGGTAAATAAGGAAATGGTTGGATTGACATACTTTTAAATTGAATGTCAGGAGCTTTTATGTCCCTTCATCACACTGTGAGGTTTGGAGTTTTGTTAACATTCTCCTTTTTTATCCTTATGCTGTAACGATAAGTCTTGGCCTGACTTATTTTACTATTTTACTGAGGTTCAGATTAGATTTGTTCTTCAGCTGCTCCATTTCAGTCTAACTGAGCTTTCTCCCTCTGTGTTACCTTTGGCTCTGTAGTAAGTAGTTTCTAATGTTGCAGGTGATTGCTTAGTAGCGAGGTAACATCAATTTGGAGTACCAAACACAACTATGGGTAAAGCCTATTAAAACAAAACCTGCTTTCTGTCACACATAGTTATGTGAAGAGATGATTAACAAGAAGTTTCATGAAGAGCCAAATCCATGAATGCTGGTATATGGTACCTCCAAAACTCATGTGGATTCTCTGTTGCCTGCTGAAGGATGAGTGTATCAGCCTTTTTCTCCATAGAGTCGCTGGTAGACTCTCCTTTCCTCTCATGTCTGCCTATTTTATGGTACTCTGTAAGAAATCTTTCAGCACGTAAATTGAAATTGGCCAATGAGTTCAAAAGTTATGATGGGGAAGAAAGTCATGTATAAACAGTGTGATTGTGCAAGTATGACTTTGTTAGGAAACCAGGCTAAAAGCTGTGTTTCAGGATTGTCAAGGAAACTTAGAATTTCATAAGTCTGGAATAGATTTTAAGGGGAAGTAGAGGATTTATTCTTCCCATACCTGTTTTAGAACTTCTTGTACTTTGGATACTGAAAGTATGTTACTGATGGAGTGATCCAACCTGCTTGAGCAATCCAGCACCTGGATAAGTAAAAATAAGTCTCTTAATTATCTCATCTGTAAGAGCTCCATAAAGTAAACCTTGATTCTTTAGATATCCTTTGCAGTTTTATCAGTCAGTAATAATTGTAATTTAGAAACATTTTCATTTCTGTTCAGGCTGACAGTGTCATTTAAGCCAAAATGACTTTCTTGAATGCCTTGGCTGTACTTTAATTCTTTTATCTTTTTTTTTTTTTTTTTTTTAGAAAGAGAGCGTGAAAAAGATTTTCCTAACCAAAAGACACTAACTAAAATTAGTCTAATTTCTCTCACCTCTGTGCTTTACTGTTTACTGAGATGGATTATAGTCCATTGCTGCTGTTAAGTGACATGTCCGTTTCACTCAAAGCAAATCACAGATATAAACTGTTGCTTTCCTTAGTGATAAACCAGCACTCATAGGAGGGTTTCTCTCAAAACCATACCTCCGAGAGCACTAGTGGCTATGAAGCGCTCTCTTCACTGGAGCTGACCCCCTTTGCATCCTCTTACAGCTTGAGCACAAAGTCATAGTGAGTCAGGTGTGTAGGGAAGTATTGCAAGATGAGACACTGTCATCATAGCAAGAGTTTGGAGATTTGGCATGAATGATAGGTTAAAATGGAATTCAGAATCCAGGAATTGTTCAGAATTTACATTGATGGTATGTGGTGTAATAAAGCATTACCAGGTGATAGAAGGCTCGGATTACAAAATGGGGAAGAAACAAACTCACAGGGAAAGTTTCATAATGGGGAGAGGCATCTGAAGGAAAGGAAAAAAAAAGAGGCTTCCTGGTTATGTGGAGGCTAAAGAGAGGATTTTGAGGATTGTGGGGAAAGAGAAGAGGCAGAAGGTGAAGGGGACAGTCACGGCTGGAAGGAGGGATTAAGTCTGGGAAGCTCTGAGGGACAGAGACTTTGTGGAAGGGAAGGGATATAGGACGAGATTTATACATGGAGTACAGAGGAGAAATTGTGTGGTGGCAGAAGGCTGAAAGTGGGATGTGCAGAAAATCTTTCTGTCCACTGGTCTTTTCTCCCTAGAATCTCAGGTAGATTTGGGAGAAGAAGAATAAGGATATGGGCAAAAAAACCCACAATAATACTGAACCAAAGAAGTGTAGAATGGCTGAGACCCTATCCGATAGTGAGAGGCAGAGATTCAGGCAAAGATTTACATCCTCATTATCTGTGTGTTCAGCAGACCGGGTCCATGTTTTCCAGAATCATGATGCTCATCGCACAGTTTACACTTCTTGTTGTCTAGTGAGCCAAAGCATAGTTTAGGGATCTCTACACTGGATTTTTCCAGGCAAACCTAGACAGAGAAGAAGGGCAGTGGGACACCGCTGTTACATTCAGGCTCAGTGCTCCTTGGCTGCTGTTTCCTGTTTGTTGGCTAATGCAGGTTTTTGGTTATCCCAGGAGGGCTGCGTGGCTCCTGAGAAGGAAGCGAGGCAGCTGAAGTCCCAGGTGCAGCGGCTCCAGGCTGAGAAGGCAGATCTACTAGCCATCATTTCAGAACTGCAGGTCAAGCTGAACATCTCCTCAGCAGAGGACTCCTTTGTGGAGATTGGGATGAATGTAAGTGAGGGGAATAAAAAGGACACAGTGAGCTGCAGCCAGAAACTTTGTTTCCAGCTTGGTTCTCATTTTTTTGCAAACTGAATTTTCTTCTTGTACTGTGCTAACTGATAAGAAAGTCAGGTCTAAAAGTAATTACAATGATGATGTGGTTATTTACTTGATGACATTTTTACAGTGAAGACTGGTCTTGCTTTAGTAGAAAGTGTGAATCTATACCCACAGCAATGAAAAGGTTTTTTTGCCTCTTTTGAGAGGGAATAGCAAACTCTGCCAGCAACAGTAGTAACACAAGATACAGGCACGGTGAATCTGGGAGAAGCGTTGCACGGTCTTCTAGCTTACCTGACATGGAGCACCTGTATGTTACAAGATGTAGTGGTAAAGGACTTGAGAATTTATTTTGTTCTTCCACTTTCATGCTCAAAGTAAATTAATCTCATAGCTAGCCTCCATCAAACTAAAATTGTTCTCTGGAAAAACTGACACGATCCAGCAGGTGACTTCTCTGACATTGAAAATGTTAAGAATAATTGTTAAGGGGCAGCACCTATGTGTAGTGGGAGGCATTTTTGCAGAACCATAGAATATCCTGAGTTCAAGGGACCCACAGGGATCATTGACTCCAGCTTCTGGCTCCACCTCAGACTACCTAAAAATCAAACGAGGTCTGAGAGCATTGTCTAAATGCTACTTGAACTCAGTGCTGTGACCACTTCCCTGGGGAGCCTGTTCCAGTGCCCAACCAACCTCTCGGTGAAGAATTTTTTCCTAACATCCAGCCCGAACTTTCCCTGACACAGCTTCATGCCATTCCCTTGGGTCCTATCACTGGTCACCAGAGAGCAGAGATCAGCGCCTGCCCCTCTGCTCCCCTTTGCGAGGAATGGGGCTCACTTTTCTGCTGACAGAAACTTAAAGATGCAGTTAAGAAAAACTGTGTCCAAAGCTGTAGGGTGTTCCCTAGAGGCGCAGAAATCTACTTTTTCTTCTGTTCTGTATCTGAGAAATCTTCACAGGCAAAATATGAAATGTGAAAATGTGGGTCTCTGCTATCCCTGTAATAGCAAATTCCTCTCTGGAAAGGACAAGTGCAACAAGAAATTAAGAGAATTTAATTAAAAAATCTTTGGAGTTGTCAGAGAAAACTTCAGACTGCAGGAAAGCTTCAAGAATGTGTTCTCCTTTTTTGCTACAAAGAGTCTCCTTTGGACTACAAAGGTCACGGATAAGTTTTGCAGTGGGAAAGAAGAGTGGTTCTCTTGGCAGGCAGGAGGGTGGTTTTCAGGCTTATATTCAAAATCTACTGGCAGTGCTGTTGGCTGTTGCTGTGTCATCTTTATAAGGGAGAGCAGCCATGGAAATTGTTGGTGAAAGGAGAAAGATGAATCCCATTGTTGTTACTCTTCTCTGATCAGTTTTGAAGAGATACAGGGAAAGGCATATGAAGTATTTAAGTTAAGAATTTCCAAACGTGAAACTGGTATGTAGGAGTTTTGTGTTTTATTTATTTTTTTATTGCTACCATAGTATTTTTGCCTGTTTTTCTTCCTTCCTTAACTCAAGTAAATAAAACTATGTCCTGCTTAGTCCAAATAACAAGATAATAGGGTTTTTTTTTTCTTTCTTAGGAAGGAGAAACAAATAGAACTGCAAAAGAAAATCAAGATAATAGCAGTGAAATGACCAGTAACATCGCTGTCTACATGTATGTAGGTTCTTGTGTGATTCAAACTTCTGCAATGTGCTTTGCTTTCAATGTAAGAGAAGTTTTTTCTATGAGGAATGTGCTGGTAATTCCTGTTTTTCTGTGGCCTTGCATCCCTCCACTGCAGTAGCTCTGCCTTCCTGCCATGTTGGAAAGACCCCCAGCTCTCTGGCATTTTTCACTCCTATTTTCACTAGCTGACAAGAGGGAGTGCATATTCTGGCCAGGCATTCACGTACATGCTGACCTGCCAACTGGCTGCTACTTTTCAGGTTTTTAAGGGAGGCCAAAAATAAAAGATACCGGCTGCAGGGACTCCCTCCCATCTAGTCACTCTGAACTCTATTAGACTATCTGTCCTCTACGCAATTATAATGATATGGGTAAGAATCAGAGGTCATGTAGCCTTTCAAACCTGAGTCCTGCCCATTCTGTTTGTGTGTTGTTCGTATAAATTTATCATTGTGGGGCAGGCAGACAGTGTGATGACATAGTCCTTATTTTTCTGATTACTAGACTTAAGATATCAGCATTCCATTAAGTTAGTTCTCAAAATTTGATCTTTACATCAGCTCCAAGGCACAAGGGACTTTCTTGCCCCTAGCTGAACCTTTACTCCTCATGGACATAGACAGCTGATACTATTAAACTTTCCATTTTGGATACCGCCCAATTTAACAGCTAGATGGTTGTGGCTGAACTCTCTTATTTACTTTGTGGCCTTTGCTTTTGGATAGCATATAGAAAATGGTAGGGGCATAGCAGGCCAGAAAGCTGTGCTCTATGTGCATGTTTTTCCTTGAACTCTGTCACCGACTACCTCACTGCAAAGGAGATCGGCATTTTAATGTAATAACATAGAAAACTTGTCCCTCAGCATGCAGTTAAGAAGCTGAAGGAAAACAAAACAGTTATGGTCAAGGATGAAACAAAGAGATGCTGGCCACAGACCAGGGTGCAAGCATTCAGATTGTCATTAGCGGTGGCTTGTAAGAGCACTCTGATTATGAGAAGACATTCTCTGTGGGACTTGCTTCCCTTTGGATGAGTATCTGAGCCATATCTACAAGAACAGGGGGTATATATACCTCTTACAATATTTCCTGTGTCACCACGTGTCTTTGTCCAGCACTGAAACCTTAGACTGGTGCTGTTAACAGCTTCAGAGACATGTGATCCGCTCAGGACGGGTTTATTTCTGTAAGAGTAGAACTATGCACTAAAAATCCCGTGATAAAAGTTATTTACTTAAAATATCCTGGCTCAGCGCTGTCTTTGGGGTATTGAATTTTGCTCACCAAAGTTATCTAGCTCTCAGGAATACGTACAGGACTGTGCTTTACTTTCTGTTCTGAACTACAAAAACAAAATTGTAAACACATGCTGTTTTCCGTCTGAGCTTCTGAAATGTACAGTTTGTATAACCTGTATATCCTACCACATAGTTTGGGAATTTTGACTTTCTGTCTAGATGGACATGAAGGTGGAGGTAATGGAATACTGTATTTTATCACCAGGAAATTAACTTACTTTATTTTTCAGAGAGTTTTGTATTTGTTTTGGTTTGTTTCTATGGTAGCATATGCAATTTTCAAAAGAGCTGTAGCGTATGATGGAGGCAAAATATCAAAGGATTTTTTTCCTGAAAAAGAAAGTAATTTCTAATATCCATTTTTGGTGGAACATGCCTTCTTTTCCTGAAAAGGAGTGAGACAGAGATGAGAAATGTTGCATGTTTCATTGGAAAAAAAGTTATTTTGGGAACATACAGCAGCACTTAGCAGAACGGGATGCAAAGTAGGTCAGAATAAATGCACTGGGTTTTGTATTACCTTGACTGTTTTTGTTTTCTTTGCTTAAATACCAAATTGTTCCCCCAGCTTGATGAAGGGGTCTGTCTGATCACTGCACAAAGTGAGGACTGCGTTTGCACGCTCAAGGACTGTGGCTACTGGCTTGTGGGCTGGTCATGGTTCTTGGGAGTGAGCTCTTTGCTCAGAATGTTGGTTTTCAGCACTGTGTGAAACTCTGGCCTCTCAGATTGGGTCCCAGAACTAGGGGTAAGGAAATGCTCTGGTAAAATCATAGCTGTTGTTACTTACGTCTCGTTTGGTTTGAAGCAGGGGCAAATCTGCAGATGAGTCCAAGAATTTGGAATCTGAGGAGCTAACTGTAAGCCAGCTGCTCTGCTGCCTTAGAAATGAAACTCAAAGAAGGGAAAAACTTGAAAAGGAGCTGCAGGATCACAAAGAGAGGTATGAAATAGGTGCAGTGTAATGTTTTAAGCTGTTTTCTTTCAGGGCTGCTGCAGTTACCAAGTCCGTGGCTGATCGGAGATAAGCTGAAATATCAGTGTGACCTGGATGGGGAATTTCCTGAGCACTCACTAGTCATAATGTCTTTTTGTCATAGCTCTGATAGGGATAAACCACAGGTTCTCTTCTGTGAGCAGAAGAGTTTCTCTGTCTTATTACCTCCTATAGCACCACAGATCAAGACAAATTACCTGTTGCCTCTTGGGTTTCAACTTTCCGCAGGTGATGTCAGTACAATATGAGGACTAGCTGAGAATGTTCTTTCTGCTCACTCCTCTGTCATTATTTGCTTTTGTATGAATCATCTACGTGTGGGGCTTAAGCAAATCACTCTGTATAAAACAGGGATTACAGTTCTCTTTGTGATATTGGCAGGCTACATTTAGCGGTGTGAGCTTGGAAAAGCTCCTTAAAATGTCTAAGATAAATTTAATTCCAAACTTACCTAAGAGAGCATTTTTCCGGTGAGACCTGCATGAGGGTCCATCACAGCTCAGTTATATATACATATCAGCATGACTGTTCGGGCATGGAAAATTGCCTAAGCAGTAGCTGTTCCAAATCCCCAGTTTGCAGAGACAGAGTAAGACTTCCTGGACATTACTTACTATGAAAGGTTGGTGACACAGTAATTGTTTCTACATGGTCTTCCTAGAAGAGGTAATGAGCCATAGCCAAATGATTCTTAGAAATCTCAGCCTCTGAAAATATCAGAGGAAAATAGAGGCAATGTTAATCATTGGATTCAGTGAACAGACTGACTGGTTTTCAGAGAATTAGCAGTTTTGGACTGTACCAAAAGTTTATCACCGTGGACTGAATGTCACTGTCCTTCACCACACCTGCAGACTTGTACTTCTCTTGTAATTCAATCTCCATGCTGGGTGTCCTGTGTTCATCAGGAGGCCCCATGACTGTGCAGGCTTTCCTGCATGTCTGGACTTTCAATTCTGCCTCTGGTTCATGGCTGTGATGTTAGAAAGACAATACATCACTTGCATGAAAACCTTGAACAGTCACAATGTACGTATTGGCCAAATCCATAGTTACTGAATTCTTCTGTTTTCCAGAATTTCAAAGCTGGAGAATGAAACAAGCAACTGCCTGGAGAGTGGGACGCAAACTGATGAGGAAGAAGAGAGTGCAGAGGCTGTAAGTACCTGTCCGCCTGAGCTGAGTTTTAACAACATACAACTTACATGTTGAGGCCAACAGCTTTGGGGCTTGCACTCAGGGAGCAAGGGGCAAATATCCTGCACAAGCCATGGAAGTGAATTTTGAACTCTCCAATCCATATCTTATAGGTGGTTCCAAATTACACCAGCCACACAGAAGGGGTAAGATTGATGGCCAAGAACTGGGGAAGTGTGGCAGGTGCGCCTCATTGTCCTGGCCATGCCCACTAGACAGAGAGGGATGCAGTCATTTCTGTCTCCACAAAGTCTTCTAAACTGGATGAATTTCCTCACTGCTGGCTAGGTCAGCTTTTAGATCAGAATCCACTGACAGCTGACTGTAAAATAGACTTTAAATGTGGAGCTCATGTGGCACCTAGTATGATTTTTTTCATGGTTCTAGTGAGATGTATTACAATGGGAGAGCTTAACTATCTTGGGTTGCGACACAGATCCGGGCAAGCTTAGTCTTAATGTTTTCAGTTAAGGCTTTGAATGGATCTTGGGGTTGGGATTCAGCTCTGGATTCAGACATCTGAATTTGTATGCCTACAGTTGTAGGCCTCTCCATGTGGGAAAATCACAGAATCACAGAATGGCTGAGGTTGGAAGGGACCTCTGGAGGTCATTTGGTCCAACCCCCTGCTCGAGCAGGGTGCCCAGGACCACATCCAGGCAGCTTTCAAAGATCTCCAAGGAGGGAGACTCCACAACCTCTCTGAGCAACCTGTGCCAGTGCTCCATTGCCCGCACAGCACAGAAGTGCTTCCTGGTGTTTAGACAGAAACTCCTGCGTTCCAGTTTGTGTCCACTGCCTCTTGTCCTGGCACTGGGCACCACTGAAAAGAGCCTGGAAAGCTCCCATAACAGTAGAGATCCATTCAAGTTCAGTGCAACTGCATAATAGAGGCAACTAAGAATGCCTGTATGTGAGGCAGTGTAGGTTATCTGAGGAGCTGCGTGGCGCTAGCAAATATGATATGAGATCTGCTGGAGACCTGTGCCTTTCTGAAGGCCAGGACAAGTATTCTAGGGCAGGGCTGGCTTAGTTAAACAGACCTTCTTGTATCAGTTTGTGGTCAGGCCAAGAGATGTTCTTTCTATGGAAGGCAGATTATGTCTCAGTTAATTATTTCCAGTATTTTTATCTCAACTTTGACTTAATTACAGTTTGAGTCACATGTTCCTTATCTAAGTGCTGATCTTGAGGTCAGCATAGTGACATCTTTGTGATGGCACTCATTCTTTCCATGGATATGGCACTGGGCCTGTTGGATATGCTGTTGGATATGCCCCTTCAGAGGGCTCTTGTCAGCTGAGCTCATGTTTTCTCCCCCTGTTGTAAAATGTAGATATTTAATGAAACAATGTATGGATGTGGTGTGGACTCTTTGAGGGCTCCACAGTTGGAAGACATCCTGGGGAGAGAAGGAAGAGTTTCTCAAACCTGCTTGACTCTATTTGGAGAGTGAGAAGTGGCTAGGGAAGAAGAGGCTAGAGTACATCCTCTGCCAAACACGCAGCTGGACACTAACCTCAGCCAGGTCTCCTGAGACGAGGCATCTTAAAGCACCACTGCAGTTATTGCTCTGCCATCCCTGGGAGGCTGCTTGCAAACTTCCCAGAAACAGATGTAGGGAGCTGTGATTTAGGTGTTGCTTCTTTCCTGAGCAGGCTAGGAAATGGGAGCTGGGGAGAGACAGTCTGTACTGTGTGATGGGATTTTTTGAGTCAGGTTAGCCTTTGCTTTCAGCAAGGCTGCTTCCCAGAAGTATGCAATGATAGTGTCCCAATTAAGTAAAATACCTTGAATTCTGATGGCTTTCATGAGCGACCAAGAATTTACAGTGCAGCTTTATTAGAAGTCAGACTCCTGCCAGTGATACATGGTTTCATTTGCTGACACACTTTCTGTAAAAGGAATTGCTGATGATGTCTGGTTTTCTGGAAATTGAAATGCCATCACCTTGCAAAAGTCAGTGCTTTCGTCCGTGATTGTGACTGGATTAGCTGGATTGCTCCACAAAATAATTTTGTGGCTTGCTTTGAAGCTATGGTGGTAGAATAAAGTTCTCTTTTTGCTTTGATGATAGAAAAAGCATAGTGCAATGTGGTTTGTGTTTACACCATTATGTTCAGTCTCTTTGGATTGGTATGACTGGTGAGTGATACTGGCTTGGGCAGCTTATGGAGGGTGACCTCTTCAACACTTGTCAGTAGACAATTGTGCTCTGTCTACCTGTCAGTCATGCTGGCTCTGTTCCATGCTACCCCTGTGAGATGAAAGCTGGAAGCATTCACAGGTCATCATGGATGAATGACTTCTGTTGCTTCAGTTGCCTGGTGAAGTGGTGGACTTTGCTTATTAGGAAAGCTCTAGGATGTGCCCCCAGAGACTACAAAGCAGCAAGAGTCAGAGGTTTCACCTCTTCTAGAGTGTGGGGATATATTTTAGCAACTGAAAGCCTGAGGTGTCCTCTGTGTATTGGGTTGGAGGAGAACACTGCTCCTGTTCCTTGTCTCCTCCTACTTTTTGCCTGTCCTTTGGATCTATCAGTGCTCTTGGTCTGAAGCCCAAACAAGAGGGCCAGAGACTCACAACAAAACTGGTAATCACAGAACCATCTAGGTTGGAAAACACCTTCAAGATCATCAAGTCCAATTAATAGTATTATTAGAAATCATTTTCTTCTTGATTTGCAAAGTTGATTCGTGAATGAATGGTAACGGAGTCACCATTTGGGGTTGTTTTTTCTGCTTCAAAAAATTAGAGCTGAAGACTTCCAGTTCTGTGGCATTTGTGTGCTGTGGCAGAGACTGGTGTGTGTTGGGAAAATGCCAGTTGGCTGGAGGGGTTTCATATGTAACTGAAATAAATAACAATGCTTGAAAATTTTGGTGTTACCTGCGTTCTGCCTGAAACAAGAATGGAGGAAAACAGAATGGAAAGGGTAGTGGCAGTGCAGGATGTAACTGGGAGGAGGAAAACTGTAATGTTTTAGCCTGCCTCCTCTACTTCTCTCCTTCCAAACTGCTGCCTCCATTCTACACCTGCTGTCACACCTCTTTCTGAAGAGCTTGCGGATGGTAGGAGGCTGGAAGCCTACCTGAGGATACTTGTTTGTTTGTGTTTCTTCAACAGACTAACTGTTGTTTAGAGGAGTGGCAGTAATCACTAACTCTGCCTGCTTTGCCCATATGTTTTAAAACGTGAACTCTGAGGAAGGGAATGTAGATGTGTTACCCACCTGCATAATGTGTATTCTAGCCAGAAGTAATAGAGTTGTCTTTGAGTCACCCAAATTTTCTGAAAGTGTTAAGTCAAAATGGGGTTCTGCCACATTTAGGAATAATTGGTAACTGTGAAGCCTTGCAGAAGTGGCCTTACTATTGAACATAAAGTGTAATGGTACAGACTGACTCATGCTGTTTTCTCTAGAAAAAAGAATAGTACTTCCTGGTTAGATCTCTTAGTTAGCTTGCAATTTTTCTACCTTGAATTGTCCATATGTAATTTTCCTTATTTTTTCTCTAAAAGGTTGGCAGTGAAGTAGAAGCTCTGAATACTCAAGTTTGTGCTCTGTTTAAAGAGCTTCAGGAGGCCCACGCGAAGTTAAAAGAAGCGGAATTGATTCAGAAGAAGCTTCAAGAAAAGTAAGGTTCAGAAGAACAAAAGTTCTGCTGTGACACCCAGTAAATATTTGTATGACAACTCCCACCTTGGGAAACTCACTAGCTCTACAAACATCAACTTAAATATCTGTCTTATAGGAATGCTGTAAAAGATTTCTCCTTCTTTGTAAGTGGAAATGAAAGTATAGAAATACAGTAATTGTCAGAAAATCCAAGCTGCCAACCTAGTTCTACAAATAGAACCCCACTGCCTGGAATTTTGACATTTGGGTTTTAATCCTTCCTGATATAATGACAAGTCTTTCATGTTTTCTGCTTCACATAATCAATCCAGGTTCTAGTCTTAGGGGAAGAAGCTAAGGGACCTAGTTGTGACCCTTTTCATATGAACTGTCTGTGCTTTTGAAGACTGATCCTGTAGGTCATAACAAGTGGATACAAGAGATTCACTTTATTTACTTAGTTTTCTGACAAATTCCTATTCTTTGAGATTCGTAATAGAAAAAAAAACATTGGGTTTAGTAGTTCTATTTTCTGATGGTTGTGTACAGATTTATTTTTGTCTTTTTTCTTCATCAAAATAAGCCTTTCAAATGAATTCTTTTTGTATGATGCCCACTGTGCCAAATCCATCAGGAAAAGGTGAACAGGATAGATCAAGCTTTTTCTTTTTTTCCCTTGTTCTGTCAGGTGCCAAGTACTGGAAAGAATAAACTCAGCTGCTGCATCAGAATTGGAGGAGAAGCAGCAGCTAATATACACCATCAAGAAGCTGGAGCTTCAGGTGGAAAGTGTGCAGGCAGAGGTCAAGCTAGAACAAGCCAAGACACAGGAAGAAAAGTGAGTATGACTTGGTTTTGTATCTTGGGGAGATATTGTTAGTGAGGAAGGGAAATTCATGGGAACCTGGCCAAAGGGAAATTGAATCTGAAATACAAGTTTTGTGTTCTACACCCTTTGAAACAATGTTATGTTTGTAGAGTCTGAACTAGAAACCTCAGTGTCTATGTCACTTTGAATGTAGGGTCTCCACATTAGGCCCAGACCGTATCCTTTTGTCTAGTGAACCCCCACTGAGAAAAATTTGAGCTGTAAGCTCTGATTTTTATCTTCCTCTTGTCATAAAGCCAAAGGCAGGTTAGGGTCAGGTATAATATGCAAGTAGAGGAAGCAGAAAAGTGACAACAGCCATCCCGTTGACTAGCAGGGGTGAATGCATCCACAGCTTGGATGGTAGGGACAAGTCAAGTGGTGACAATGATGGGAAAGTGACGGTAATGAAGAGGTGAGTGGTCCGTACGATACTCTTGAAGTTAGGAGAGGTAAATATGGAGAGAAGCTAAGGTAGAGAGACTGGCTGTTTGCTCTGTTTGCCACTCCCTTTCATGTGCAATCCATGTAAGGAGTGTGAAAATGTCCGTGTCAGCTGTACGTAAGTGTGTAGGCTGAACTGTCTGAAGGTACTGTCGCCGGCTGCTGGAGAAGCTGCTCATTACCTTTGGAGTCTGTCTGGTTCTTCTCCTGATGAATTCTCCATCACTTGAAGTCTCTAAGTCAAGAATTGAATGTCTTGGCATTACATTTTGAACAGAATTGGTGAGCTTGATGTAAAAATATTGGGTGATGGATTCTTCAATCTGAAATGCAGACAATCAGTAAGGACATTTGTTTGGACTCAGTCCAGGGATAAAGCAGCACGCAACTCCTTGGAAGAAAGATGTTGAGAGAACGGAGCACATTTTTTTTCTCATCAGAAATGCAGACTCATTTGCAAAAAGCTGGGTTATTTTTCTCTAAAGTCTGATCGATTTAGATTTGTGTATACATTTCTAACTCTTAAACCCCTAGGAAATTTTACAAGGAAGGTAAGAAGTCTTCAACTGGGACAAGCAGGATAGTTTTGCAAAATGAAAGATGGTAAAAAGAGCACCAAATTTTCAAAGAACTTCTGTTTCAAACTTTTGCTTCTTTCTTTTCATAAACAGGACAAGATACAGTACCTTGCAGGATGCATACAACAAACTCCTTGCTGAACTCACTGAATCAATGAAAACAATCAGTGAAATGAAACTCAAAGAGGTAAACTCGTCACCAGAAGAAATCATAATGAATTAGAGGGGAGTAGGAAGGGATGTGAGAATGCATCTGGGAACAAATTCAGGCAGGAAACAATTGTCATCCCTTCACATAATATAGCATGCAACATAGCAGCATTGCTCTGAGAAATATAGATTCTGTGCTGTCAATTACAGAAAACTTATCCACACATCAGTACTTCCATGGTGTTTTCTAGACAAGGCTTAATCTGCAGTGCAGTCCTTAGAGACCAGTGATATGCAAAGGCGTGTTTGTGTTCCTGCAGCATAGTTTGTAAATGTAGACAGGTAGAGCTCTAAACATTTTTGTATTCTTAAATAGAATGTCTACCACAGTAGGTCCTATTCATAACTGAGGCTCCACGTAAGTACCAGATTCTTCTGTATAATTTTGGAAGGTGTCCTTTCCAGTGGCCATTAGGGAGTTCTGTTTTGTCTTGATGCATTGTAGTTTGAAAGCTCAAAAATAATATTTAAATTGAAAGATCAATCACCATTGCTATCTTCATGCAAGTTGCTTTGATGACCGTGGAGTTGAAAGCTTTTGCAAGGGCAGGACGAGTAGGTAGCAAACTTCCACTTCAAGCAATGTCATATTCTGAGTTCATCTCATAAGCATAGTTCTTCCTTGCAGCTGGACAGGGTGGATAAAGTCGTGGTAGAAGAACTGAATGCAAAGGTGTTGTTGGCAGAACAAGCCCTTGCTGCAAAGCAGCTCCAGATGGATGAAATGAAGCAGGTAATTGCTAAGCAAGAGGAGGACCTTGAAACCATGGCTGTGCTCCGTGCTCAGGTATGAGTTCTCCTTCAGAAACTGGCTGGTTTCCCCATCCAGTATTCAGAAACCGGAAGGAACTATTTAATGGCTCAGTCTGGAATATCGTGTATCTGCTTTCTCAATTCCAAAGCACAGTTCCCTTATACTCGGCCTGCCTTGCAGATCCCCACAGAGCCTGTACCACCATATCCTACAGTTCTATAGGAGTACACTAGAGTCTGGCACAACAAATAAAAGCTGGGAATAGATGTGTTTTTATATTTAAAACCACTGTCTTAAGAATCACTACGTATGTTTTAGGGATTATTTTATTCAAACCTGACACTATGTGTAAACTGTCTCAAAAGGGTCTGCCTCACATTTAAGGCAAAGGAAAAACAAGGCATCTTGGTCTGGTACCATTGTCCGTGCCACTGATTTGTCTGTGTCATAGGTCAAGTCACCTCCTCACTGCTGTTCTGTACCTCATTTCAGCCCCTGTACACCAGTTGCACTGTCCCAGCTAAGACACTTGAAGTCTAAATGGAGAAGCTACTAAGTCTTCTTCACCTTGTATGCAGTGCAGCTGAATACTTTGCAGTGCGTAGGTGCTTTTGGAGTGTTTTAAGTAGATGCAGGCTATGATACAGGTTTACTGTTTTGGCATATAATACATGACTTGGTTCAGTCTGAGTTACAAATTCTCAGCACGATTTAATTTCTCTGATCAGATGGAGGTTTATTGTTCTGATTTCCATGCTGAGAGGGCAGCAAGAGAGAAGATCCATGAGGAGAAGGAGCAGTTGGCTGTCCAGCTGGCATACCTGCTAAAAGAACAGCAAAACCTTGAAGATTTTGGCCGGTGAGAACAGACTTTGGCTGAGCTGCCTTTGGATTGTCTTGTTACCCCGCATGCTGGAGCTTACCACTGTTGTCTTGTTAGCATCTCAGTAGAAAGGCAAACAAGTTTGTAGACATTTATTTCTCGGTTAATTAGAATTTAAAGAAAAAATGAGTTGGCTGACTTCTCTATTTTAATTTTATGATAGAATCTCAAAAGCACATTAGTGTAAGGCATGTTAGTTCTTACTTGGGTACCTTAGCAAGATTTCACTTTGGATGATTCATAGTTGGTAAATTCTCCCTGCTGATTCATTTGAGTTTCTTTGGATCCTGGCCTCAGTTTAAGTGGTGAATCTGCAGCTAAGCTTGCTGAATGTGTGCCAGGGATATGTGTTGCTTCTCCAAGTAGTAGTAATAAGTGAGCATATGTGGTTTCAAGTACTGTAATACCATGCAGTTGAACCATTTTAGCACGCTTAGCTGTAAAAGACAAGAAAGAAATATTAACCATGTGTTCTCCACTCATCTTGTGGAAGCCATGGATACAGGAAGAGTGACCATAATTTGAAGAATCGATTTACATTTCATGTTAACTGTCCTCTGAACTCATTCTCTTGTATAACTTGCTTTTCTACTTTAATCAGATTTGCAGTTTGTCTTGAGTGGCTCAGAGTCCTTGGAGTTTTCCAGAGGAGCGTCCCCCACATTCCTGAGTGTCTAGCTGCCTAAATCCTGCTGGTGTCAGTTGTTTGACCCTGATTGCAACAGGACCCTGGCACTATCTCACAAAGCTTCAGTGTTTCTAGGTCCTGTTTCTGAGCAGCAGTTGTGAACTAAATGCATGACTAGTTAACATGAGTTACTTGCAAATCTTCAGATTTATTTTGAATCCACTTACCTTTTCTGGAGGCAAAGGGAAGATACCTTCTGTTCAGTCTTTCTTTCAGAGCCCTTTTAAGTGACTGCCCCATTGACTTATTTATTCTCCTCAGAAACTCTTTGGCGGAGATGCAGAATCGCCACGGAGCCAGGGCACCAGATCGGGAACAGTCACCTCGCCTTGTCCAAAGAGGTACCGTAAGCAACCTCTCCAGCTCACAGGGCCAGGCCCTGCTGTGTTCAGTTTGAAACAGCTTTGCTCGGCTGAAAGCAATTTTTGAACTCCCCTGTGGCTATTCTGGCAACTGGGTAGCTGCAGAGAGTGTGATTCTCTGGCTGTTAGGAGCAAGCCAGTCCTCTTAACCACTGCACAAAAAGAGTGGAAAAGTCAAGTAATGTAACAGGTAATTATTTATCTTCTCTGCTTGCAGGAACTGGTAGTCAAGAATGGCCAGAGCAGCGAAATATCTCAATGTATTCATGTCCAAAATGTGAAGAAATTCTGCCTGATCTGGACACACTGCAGATTCATGTTATGGACTGCATTAATTGAATAATGCCCTGAATTCTTCATCTACTGGAATTTCACCTGCCAAACACACATTTTTTTTCTTTCTGCTAGAATAATGCTCAACTCTACATCCAGTGAAGGAGTTTTTCAGGGTTTTTCTCATTTATTCGGTGGGAAAACAGGAAAACTCCTACCCTACCCTGTACTCACTGACCTTGTTTTAATCTGCTTAGGAAAAGAATTTTTGTAGGTTAACAACATGGATGCATTAAGAAACTCCCAGAGTGTCTGCTGCAATGAAATTTTTAAGGAACATTCCCCTGATGTGCTCTGCCCCTATGGCTAGCCCACAGAACTGGGCTGAATTACTGAAGACAGAATGGAGATGGGATATATGCTGATCAGTTAAACTACTGTAAGCCTGTAAATACTTCATCTCTCATATACTATTAATCAGGAAACCAATATATTAAAAAGCTGTTTGAGAAGCTTCCAGTAAAATGAAGTAGTGTTGTATTCATCAAGCATTTAAAATGAACCCTGCTCTTTCTCCAGATGGCAGTTTTATTGCTGCCCTTGTTACCATACTAATCTGATGTTATATTTTTGATGGCTTATGTAACTTCTTGCTTTAGCCGGACGTGGATAAGGTTTAAGACAGATCATTTAGGTCTGGTATATGTAGCTCCTGGTGAACCCAAGTCACTGGGTTTTATAGAACTGTTTATTTTTAAGGTGTTGTCATTGATTCTTCTTTATTGTAATAAATTTATTTGAACCTGTACAGTATTGTGCTAGAAAAATCTCAAACGGATGTGACCTAATTTAAAGAGAGGAGTATAATAGATTTTCACATCTCAGAATAAACCTATTGCAAGTATAAAATTATCTATGTCTGTGAATACTTTGGAGGCTAAAAGAGGATTGCCAATTGCCAATTGTGTAGAAAGAACTGCAGTATATTAGTTCTGTTCTTGTCCTCACTTCTGTTTTATCTCAACAGAAAACAGTTCTTAACGTGCTGTTACGTAAGGGACAAAAATACACAACTCTTAACAAAATATGAACAGCAGAAAACAAGTTGAGCAGACTTCTGGGATCCATGTGAATGAAGAATTTAGTGTCTTTTGCAAATAGCTAATGTTTGCACTATTGGAAACTGGCAGAGAAGGGAAGCCAAAGAGATGCATGAAAGCCTTTGAGCACCCAAAATGGTGTCTCTTTATGGCATAATCTTCTTGCTCAAGGAAAGTGTTGGTCACTTTGGCACTTCCCAGGAAGTCCAAATGACTTTGGACTGACCTGCCAATCTTGGGATAGAGAAAGATTTTTTCATTTATTTCCTTCACTGTTCAAAACTGAATCTCTAGAAGCAGATGTACCAGGGCAACACCATTTAACTTCATTAAACCCAGTAATTAAATCGGTGCCATCTTGTTCTGTGGTAGGTCTGTTTGTTTTGCAGAGGGCACCAACAGGGTTCATTTGTGCCTGGTCCATTTCTTCCCAGTTTCTAGAATTGTGAGCTGGGTATTCAGGAGCAGGGTAGGATGATCACATGAACTGAATATGAAAGTTCAACATTTTCTTTTTAATACCAATTTACTACTTCTTGGCTCACCCACTTCAAAGTCAACATTATAATAAGCCCAAATGTTTCCCAGTTTGACATTACAGTGCACTGGTCTCAGAGGTGTTGGATTACCAGAGTTAGGAAGTCTGAATCCTCCTTCTTATATAGGCAGTGTGATCTGTAGACATACTTGGACCTGTGGAAGACCAAATGCAAGAGAGATTGCGGTTATAACTACAGCACCTATACCGGAGTAGGTTTATGTAAAGGGCAAAATTATAACAAAATGCAACTGTAATTAATTTTTGCTTGTGCGTTTGTAATGGTTTTAACAAAAGATAGGGTGCCCTGATCCCAAAACCGTGCTCTAATCATTGCTTGTGCTTATCTGAGCGACTAATCAGTTGAAATGTTGTTCAGAATAAAGGTAAGCAAGCAGGAATTGTGTTACCGGATTTCAGGCAATTGCACTTCCTTATTGCAGAAAGAAATGAGTAGAAGGGTAAAGGTGAGGGAAATGTCTTTTGTGGAGATGGTCATGTAAAATCCCCCTGAAGGACTGTGTTCTCCAGAGGCTTCCCAGTGACCTACTGGGGCGTTTACCAGATGCAGGCTGTGCTGGCCTTTGGATTAGCTAGGAGTGGGAGTGACTGACTTCCTTCATGGAACCAACTTTATTAGGAGAGTGCCACAGTTGTCATAAGTTGCTGATATTGCACAGTCTGATCAAAATACTGGCTTTTCAGCATCAGTCTAATAAAATGGTAGAAAGGGTATTTAATAAAAGGGACATGATTTCTACTTAGAACATAGCAAATCATGGTAAAAGACCGTTGTAACATTAATTATTCACCAGGAGAGCCTCAAGTAGTCTGAATTGGGGAATTGGATAGGAACTGAGATCTCTGATGACGGTATCACTGTGCCCCATTGCAGGAGTTACAGGGAATACCATTAGATTTAGTAAATTGGGTGAGGGACAAGGGAGATGGGACAGTAAGATGAGTTCAGGATTTCACAGATCTCCATCAATGCCATCTTTTTGTCATCTGAGAACAGCTACTTCTATACCTGTTATGCAGATAATCACATAATACAATTCAGTTAGAACATACCTTGAAAGGTCTTAACTGTAAGGACAAATTATAATATGACTACAAATTATAATATGACTACAATTAGCAATGGTTTTAGGCCTGAAAGCTGAGGTATCTCAGTTTCCATGTACACCAGAAATAGTGAAAGCAACTGTCACTGTTGAGCTACGAAAGGACCGTCCCTTCCCCGCAAGCACTAAGCCAGGAGAGTAAGAATCAAACACATTTCCTCACATCTGGAAGCCTAACTTGAGTGCTGTGTATATGAAGGAGTCATCCACTTGCCCTCCATGGCATGGCTTATGAGCTATGTCACCTGTCTATAAGAAATATGAGACTATGCTCCGTGATCAACAGTGACAGGTCTGTGGCCTTTACTGCTGACATTTCAGGGAGGAGTTTCAGACACATTGAATTCCAACTTTAAGAGATATTAGCTAAAAGAAACATCATTTTTTTTGTTATTGCTTGTCCTCTCTCCACTGTGTTCACAGAGTCTATGAGAAGATCCCAGCTCTGTGCCTTGACTGATGAAGAGAATGGGCATATTCACATATCTGGGAGAGGGGCTCTGGTTTGGGGACGGCTGTTTTAGCATAACTGGGTACATGGCAAACTCCACCAGGCCCCAGCTTTGGACAGCTTCAAGGCAAGGTAATGCAGACCACTCTCAATGAGAAGAAGCCAAGCTGTGGTACGAAGTCCACTGCTATCCTTCAGCAATGTCTAATGGAGAGCAACACAGCTTTTCAAGTACTGGGGGAGAAATGCTTTTCTTCCAGATGAAGGTAATGATCAGGTCACGTGTGGCTGATCAATATGCTTCTGCATACTCTGAAGTTCAGACCAATGTTAAAAGGATGGTACAACCTGTGAGAGAGATACGTGTGCAGTAAAATGAATATATATAGCTTATGTCACCTTATCATCTTGAGCTAAGGAGAATGGAACAAGTCTATAGGAGAAAACCTTAGGGATGCTGGATACCACAACTGAATGTACAGTGTTATAGCAGATATTTTGTACTGGTACATGACAAATTCTCCTGTCAATCTATTTCAATAAATAAGCACTTCTCCAAATTGTCCTGTGGATGAAGATCCCAATCACAGAGGAGAAAACACACCGAACAGATCAATAGCGGAATTAGAAATAAAAGTTTGGTGACTCAATATTTTGCTTCAAACCTGAAATCAAAAATATTCTAGAGCTGATTAATTCAAAACAAAGGCCTCAATACTGTGAGATTTATGTTTCAGTCCAAGCAGATTAATATTCTTAAAATATACACAAGAAAAATATCTGTAGGTGTTTCTTGGGGAAAAAAATATTCCTTCACTGTATTTTAGCATGCAAAGACAAGTATTTCTCATGTCATGCTGTCAGTGAACTCTCAGCTACCAATACCAGGAAAAATAATCCCTTTTTTGCCCTTGTAATTAAAGTTTTTATTAAAGAGGATTTGTTTTTATTTTTGTGGTTGTCACTATTGTTCTACTTATCTATTGTAGACTCTGGATTCTTGCTTTCTGTTAGCTATAGCTCATGCTCTCACACAGCTTCATCCATAATTTCAGGTAATGCAAGAGCTGACTGAAATCTGTTGTGAAGAGATATTCATCGGCTTGGTTGCAACCTTCTTCATCAATTACAAGCACTCCCAGCAGATGCAATCTCTTATTGACTTTTAATTAGTTCCTTGCGACAGTAGGATTTATGAGCTTTTTTCCTTGAATCCAATTTTATTACGCGAGCTTTGCGATAGTTATGGATTCTGCAATGATCAAAAGCTGTTGGAAGTGCTACTAGGCCAAAATCAAACTAATAGAATGATAATAGAGCTGATTTCATCTGAGGAGCATTAACCTTAATGAAAACACAGAAAATCAATGTGAAAGGCCAAAGGAGGAATTACTTATGCATCTGTCAAGCCAAAATTAATCATTTTAAGAGGCTTCAGTAAGAGAAGGGATCTTACCACAGGAATACCAACGGGAAGACATGGGCATTAGCTGAAGCAGGTCTTCACAGAAAGATAAGTACTGGGTCTAATATCACAAATCAGGAAGGACAAAGAACTGCAAAGAATAAAGCCACAATGCACTGAAACCTGCTAATGCAATAGGGAGGATTATTTTTCTGTAGTTGTCATCATTAACTGCAGTCCATTTAACACAGAGGACAAATAACCTATCATGACAGGTGACCATGGTCAGCAGATACTCATTAGCACAAGAGTAATTTGCTTTCCTTTAGACAAAGGACAAGATAAAATGTATATGCCCCTTAAAGTGACTAGACTCTACGTGTCAATGAAATACTACCCGTCACATATCCCTGTTTTTAACGAGACACATTCCTGGTGTGTCCCAGTGCGTCCCACAGTCAGCAACCCGTCTCAGTGGGGAACGAGAGACAGAATTCCAGGTTTAAAATCCAGGCTGGGAAGAGGCCAGGAACAGTCCTGTAGTTTGGGCTTGAGATTTGTGAGCAGGAAGGTACCTCTGGATTTGCAGATCTCAAATTGCAGGGGCGGGCAAGCCATTGTTGCTCCAGTGAGATGGAGAGCAGGGGGACTTGGTGATGCTCTGTGTGTGTCACACAGGCCATTAGCACCCAAAGAGAGGGAAAATACAAAAAACAACTCTAACTCCTGGAATTGATAAATACTAAAAACACTACAGGGCAAGAGATAAGCCAGTGCTCTAAAACTGAAAACAAACAAACAAACAAACAACAACAACAACAAAAACAAACAAACAAACAAAAAAACACCTAAGTCTAACTCGTGTCACCACCAGCCTGCTTTCAGGCTGCTGGCAATTTGGGAAATGCCTGGGTAGGAGAGCCAGGTATCTCCAAACGTACCATTGCCTGCCCAACGATTCCCACCCATTCAAGATGGGCGCAAGGTGATGGATATGCCTGAGTTATGCCGCAGCTCTGATGGGGGCCAGTGGGTCAGGGAACCCAGACCAACACCCTGCCTGCAATCAGGTCCCACAGCTGTCCTCGCTGGCACAACCACCCAGCCAACAGACTACTTCAAACACTCAACGGAGCTTGCAACCACCCAAAAGAGCCTTTCAACCACCCAACAGACCACTTCAACCACCCAACTGAACATTCTTCTCTTTGCTTTGGGTATTTGTGTGTATCTTCAGTTTCTTCCTGCCACCTTTTAGAACTCTTTCTTGATTCCTTCAGCTACCACAGAATTTCTGTCCTTAATTTGCCTTTTCTAATCAGGGACCAGTACTGCTGGCCTTCAAATACCAGCAACACCCTCTCTTTTTCTGCCTAGCATCGTGCAGGGTGGATTCAGTGCAAGAGCCTTGTGGGCTGAGTTCACCTCCTCCTGTTTTTTGGAGCAATTTGGGGGGGGGATTTCTGTATATAATAAGAAGAAAGAGACTAAAACATTCAGGATATTATTTTTCACAGAGTCTTGGTTGCGCTTCCCATGAAACCCTGAGCCACCCCGCCCCGCAGCCTGCCCACAATCAAGATGGCGCCGGGCGGTGCCCCCCGCTGCCAGGACTAACGATGGCGCGGGCGGAGCGCCCAGGTTGCCCGCGCGCATGCGCGGCGAGGGCGGGGCCCGGTTGGAGTTTTGGCGGGTGCCGGGGAGCGCGCGGCAGGCGGTGAGCGGGGCTGTGAGGGGAACCGG